>CM055034.1:28133403-28625903 GCA_029204005.1 Salix udensis
ACTAGTTATTTGTATTACTTTTAAACCATTCAAGTAGAGCACGTCACATTTGGTCAACTCCCATATGGTTTAAAAACAGTTTTATGCTAGAAAACATGCTAGCATAAAGCAACAAAAACTTTGTATCATGAAACCCAAGTATAGGAGATGCACACTAGATCTTTTAGATTTTCAAAGGTCATAAGGGCACATCAAACACCATACGACATGCAATGTTCTTCAACAATTGAACTCTACATTCGATTAAGTCATTTTCAAGGTGAATAGATTGTTAAATAAAAAATGTAATTCTTACAAATGCCCCTCCCAATGTTTCCAAACACCCTAACATTGTCATTAACCATTATGCCTTGGTTCATGAATTTTAATCTAATCTCCTTTTCAAAACGTGTGAATGCGCGTTGTCGAGTGAGCTTTAACTATCATTGTTTTATTGACAAACCCAAATACAAGTGTAGTTCACATAGAAACTTTTCCTTGTATGGCCTTGAAAAATCTCATTTAAATATCTCATACTACCACCTAAATTGGTCACTTCACTCACGCTCATGCCCCAGGCTTTAACGACCATTGCACCTCACAACTCATCATTGTTGTTTACCTTGATAGCCAAGTAAAGGTTACACACGTCAACTCCATCTATTTTTAAGGCTTGTTGCGTTTAGAACTTTGTTAGCATCTTATGAGAAATCAAAGTTTTCAAGTTGGAGGAGTTATTGTCACAAGCTTCAAACCTCAAAGAACCAATGGAAGGGCACCATCAAAAGTGGAGTCTACGATTTAATTTGACTCATCATGAGAAGATTTACTAGGTCCAAACACAATACTAAAAGCTCTTGATTCTATGAGTGATGATGCATAGCATTCTTAGTTGGTGAAACAATTTGTCTAGTTAATTCAGTTGAAGAAACAAACTTTAACTAGTTAACTAGCTATACGAAAATGACCTTTCATGGTCAATTTTTTTTAATGTCCTTAGAGGTTTTCGGGTGCACACATGCTATATGAATGTATTCAACAAGTTTAGCCTTAATCAATAAACTCATGTTATCTTTTAAATTTCATTGTGATGAAGATTAATCATTACAATTGTTGATCTTTAACAAGAAATTTATAGTAAACACAAGTCATCAATTCACATTGATGATACTCAGGTTACTCCAATAATTATCCGTAGACATAATTATAATACAAGTTCATTTGATGATGATCAAAACTATCTGAAATGCTCATACATACAGTAAAAATCAACATTATTGGTGGTTGTTATAGTGAATAATAGTAATGTGATAAATTTAGTTCATATGAACCAACAAAGAACATGTAAGAATTTTTTGTGTTCTTACATGTTGGATTTTGATAAATACTAATGTACATATTGCTTGTCACACATATCAGTTGAATGGTCTGATAAAATATTTGAGTCACGATGAATTGGGTAGTTCACTGCTTCCAACATCACAAGATGTCCAGTTAACCTTATCATTTAAATGGAAAGAGAAATCGTAGCAAGGTTTTCATAAGAGAAAAATGTAGAAGTATCATTGTTAAAACATACCTTGCAAAACAACCCGCAAACACTAGGCATAACATGTTGGGCTTAAGAGGCACCTGGCCCTCGTGTCCTCGCATGCAATGAAGGAACATATTTGCGCTTGACACGGCTCGCCAACAAACCCCGACACGAGAAGCTTCAAGAAACTTAAGTATAAAGAAAATGCTCTCGTAGCCTTCGAAGATGGGGTGTCGAGGTTGCATCTTTTTTTTCTAATAAGCTAAATGACCCTCAACAATGGATATCTTGGCAACACATTTACTAGTTGATTCAGGAGGTGAGTTGTTGCATCACCACCTAAAATGCCTGGCTTAGAGACTCAAGAAAAAGGCCCCCAACATTGCCATCTCTATTTCTAGATTTTCTTTTTTTCTTTCTAGAGAGTCTTTAGCAAGGGATTGCGTGTTAAGCAAGCTGATTTTGGAAGTCAAGTATTCATAAATTTGTTTTTTATAAGCAACCTAGCAAGAAAACATTGATTATTAATCGATTCAACAATTCCTTGAACGAGTTATTCTTAACTCCCTAAGTTTTCAGCTTTGCCTTTCATGTTCTATCAACTTGTAGCGTAGTTTCTTGACTCTTGTTGAGCTGTTTCTTGCTAAAACATCTTTTGGTCTGTTCTTAACCCCAAATGCACCGTTTGACGATTTAAATTCCTAGATAAAAACCTGCATCACAAGTCAGAGGAAAACCAATTGATGACTTTCCAGAAAGAATATAGCGTCAATGAAAGTCAAGGGACGAAGTTATAGACTTTCTATAAAAGGCTAAGTTACAACTGTGTCCAAAACTCAGGGATTAAAGAATAATGTAATCCTTAACTATATATTAAGAAACCTCTAACAAATCAAAGACAGCCTTCCTATCTTGAAGTCCAGTTATCAATTTCATTATTTTTTAATAATGTTAATCCTTGTCTATTTTTTATTCTTGTTTGTGCAGACTCGTTAAGCTATGTTGCTGTTTGTTTGGTAATCCCTGCTGGTGAAACTTGCTGGTAAACTGTGATCAAAATAGCAAAACAATTTGCGTTGGATGTGGACTCTGATTTTCGTGATTTTCTGTGATCATGTATTGCAATAAAAGTGACTGGTTTTATCCAGCAAACAGCTTCTAAGATTATTATTATTATTATTATTTTGTTTCCTCATTCAGTATTATTCTCCTTTTGATCCCCTTCTCTATCAGTTTCCATTTATCTTTTTCATCATTCCGAGCTAGCCTATGTTTCTAAAAGAGTGCCTTTTTTTCACTTTTTTTCCCCACTTTTTTTGGCATCACTTTCTTAGAGCGAGAAGAGCACCCAAGAAAGAAGAGTGAGAACTGACTAGTCATGAAATCCAATGCCTCCAGAAGCCAGTCTCTTTTTTTCTTTTTCTTTTTTTGGCTTAGGGATCAGTCTCAGAATGTAATCTGTAGTGACCAGCGAAAGCTACAAGATTAATACTTAAAACCAGTTTCTGAGAGCAGTCTTAGAAAAAATAATTATGATTGTATTTCTCAGCAAGTTCCAGGATACTTTCTTCCCAAACATACACATATTTGGCTTTTATCATTATAGGGTTGGATGGTAAAGTTCAAATATTGTGGTTGAACACATTCAGTTTAAGAGTTTGGACACATGGTTTTAAGGTAGCAAGAGACCATCTAAATAGCCATCATGGACGGTAAATCAACCTAAATGGCTGTTTTCATTTATAATCATCAAAAGTTTGAAAAAAACTTCAATTATGAACATGAAGTAAAAACGAGATACTCTCAATCGTGCAATAAAAAAACAACAGTTAAGAGTTCAAACTGAACTAACATCGTCGCAGAATCTTTATTCCAATTCATGAAAGAGAAAATGCATCATCAATCAAAGGCCATGGTGAGCTTAATAATACAACACATTATTCTATATTTCTGGTTTTCTGAAGTTGATGTACAGCCAGGCACTTATGCTGAAGCTCCAAGCAGATTGACAAAAGAACAATACAAACGATGTATCCAGAATAATGATATGAAGGAATAAAATGACTAACCAGCCAATTAAAGATGATGCATCCAGAATAATGATATGAAAGAATAAAATGACTAACCAGCCAACAAAAGAAGCCTTTCAATTTGTTTCCGATAATGGGAACAGCTTTTCCAGCATATTGTTAGAAAGGATCCTGTTGGGGTCCAATTCTTTCCTTGCTTTGTTATATGCATCCACAGGAAAGCGCCTTCTTAACCTTTCTTTGAAGAGCTGCAAGCACATCCTTGTCCTTCGGAACCTGCACATATTTTTGGGAGTTATTAAATAAGGAAGCACCAAATTTCAATGGAACATCATTTTGCCCATTTTAAAAACCAGTTTTTTATGGGATCAGAGTAATGGTTGGGAAGAAAATCAATATGCGAATAAAGTTTTCATTTCCTTTTGATGACAACGCTCAAACAAGCACAAGTTCTGTGCTGAATAAGCTAAAACTTGAACAGAAGATGATAAGCAAAAAAATTATCAATACCTCGATCTTAGCCCAGTGTTCATAAGCAGAATACTTATCCCACAACTCCGCCTGAGTCAGACGCCTGTAATGGAAGAACTCTTCTGTGATTTCCTTTCTTTGGCGGGCATCCGTTGTGGGAAGATACATGATTATACCAACCTGAGAAAAGAAAAAAGTGTTTGAGTAGCAAACCACCAATTAAAGCTGAATAACACAACAAACATAGAAAATACAACATGGAAAGTGAGAATAGATTCATGCATCCAGCCCTTTATCTCAAAAACAAGAGTTGAAGTACTCACGGGACAACAGAAATGTTGTCTTATAGAATGGAAATACCTAAGAGGGATAAGTATCTCAAATCAGATCTAAATGAAATCTCCATATTCCCTAGAATTACAAAAACTTACAAGTCTGGAGCATGGGAGGCACACCTGGACTTCCAGATTGAAGATGAGATGGACACAGCAAAGTTTTCCCAATACATACTGAATCCAAGGAATTCAATAAAGTGAAAGATACACTGAGATTACCCATGAGAATATATCATCCTCTGCTGAGCTTGAGGCTGGGCTCATGGAGCTCTGGCTGCGAGCTGTCCATCGCTGCTCTATGGGAGAAGGCGCAGGTATCTCTTCTTTCTCTATGAGCTGCTTCAGCTTGTCTATGAATTCAAGGTCTTTCAAGCTTGGCTTGGCAAGGGTACCAGCAGGAAAACAATTTTCTGAGACCCACTGTTGACCACCGCAATCAAAGCCCAAAATTTCATCACTCCATCCCACCCTATATCCTTCTGACTTAGCCCAGAACTCAGCCTCAGCACGATTGATCTTTACAACATGGTCTTTGCTGAGAGGATCAAGAGCAAGCAGCTTATCCCTTAGCTCTGTGAATGAAAGCTCATTTATGTCTGGTTCATTATCATCTGGTGATTTAGCAGCAGCAATTCTGCGAGTGACAGTGTACAATTAACTGACATAGATATAAGGACAACGCAACAGAAGTTCTTAATTAGTGGATGGGAATGAAAAAATGATGACAGAAAACAGCATTGATTTTAAAGCCTACATATTTCACACCATAAAATTACCTAAGCAAATAAGAGTTTCACGCCATAAAACTATCTAAGCAAATAAGAGATTATAAACAAACTAGGAAAACATGACTGATACATAATGGTTACAACAGATTCAGAAAGGGCAGTATACCTGTATGTTTCAAGGGACTCCTTGTAGAGGTCACGGACATGTTGTAGGGCTTCATTTGTAGTATACTTGGGTTTGTACTTGGGTGGACCTTTCCATTTTGAGACAGGGTTGCAGGTCACAACCACAACAGCATCTGTATATGGAATATGCAGGTATTTCACATGCTTATTCTCAGATAGCAATTTCCTGGAGAAAAAAATTTACACAACTTTTAGCTGATAAGAAACAAATAAAATCTCAATTACTTGTAATTTCATTTCATGAATCAACACAAGAGAGAGACATCTGTATTCTAAACAAACAACATATAAGCATATTGCGTCACGGTCTAACCCCTGTGACATGGGTCATGCAGTTTTAAAACTAAATGACTAATCATTATATTGCACAATAACACCAGATGATCTGTAGAAGAATGCTATGTAAGATTTGAAAGTTCCCTAGTTCTCAACTCCAAAAGCTTTACCAACAAATATGATCATGCTAAAAGCCGAGAGTCCAAAATCATTACAGAAGGCTGCAGCCCAGTTATGGTCCTTCCTAAATGGCGTGGAGATTTGAACTTGAATCCCAGAAGTTACAAAATCATTCACAACATAAATATCATTGGGAACATAAAAGTTGATTACAAATCTCAGAAATCTGTGATTTTTTATTCAAATTCTCAACCATCCAGTTTGCGTGCATGAGATAACCAGTTGTAATATCTGATAAAAAAAAACTAAAGAAATTTACTTGTGGTTTTTCTTGATATCTTTCATGTTTGAAATAAACGTGTGTTCCACAAGCTCTTGTCTCTCCACACATTGTAAAGTAACTTCAGCAACCACTCCAAGTCCTCCAAGACCAACACGAGCAAGATAAAATAGTTCTGGGTCTTTCTCTTTTGAAATCTCTATTGTTCCTTTGGCAGGGGTAACCAGTTTCATGCTAACCACCTGCTCATCAATCGGTGGCAATCTGGCACCAGTACCATGTGCACCAACCTATTAAACAAACAAGCCAAACCCACAAATCAATGAAGTCAATAAGATTTTACCGTGTGCACCAATTCAATCTTACACGAACTTTTCTACAGTCTAATTAGTGTTTCTCTTTCATTCATTGGACGATCACTAAGACTCCCATTCGGCACATCAATAATACACACCACTCAAAAGTTTTCAAATTTTAAAAGAAACCCCTTCAAAGTTTCCAAAATTTTAACCAAAACTGACAGAAATTCATCAGCTTATCAGAAAAATCCAGTAACACCTATAATATCCTAATCTCACAGGGAATCCATGCCATCTATAGAAAATGGTCGCATAGACCAATCCAATCTATTGCAGTAGGACCAACTGTAACGATTATTTATTACCTTTTATTTTAAATGAATAAAAAGGAACAAAACCTGAACAATGCCACCAATCTGCTGTTCTCTAATGGAAGCAAAATTCTGCAAAGTGAGACCATATTCTTTAATCCCGTCAACCAATTCTTGAACCCTTATACCAGCTTCAACTCTAACTCTCTTTTTCTCCTTATCCACCTCCAAAACCTTATCCATAAGAGCCAAATTCACCATCCCAGACCGAGCCAACCCGATCCCATTTGGAGACAATCCGGACCCAACAGGTCGGATCCGAGCCTTCTTTTCATTATTCTCTTTCACTAACTTCTCCAACTGCTCAATATTTTCTGGTTGGTAAAAGTTTCTGGTTTGAACCTCATGGGTTCCACTCCAGTTAGAAACTGTGTGAAGGTCTTCAGGTAATGGAGCATACCTGAAAAGTTGAGCTTTTTTGTGCTTTGCGTTGCCAGGAAACGGGAAGGAGTAGTAAGTGGCAGCACCACAGAAAATAACGAGGGCCGTGTAGCCTATGTATTTGCGGACTTCAGAGTTTGTTGATGGTATTGGGGTAGGGGATGTGCAGAATTTGCGAGTTGGGTATAGTGGGGCAAAGGGGTTCTGTATGGGTTTTGGTGGTGGTGGGGTTGTTGGGGAGAGGGGTTTTGTGCGGTGGTGGTGGAGGTGAAGAAGGGAGCGTCTAAGAGAGAGGGCTCTTGACATTTTGGGTTATGGAGAGGGAGACGGTGAGGGTGAAAGCGAGAGTGAGGGTGGGGGAACGAGGGGGGTTTTTTGTTGGGTTTTGGGTTTTGATCACTCTCTTTGGAGGAAGTTTCATCTGGAAGTGATGGATATGAAAATCTATTTTTTTAATCCGAATTTAATTAATATACAAATTAACTCCAATGTGCCAGTTTTTTTTTAACAATTTTAATATATATATAAGATCATTTTAATGATATTACATTAAAAATAATATAAAACTTGTCAATGTTTCATTGTGTCCCTAGACATTGATCACTGAAGATTTTAACAGTAAAATTAATTTTATACCTCTTGATTCTCAAATTTTAACCCTTGATACGAAAAGTATTTTGGATATTTATAGGGACCTGTGAGGCATTTGCAAATTATTTAATATCTTGGTATTTTTATTTGTACAATGAAACTATCTATTTATCCCTAGGCGCTGACTGAGAGTATTTTCTGGTGTTTTTGCCTAAACTTGAACAACGCAATAACGACTTTGCCCTCGGATGAGGCACAGACTGGACATTGGAGACGAGGGTAGTTTAGTTGTTTCATGTTTTTATGCATAGTGAAAACTACTTAAATACCCTCAGAAAATAACAAAAAAACGAAGGGCTAATGTTGGAGGTACTTTCACTCCTGATTTTTCATGGTTATCACTTGGTCCACAGGTATATTAGGTCATTTTGTATTTTTTTAATTATTTTTCCTCGAGGTTACTACAAACACGGCTTCCCGAGCACGCGATCAGTTCTTACGCGACCATGCCATTTGGGTGAAGTGTGTGGTATCCTTGGTTTAAATATCAGGTCACTATGTCTCCGGGTGCACAATCGTGTCCTCTTTTCTATAGTGGTACACATGTCATTGGGTGAAGATCAGAGTATTGTCGGTGATTAGTTTTTGATTCCCCCCTCCCCCTTTTCTCTCTCTTGTAGAGACAAAGTATGTTTCGGTCTTATATGTTGGGCGTGTTTGATTTCAATCCCTTGCCTTTTAATTTTGTTTTTCTTCAATAGAAAGTTTTGATTGTTTTCAATTATACTCATCAATTAAAATTGATCATATATATTGTTTTTCATTTCTAGTTCTTATTCTTTTGATTTTTGGTTTGTTTTTAATTCCTTTAAGTTTTTTCAGTTTATAGATTTTAAGTTGTTTCAATTTTGTCCTTCAATTGAAATTGGTCATATATGCTACTTTTCATTTCGGTTCTTATTCTTTTTGAAATGTTTTTTTTTAAAATTACACTACTACTTTTTTAAAAAAATTCCATTGTTTTTTCGATCATAAGGTTTTTATTTATTGCAATTTTTGTCCTTCAATAAGAATTAATTATATATTTTATTTTTCGATTTTGGCTCTTATTATTTTAATTTTTTTATTTAGTATTAATTCATTTGGTTTTTTCGATTCTTCTTGGACAATGTTTATTTTTTGTTAGTGTTTATGCATCCATGCTTTTAGTTTTGGTTTTTATTTTTTGTTAAGATTTTATTTTTATTTGATTCAGTTCTGAAATTTTAATTTATATTGGTGATCATTTTACAATTAATATTTTTTTTCCCTTTATTCTTTTTTTTTGGTGTTTTCGGTTATTTTTATTTGTTCTTTAGATCAAATGATTTTGTATGCTCCTAATATTTAATTTAGTTTTGTCTTTTTTTAATGTTTTTTTTATTTTTTTTTCTTGCTTGCTTTTTTTTTGTAAAAATATTTTTTTTATTGTTTGTGATAGTTTAATGATTTTAATTGTTTGGGCAGTAATGATGATAATAATTTTAACTATTATAGTTTTGATAATGATAGTAACATAACGATGAATTTTCAGTGATGTTTTCTTCTTTTTTATAAGTAGAAAATCAACAATTTATTTTTGTTGTTTAGTTATTTAGGTATTTCTATAATTTATATTTTGTTGTTGGGTTTAATTTAAATTATATTATAAAATGAACTAAATCTAATACAATGAATTTAATAATTCAAGTATCCGAATCTTCTTGTTTTTTTTAATAGTGATGATAATTTTATATGCAAATAAATTTATATCGGTTTAAAATTCATATATTTTATCGAAAACTCGCGCTCCACAAATTTTTTATTTTCCCCAAAGTTTATAGTATAATAAAAAAATCTCGCACTCTTAATATTTTTTGTGTTGAAAAAAATATGGTTCGGGCAACGATAAAACACGAACAAGTGGCGAAATAATAAATAGTATTTGAAAAATAAATTATAAATAATTGATAGAGTACAAATATAAATATAATAAAAACCATTGTACTTGGAATAAATATCCCTAATTCATATATTAATCTTCATAATTATGTTGAATGATAAAGAAAAAAGAAAGAAAGAAATTCACATGAACATACTCACACTATAAATGATAATGAAGTTATATATTATTATAAATGAATTGTATTATATGTATTTATGTTGTTTTTCAATTTTATTTTCCTGAATTGGGTTGGTTAAAATCTTATCTTCGATAATCTTTTTTATTTAATCAGCATGTTTTTTTCTTAAAAAAAAGGTTTAATAAGTTTCATTTACTTTTATTATCTGAATTATGTTTTTATTATCTAATTAAATTTGGAGTTAGAATTATTCTTTGAAAAAAGAAAGAAAATTTGGAGTTAGAACTTAGAAGTTATTAATGGTTGTGATATAATCAACAAGTGACAGCTCTGAATCAGCAATGAATGGCCGAGGACTTAATCCAAATCTAATAATAGTTTGATGGCCATGGCGTAATTTTACATCTATTATTAAACAAGAGCATAATATCCTGGATGCATATTTCCTATTTATTAGGATTCCAAATTTAAGCGTCTCATGTTTAGACACGTTGTATGGTCATTGTCTGAATGGCGGGCCATTCCATTCCATGGCAGCAACTGTAGCTTCCTTTAGATAAGCGATAGTATCCATGACATATTTTGTTATCTTTTCTCCAAATTTTTTCGCTTCAGAAAATAAGAAAGGAAGTAAACAAATATTCTTCAATAGTTGTAGCCACACTCTTTTGGGCTCCGAACGATGCCCTTTCTTGGTAAGCCATGAATTTTGCACGTTTTCTTGTTGATATCTTGATAATCCCAGATATTTAAAGGATCCATGATTTGTTTTTCTTTATATTACTCTAGTTTTTGCTATAAGTTAGTGATGATTTGAGTGCATGTAAAGGCGAAGTTACTGTTTTTGTTTTATTTTTATGATAGTGTAAATTGGTTTTGCCAGGGATTGGCATATCAGTTGAGAACTGAGAGATTCTTGAATTCCACCATGGGTTCTTAGAAATTTGTAGAGATCCAGTTGGGATTTTGGAGGGATATTTTATAAGCAAAAGGAGGAACTATGGATACTTTGTTGAAAACACATAACAAACTTGAATTTTTGCCTCAATCCCATGGGTTTTCAGAGAAATTAAGTAATTTGAGCTCCTTAAAGAGTCAAAAGCAACAACTTAGGTTTGATAACAAGAAGTTTCGTTCAAAAAGGGGGAGAAATGGTGGTGTTAAGGCTAGAAGTAGTGCACTTTTGGAGCTTGTACCAGAAACCAAGAAGGAAAATCTTGAGTTTGATCTTCCCATGTATGACCCGTCGAAGGGCCTTGTAGTTGACCTTGCAGTTGTAGGGGGTGGTCCTGCTGGGCTTGCAGTAGCGCAGCAAGTTTCGGAAGCAGGGCTCTCAGTTTGTTCTATTGATCCATCTCCCAAATTGATTTGGCCTAATAATTATGGTGTTTGGGTGGATGAATTTGAAGCCATGGATATGCTTGATTGCCTGGATACAACTTGGTCTGGTGCTGTTGTATATGTTGATGACAAGTCAAAGAAAGATCTTGATAGGCCTTATGGGAGGGTTAATAGGAGGCAGCTTAAGTCCAAAATGTTACAGAAATGCATATCTAATGGTGTAAAGTTTCACCAAGCTAAGGTCATCAAGGTTATTCACGAGGAATCCAAATCTCTATTGATTTGCAATGATGGTGTCTCAATCCAAGCTTCTGTGGTTCTTGATGCGACTGGCTTTTCTAGATGCCTTGTCCAATATGATAAGCCATATGATCCAGGTTACCAAGTGGCTTATGGAATTCTGGCAGAGGTAGAAGAGCACCCATTTGATGTTGATAAGATGGTTTTCATGGATTGGCGAGATTCGCATCTGAACAACAATCTGGAACTAAAAGAGAGTAATAGCAAGATCCCTACTTTTCTCTATGCAATGCCCTTTTCATCGGACAGGATATTTCTTGAAGAAACTTCCCTCGTAGCTAGGCCTGGAGTCCCCATGAAAGATATCCAGGAAAGGATGGTGGCCAGGTTAAGGCACTTAGGTATAAAAGTGAAAAGCATTGAGGAAGACGAGCGTTGTGTCATTCCAATGGGGGGACCCCTCCCCGTCCTCCCTCAAAGAGTTGTTGGAATTGGCGGTACAGCTGGCATGGTGCATCCTTCGACTGGTTATATGGTTGCAAGAACTCTAGCGGCTGCTCCAATTGTTGCTAACTCTATCGTTCAGTATCTTGGTTCTGATAGAAGATTTTCTGGAAGTGAATTATCAGATAAAGTCTGGAAAGATTTATGGCCAATAGAGAGGAGGAGACAAAGAGAGTTCTTCTGTTTTGGTATGGATGTTTTGCTTAAGCTTGATTTACCTGCCACAAGACGATTTTTTGATGCATTTTTTAATCTGGAACCTCATTATTGGCATGGATTCCTGTCATCTCGACTGTTTCTACCTGAGCTTCTACTCTTTGGACTCTCTTTGTTCTCCCATGCTTCTAATACTTCTAGGTTAGAGATTATGGCGAAGGGAACTCCTCCTTTGGCTAACATGATCAACAATTTAATACAGGACAGAAAATAGGTTACTCGGATTCCATCTGTCTTATAATTCTGTTGCATCCTCGTATTGAAGTTTTTGTGCTGCTGCCTATAATTGAGAATCTAGCACTATGAATCACCTGTTATTTTCTTGTATCTTAATTACATATCCAATCCATGGCTCACACACACTCGTTTCTGGTGGGTGTGGGAGTGCAGCAGATTCAGTGGTGAGCTCTTGTTTGTCCAAAAGCTCTTGTGGGTGCTCATGTTTAAATCATACTGTTGATTGATGCCTTACCTTGTATAGAATTAATTCAAATATTTACTTGATAACCATCCATTCACTAAGAACTCCTGCTGGATGCTGATTGAAATCCAGTTAATAATGCCTGAAACACAGGTCATATGCTGAAGACAACTCCGTCAAACACATCGAAAAGGTGCATTGATGCTATTTTAAACTATGAAAAGCAGGGATAATATGTTAAATGAACTAAAATGATTATTTCTATTGAGAAGTTATGATGCAGGGAATCCATGCCTCCCTGAGCTTGAACTCTCTCTTTTACTGGGAGGTAGTTTTGCTATCTAAAACTTCTTTCTGGTAAAACTTTACTGTAGAAATGATGATTGTGAACTGGAAATTGTGATTGTGCTCTGTTCAGTTCACCATCGTCTTGCTAGCCATATGTTGGATGTAATAAATTTGGTTGTGATGGAGATGATGATTTGGAGATTATGGAAAATTTCATGGATTGAAACTATAAACCCAGTTACATATAATTGCATTAATTTGTCATTGATAAATAACAGGTATGAACAGCATTAATTTGAGAAATCTTCAGGTACACATCTGTGGACAGACTCTGACAGGTAGCCCCCAATGAAAAACACACTCTGACTACAACCATTTGCTAATTCTAACATGAAAGTGTAATCAAGTGGGTGCTGGATTCCAGAGAAGACCTCTGCCAAAATTATGGTTTCTCTGTTTGCAGCATACCAAGCCTGAATGGAACTCCAAAAAAAGTCCCAGTGTTGCACCAACCACAGCAAGGAAAGTTGGGTATTTGCAATAGTTCCTCAAGTCCCTGAATCGCATTGCGCACTTATGACTACAATTCTGGCTTTCTACTTCTTAGAGTTTGTGCATGATTTAATGTCTGTTTGGTGTTGTTTTTTAAAGTGTTTTTCGTTTAAAAATGATGTTTTTTTTTTAAATCA
This sequence comes from Salix udensis, assembly GCA_029204005.1. Lineage (NCBI taxonomy): Eukaryota > Viridiplantae > Streptophyta > Magnoliopsida > Malpighiales > Salicaceae > Salix > Salix udensis. The sequence goes on from CM055034.1 coordinate 28,146,786, forward strand.
TTTTTGATATCAGCACATCAAAAATGATCTAAAAATACTAAAAATAATTAATTTAAAATCACTTTCTAAAATCACTAAAATTATTTTTGACATCAGCACATCAAAATAATATAAGAATACTAAAAATAATTAATTTAAAATCACTTTCTAAAATCACTAAAATCACTGCCAAACACCTATCTTTATCAACACGTCACCTTTTCGTATCTTACAAGATTGAGAACCGGGGCTGTGAAGTGATGGTCAGGTGACAATAGATTTTTTAAAGAATAAAAGAAAACCATGAACTAGGATCATTAATTTGACTATATTTAATAAGATTGATTAATTTAATAATCTGATTTAAATTGAAATTTAATGATAGCAGATAAACCGTACAAAAAACTTTGATGCAATAATTAATTAGAAAAATAAGTCATCAATATCATATAGGTCAGGAAAATAAAGAAAACATTTGAGTTTTTTAAGATGCTTCAAACTCTATTGCAAGAGGATGCAAGATGACATGGAAAGAAGTTAACAAATAGAACAAAACACAATAAAAGAAAGTATTAATTTATATTCAATCAGTCAATTTTATTTAATTTAAAAGTATTGTATTTTGAAAAAAAATTTAATTAACATAGAACAAAACATAAAAAGACTCGTGTAACCCAACCCAAATAAAAAAAAAGGACAGAGAAAGCATATAAAAAAAAACACAAAGCTCAACATCTAATAAAATAAATATTAAGTGATAAAATTAAAAAAATATATTAGCTTAAAAGAATGAATGATATAAAAAAATACCAAAGCAACCCCTAGAAAAACATCCTTAAACTAGATTAATTTTCCAAACTACATCCTCTGAAATTCTAAACATGAGCTTAACCAAGACGCTTATATATAAATCAATTCAATATTAAAAGGTAAAATTGATTATAAGAAAATACCAAACTAAAAAAATTGACAAATAAAACAACAACAATCAAATGAATAAGGATAAAATAGAATAAGGATAAAATATGATACGAAGACAAATAATCAAGGGTAAAATCACCATGAAATATTTAACTATAAAATTATATCAAATGATATAAATATAAATTAAGAGAATAAACACCAAATCTGACAAATAAAAAAATCAATGACAGTTTTGTTGCCAATTCCAATTCCAATTCCATTTCCTTTTACTTTATAGGACTTCTAACTGTGTCTTCTATTATTTTTTTTTGCCACAACTTAATTTATGGTAGGGATGTAGCATGAGAGGGCACAAGCATAACAAGCAATGTAAAATTGTGCTTAATAGACTGTAGTTAAAGATTTTAATCACTCAATAATTTTTACAATCAAAACTGAACATTAGAGCCTTTTCAGATTTGAAAAATAAATAAATATAAACTAGAAAAAAAATATAAACTAAATAGCAAAAACAATTATAAATTAATAATAAAAAATATTGAACAGTAATTCTAAGTTTGGTACTGGATTTCAAAAATGTTTTTTGAAAAAAAATTAAAAAATATTTTATTTTTATTTTTTACTTTAAATTAAACTTTTTTAGTGTTTTTAGATCATTTTAATGTGCTGATGTCAAAATAATTTGAAAAAAATAAAAATAAAAAATTTAATTAGTATAAATTAACGTGTATTAAAATAGCTAGATCGTTTAATTACTATAATTTAATTAAATAATTTTAAAGTAATTTTGAATGTAAATATTTGATCGATGCTTTCGTAAATATGTCAATTACGTGGTCTAGCTTTGATTTCTAAATTATTAATTTGTGACAGCTTTCCATTTTAATTATTTAAAAAATCTTAATAGGCTAGAAGATTATACAATGCACAATATTAGGCTGTTTTAGAGTTTGATTAAAGTTGTTTTTCAAAATATTTTTTATTCAAAAATATATCAAAATAATATTTTTTTAAAAAAAAAATATTTTTCACATATCACATCAAAATAATTGAAAAACATTAAAAAAAAATTAAATATATTATTTTTTTTAAATGTGCTCTAAGTTTCTATCTTTCCAGCCATTTCTGGTAAGGTCCAGAGCTTGTTTTACGTATGCGCCCAATATCTGCTCTCTGATTGTCTGTGTTCTTCACGGAAGTAAAGTTACGATGGAAATTCTTTGGACTTGATTAACTATCCGGACGTATTTATGGTAATGCATGATCGAACATTTTTTTTATCAGTTGGTGATAGAGTCATCATTTCAAAATTAGTAACTTGAATGTTATGATTTTTTCTGGTTGGGAATGATGAATTTGCTTAGACATACCAAAGACAAAGAAAATTTTCATCTGAAAGAAATTGAAACTACCTAAAATTGTCCAAAAATATAATTAAATTAAGATTGCAATTGATTGCTGACTTTATTTTCAAGAACTCTAGTGTAATGCCAAAAAGCTTGCGATCTGCATCAAAGATTGTCAATTCTATTTTAGTTGGTGCTTTGTTTTTTCAATTGGAACATAATGTTTCGATTTCAGAGTGTTTTGGTGCGCCGTTTTGGGGCTGTACTGTTTATGTATATATATATATAATTAAATATATTAATTCAGTTTTTTTTGTTCAAATCCAAAAATAAAATTATTTAGAATTGTTCAATTTAATATAAAGAAATACACAATAAAATGATTTTTATGAACATAATTTATGAACATGTATAATATTACAAGAATGTCATCACCAATCTCGCAAAATCATTACATTTTTTGATTGCTCTAAAATTTTAACATAATATATAAATATGTCAAGAGACTCCTCGTAAAATCTCATCTCAATCTATCTATCGGATTAAGAGATATGATTGATATTGTAAAATTATTTAATATTTAAAAAAACTATTTGGCCAAAACGGAACGGGCGAAACGAAACCGGAACATTCAGGTTGAAATTTGGGCCAAATTTCCTGAACGGGCTGAAATTTTAAGCGAGGTAGAAACCGCCTCGTCTTATCTCATTTTTTTAACTAGCATGAAATGTTTTAGCCAAAACAAAACAAAATCAACAATATTAATCTGCACAACAAGTCTCGAATTTGAGTCAGGGCATGCATCTCTTTATAAGAGTCTGAGACAACCAGGGTTGTACTCGGATGAAGTTTCTTGTGATCCAAAAGAAAAGGTGTTAATGAAAAATCGTTACTTTGATGGAAAAGATAATCTAGAATTTCTCTAAAATCACACACATGACATAATCTAAAATATTATCAGCGGTGCAGCATTGCAGACAGTTTTTTTTTGAAAGAAAGTGACCTGGAATATTATTAAAAATACAAAAACATATGGAAATAATACAACAAGAAGCCAGCAGAAAGTACATGGAGTCAAACAGTTAATCAACACTGTGATTATTTCCCTGAAAGCCACAGAGCCGCACCTGATACTTAATGATGTAAGGTGGAATTTCCATGCCCGCAGATCTCAGCATAAGAGAAAGGGAGTTCTTTTGACCTGAAGGTGGTGATGGCAGTTATTATAACTCCATAAAGAAAAGAGTACTTGACAATTGCAGCAGAAACAGGATTCTTATAATGAAGGATCCATCGCCTGAAGATGTTTCTGTAATGAGATTCGATAGCCTTTTTCACTCCCGTGAAGGCGGAGGGCTTGAGCACTACATGTTTGGCCATCTCATTGATGTGGTCTGCTACTTGCTGGTCGCTTCCGAGAGTTGAGAGGAGCAGCCCCCGAGATCGAAGCTCCTTCACATCTTCGGGACTATCAATCAGTGAGCCCAATGAGCACACGAAGGAAGTAACCCAGTCTTTGGATTTATCACTGCATGCTTCATAGGCTACCAAGTTTAGGAGCAAAGGCTTGGTACAATCACCAATGATTAGCTGAGGAATATAGAGTGTTCCGCCGAGCAATGTTGGTTCAAACCTGACATCAGAAAAACGACTAGACTTGCTTGGCTTGAGACTGATTCCAACATTTCTAAACTCCTTGGCTGGATAGTGCCAGTACGACGGCATTTTTTCCCCGGAAGGATGATGATCATCTGAGACGCCGCTGCGAACGTACTGTGTATGGAAAAGCTCAAGAAGATGGGTAGGCTGAGTTTGTTCATCTAAGCCCTTCGAAACAGTTACATGTTAATGCTTTTGATAATTTGCCACAAAGCTTTGATATCTTTTGCCTGAAAGACTCTCTCCGACCCAGTGCGGGCTTTGCACGAACATGTTTACAGAAGCTTTTGAAGCAACAGGAGCAGGTCCTTCTTGCTTTGCTCCTACGCTGAAACTCATCAATGAGTCGAGGACTACGAAAGGGAGTTGATTTTCCAGTAAGAACAAGTCCTTTGTAACCAAAGAAGCTTCATAATTACTCATCATCAGATTTTCTGGCTCATGCAAGAAGTAGTAGATGAATTGGAGAATGAAGCATCCATCAATGAACATCATTCTGGAAAAATTGCTCCACGTCGAACTTCTTTGTTGCTTCGTCTTCCATATAGCATTTCCTTGCATCTTTGGACTCTTGTTTCACCTTTTCGTACATTTCTTCAGGTGTCCCTTCACTGTCTTTGACAAACTTGCAGGCCAAATCAAACTTGAGCCCCTCCGCCATTTCCTGGAGTCCTTCATTCCAATGGTGATATGGACCAATGGAAACCACCGATGGATCGTAACAGTCCCTGTTCTGTATAACTTGACGAAATTTCAACGGAACCTTTGGAATCAATGGTGGTTTCTGTTGGTTCTTCCCGCCTTTGATCGTCATTGACCTCAGCCACTGATCATCATCAGGCTGGGAATGATGCGTAGATGATGAAACCACGATTTCTAGTTTTTCACCCTCCATTTGAAGTAGAAAAAGTTTTTTACTGGTCCACTTTAGCAGAAGCATACCGGCATTTATATAGGACGATCACTTGAGATTGAAGTAGCTTTAAGATTGGAACGAAGTATTTTATTAACTTGGAAGTTGGGCTTACTTTGCTCCCCGAAGCATCGTCATGTTTTTAGCACAAGAGACCAAAGTTAAAGCTATCATAATCAATGTATATATAACGTTAGCATCTTGGACAGTCGACATTAACCTTTTTATGCCATAATGGAATGGATTAAGGCTATGTTGCAGCATGTAGAAACTCGTATCTGTTAGTTTCCTGTAAAACAAACATGTGATCCTCCAAGTTCTTGAATCTTAATTTATTCTGTCCTTCTATTAAAATTTGATTTTAAATGACTTGCTTGGTCCCTCGATTTTTTTATTTTCTCAATCCAGCCCCTCATTGATTTAGTCTGTTAACATGACCTTCGTAGTTCATGATTCTTGTCAACGTGGAGCTTCCATCCACTCCCGTCCCTGCAAGTGAAAATACTATATTTGACTACACGATGCTACAAGAGAGAATGAAGCAGAGGAAATCTGGATTCTTTAGATTGCTTTATTTGTATACTCTAATGTTTACAAAAAAAGAGAGTTATTTATGCCTGTAAATCTGCCATGTATTTCGTTTTGCGTGTTAAATAGGTTTGCTTGCTAAATATCTGTTCACCTGTCAACCAATATTAAGCAGCATTTCTTCTCGGACAAATATAAATGAGGGTTTAATTGTGTCGATGAGTTCCATGGACAAGATTGCTCATATGATTTTAGATGACTACAAAGATGGAAAAAAACTTCAGTATTTCAAGACTACCTACTTCTCACTTTCTATTAATTATTTGCATTAACTCACGTGCACTAATTGACATTAACAATAAAATAAATATATAAATGAGGTGGGTTTTTGTTTTACCTCTCATCACAAAACATTTTCATATATATAATTTGTGTTTTGTTTTTTAATTTGAGTTTCATCCTTCAACATTTGTTTTATTGGATATTGGACTTTAATAATATTTTAATTTATTTTTTATGATGTTATTCCAGTTTCACAACCTAGACTATAAGTTTGTCGTCGAGTTTTTTTCTTTCTTTTCTAATTGACCCTTTTTTTTTCTAGTTTTATCCTTCAACATAGAGTTTATTGAGAATCAAACTTCGTGATTTGTTTTGGCGTGTTTTTTTATGAGTTGATCCCTTTCTTCTGACGTAGATCACATGTTTGGTTGATTAATCCGAGTTTATTCGAGTAAATTATTTATGTTATTTTTCTAATCGTATATTTTTTAATTTTATATTTCAACACCCGGTTCATTGAAAATTAGAGTTTGTGATTTATTTTGGTTTGATTTTTATGAGTTAATGTCCTTCTCATAACATGGGTCAAATGTTTGGCACATTAATTCAAGTTGATTCAAATTATTTTTATATCATTTTTCTAATTGATATTTTTTCAATTTTATCATTCAACATTGAGCTCAATTAGAATTGATTTTTTTTTAATTTTTTTTTATTGAGTTATCCTAGATCACCAGTTTGTTAGGTTAACACTAGTTGATTAAGATTTTTTTGTGTTTTTGTTTTTGTTTTGCAGCTTTATCTTTCAACATGAGGTTGATAATTGGTAATGAGATTTTTTATTCATTTTGGTTTGCTTTCTATGAGGTTATTCCTATCTTATGTCTTGAGTCACGAGTTTTATGGATTAACCTTGGTTGACTTAAGTTGTATTAGTCTCATGGCTCAGGTAGCTAATTGAGATATTTTTTTTCTTTCAACATTAAGTTAATTGAGAATTGGATTCATATTTTATTTTAATTTGCTTTCTACTATGTTGTCTTAGTCTCATGCCTCAGGTAGCTAAGGTTAACTCGAGTTTACTTGAATTTTTTTTTATCTTTTTTAATTGATTTTCATTTTTCTAAAAATCATCATTAACATTGAATTTATTTAAAAATTGTAAAGAAAGTATTGAGATACTACAAAGAGCTTGCTATGGTACGAAAGGTAAACAATCTTACATTAGCATGGAATTTAAACTCATATATTCATTTCACAATCATTTTTAGCGTAAAGCACTCGTGAATTTTATTACCATTGAACAAGAAGCTTGGTCCGAAATTGCTTGTACATGGGAAACAAGAATCATAGCTTATGTGGAAATCAAACTTGGATGCTGTACATACTTTCTCTGCTACTTTTAAAAGTTCATGTTTTGTGCTTGAGAAAACAGAATGAATTAAAGATATCAAACAGAAATAATATTGGCACATACTTGGCGTACGAGTTGGTCTGTGTGTTTCAAGAGTGAAATGGACTTAACCTCATTCGAGTTTTGCAGGCTAGCATGTCACATGCGAGGGAGGGATAAAGATAGGCAGGAATGCTTCGTTATATGTCTTTAATCTTTACAAGATAAAGTAAGCAGTAGACAGTAATCTAGCTGCTTGTCTTCCCATGGAAATGTGTCTTCTCTTTTTTGTACTAAACAAGTTGCTCAAATTTTACTCCTTTCGGAATCAACATATTTGCACAACTGTGTTGAGAATAAAATCCCAGTTTGGCTGAACTTTGGATTAAAAAATTGCCATGGTTCATCATCGTGTTAGACAGGGATGAACGTGTGAAATGCATGGGAAATATAACGAAAGGTAAGTTCTATGCCCAAAATTCAAGCAAAGTTTAAATAGCACAGAATAAACTTTATTCTGATCTACAGCCATTAGAGAGTGAAACATGTGTGCCAGCCAGATTTTTCTTTTCTTTTCTTTGTTTTCCTTTTAAATTAATGAAAAAGCTTGGGACTGAAAAAATTCTTTTGTTGATATTTAGAAATTTCTTCAGAATCAACAAATCCTTCAGTTACAACTTATGTTAGAATTAACGAAAACCGTTGAATTTTCTACCAAATGATTTCATTTTACATGGATATAAAATATTTTGTTTCGAAATGACTTAAAATGGATGAAGGTAATGAGAATTTGTGAAAGTCTCGAAGGTGATATCAAAATTGTTTGAAGGTAAAATTGTGTTTGTCTATAAAGTTGGAGGGTATTTTTTGAAGTTCGCTCAAAATTTAAAATGTTTGACGACTGCAGCTAGCTAAGCTCACGAACATTACTTGGTGGGTTTACTACATAATCCGAGATGAATTTTACCCATATCAGAAATGATATACATCAAGAAGGAATATTATTTGAGAAAAATTGAAAAGAAATTAACTAAAAGCTCAATTTTTTTCATTCAAAGATAAATAAATGGTAAATTACAACAGAGATTGTAAATCCTCCATTTTCGTTGACATTTTTTTGTGAATTAATATTTGTATTTATTTAGAAATAAAAAATAGAAATTACATGGCAGTTGAAAAAAAAAAGAAGCACAAGCAGAAACAGCAGCAGCTACAGATAGCCAGGTAGCAAACTCTGAAGATTTCTTCCAAGCTTCTCTCAAAGCTTTTATTCCTAGCCTCACTTTACCACAACAATTATAGTACTAAAATATGAATGGTGTAGAAGCACTACGTATCAAGCACGCAGCAGTTACGGGAATAGGGTACTGTTATTGTCTGGCAACCTGCAGACACCATATAGGGGTTGCGCTGGAAAGATTTTCACGTACTTCAGGGCACTTACAATGAGGCCAAATATAAAAGAATACTTAAAAATCACAGTATAAACGGGACCCTTGTAATGAAGAATCCATTGCTTGAAGGTGTTCCTACAATGTGATTCGATGTCTTTTTTAACTTTATTGAATGCACGGGGATTGGGCACCAAATAATTGGCTACCTCATTGAAGAGTTTCGCGACTTCGTCTTCACTTCCGAGGGTAACGAGGAGTATACCCTGTGAGCGCAACACTCTCACATCTTCAGGCTGATCAATCAGTGAATCCATGAAGCATATGTAAGAAGTGACCCAAAGTTTGTCATTGTTACCGAGGCATGCTTCATAGGCCACCAAGTTTAAAAGTAAGGACTTGGTTGAATCGTTTATGGTTAATGGAGGAATTTGGAGTTTCCCAGCTAGCCATGTTGGCTTGAACTGGACATCAGTGAACTTACTTGTTTTGCTAGGATTGAAATGAATTCCCACCCTTCTAAGCTCCATCGCAGGATGATAACGATACAAGCATGTCTTTGAACTATCGACTGGGGCGTTCTTGTCAAGAAAATGCATATGAAAGAGTTCAAGGAGATGGCTGGCACCATAGTACTCTTCCAATATTGCTGTGTCTTTTGGAGTATTGAATGCTCCTAGCAGAATAGTTTTGCGGAAGAACTTTGATATCCTTTTCCTGCATGAGTCTCGTTGACGGGGCATATCTCGAATGTGTTTGGTGAAATCTTTGATCAATTTCATCCCTGCTTCATCTCCGAACCTCAAATTCATCAATGGTCTGATGACTAGAAAAGGGAGTTGGTTCTCTAGTAAGAGAATGTCTCGTGCAACCAAAGCTGCAAGATGACTAGTCATCTTCAAATTCTCATGGTCATAAAGTAGGCAGTGCATGAATTGGATGACAAAGACCCCATCCAGAAACATCATCTTGGTGAATTCCGTCATGTCATCGAGTTCAACTGATCCATCCTCAACATAGCATCTTCTCGCCTCTTCAGCCACATCTACCACGGTTTTGTAAAACTCGTCAATGTGTTTATTACTCTGTTGCACAAATGTGCGCACCATATTGACTTTAGACTTCTCCATCTCTTGGAAGTCTTCATGCTTCCCGCGGTAGTAAGGACCGATGGAGACCACCATGGGTTCGTAACATTTCTTGTTCGATTCTATCCCACTAAATATCTGTGGAACCCTTGGAATTCTAGGCCCTTGCTGCTGGCTCATGGTCTCTCTCCGCTCAACGCCCATTATGGATCCCAACCAATTATTATTTTCTGGGACTATAATGTGTGTTTCTCCCATTGGAAGTACAGATATTTACTGAACAAAGGATATTGTAAACGAAAGAATTTATGATCTGCACTTCCAATGTATATCACGAACAGGTCACGATGGATCTGTTAAATACCAAGTTAGGAACTAGAATCTTACCTTACCTGGAAGTTGAGCTTTGATGCTTTAACTGTTTCGCTCTTGTCCAAAACATGTGTTCCTCAACTGTTGACAGCTTCAGCGATAAAATTTGCGGTGTAACATCAAACTTAACGTTTAAGTTTCTTGACATCAAATTAAAGTGATAGGTTGCGTGACAGGACTGAATAAACCAGAAGAAAATTGTCATTAGATAATGACTACTTTGTCAAAACACAACACAAGGCTTGCAAAATCAAAATATTTCTGCTTAATTTCTTACTTTGTTATCTCATTTATGATGTCCGATCATCATTTTCCAATGCACAAATTACATAATGTGTTATTAAAAAGTCCCAAGTAGTTGTAGGCAGTCCAAGTTTCAAATCAGTCTTGAAGAATATATGTTTCACAATTTGCAGGTTGTAATACTAATAAATGTGAAATGCGTAAAGGCTAGTTTGTTCCATGCTCAAAATGCAAGAAAATTAAAGAAAACAGAACAAACTTTTGTTTCTCCAGTCTTTAGTGGTGAGAAAAGAATAGAAGTCGAGCCCTACCAGGCTGCAAAATGTGTTTTCATTCCTTTTATTTTTGTTCTTGACAAGCTTGGACAGAATTTTTTTTGAAAAAGAAAAAAGCTCGGAAAGAAATTCTCTGTCGATACACTGGGATGAAATTTAAACATATGCGTGAGAGATTTACTTTAAGATGTGGGTAGAGCGGGTAGCAAAATGGTGCTGAGTGTTAAACTCTGGCCTGACGGATTTTACATAAGGTTATCGTGGTACTGGTAAAATATAATTGTAAGTTGATTGATTTTTAGAACTTGATGGTATTTCTTTCTTACGGCTAATCAACCAATTTAAGAAACTCACGTTGTAACAGATAGCAAATAATGAAAGGACAAAGGCTTTTTCTTTTGTGATGCTTTTGACTGCATCCTTTTCTGATTATATATAGAAACAAATGTGAAAGGTTACGTCCTCTCTAAAACATAACTGCTACATGAAGAGACATGTCCACTAAATGGTTATGTCCCCTAAGAGGAAGGTTACGTCTGCTGGAAAAATAAAACAAACTGAAATAACAACAAGATTAATTCTATCATTCTCCTTCTTAAGCTTGTTGTTCTTTATTGATGTCCAGTACACCAATCTTTCCTCTCATCTCCTGAAACTTTATCCTTCCCAGTGACTTCGTTAAGATATCAGCAAGCTGGTCCTCGGTACGAACATGCTGAATTTCAACCAATCCCGATGTCACACAATCTCTTATATAATGAAAACGAGTGTCAATATGTTTACTCCTCTCATGATGAACTGAGTTCTTGGTTAGAGCAATTGCGGATTGATTATCCATTTTTAGCACCACTTTCTTAGGTTCAGCCTTTAACAATTCTCCTAACAATCGACTCAGCCACACACCTTGACACGCTGCCGCACAACCAGCAATATATTCTGCTTCGCATGAAGATAACGCCACTACTTTCTGCTTTTGTGAACACCAGCTGATCGGATTTGCCCCAAGAAAGAATATCAATCCTGAAGTGCTTTTTCTGTCATTATTGTCACCAGCCAGATCACTGTCCGAAAACCCGATCAGCTCCAAATCTCCTTCTTTCTTCTCATACACAAAACCAAAATTCAATGTTCCCTTTACGTACCTCAGTATGTGCTTTACTGTTGCCATGTGTTCCAGCGTGGGTTTCTCCATAAATCGACTTACCATTCCAACAGCAAACGCCAAGTCTGGACGTGTGTGCAGCAAGTATCTCAAACTGCCAACGATACTTCGATACAAAGTTACATCTACAGGAGGTTCAAGGCTGTCCTTGTTCAATTTCAGACGAGGCTCCATAGGAATTTGTGTTGAGTTACAGTCCTTCATCCCATATTTCTCCAGCACCTTCTTTGCAAAAACCCGATTGCTTTAAGGTGATTCTTGTTGGAGTCTGACACACTTCAATTCCCAAATAATAGCTAAGCAACCCAAGATCACTCATTCTAAATAGCCCTTTCATCTGAGATTTGAATTTGTCAATGTCTCGAATACATCCTCCAGTGATAATTAAATCATCTACGTATACTCCAACAGTTAAATTTCCTTCCTTTCTCGTGTACACCGCATGTTCTAGAAGACACCTCTCAAAACCGAGTGCCTTCAATGACTTATCCAACTTGGAATTCCATGCTCTAGGTGCTTGTCGCAAACCGTACAAGGCTTTATACAGTTTCAGCACCTTATACTCTTCTCCTTTTATCTCAAAACCCGGTGGCTGCAGAACATACACATCCTCCTCCAATTCACCGTTAAGGAAAGCGGATTTTACATCCATGTGATGCACTTGCCACCCCTTTTGTGCAGCGATTGATATCAACAACCGTACAGTTTCCAATCGAGCAACAGGAGCAAAAACTTCGTCAAAATCTATCCCGTGCTTTTGAACATACCCCTTTGCTACTAACCTCGCCTTGTGTTTGATTATTCTCCCTTGAGTATCTTTCTTCAATTTAAACACCCACTTCAAACCAATTGGCTTTTGATTTTCACGGTAAAGCAACTAACCTCCATGTTGCATTCTCCCGTATGCTTTGGAAATTTCTTCTTCCATAGCCTTTCTCCATGCTGAATCGGTTCTTGCTTCTTCATAACTCGTAGGCTCCTCCTCTCCTAGCAAACATAGCCCCGAATAATCCAATTCGAGTAGGAATAGTTTTGTCGTACAAACTGTTTAGGTCTCGTTTCCCTCTTGGTCCCACTTCGATGCCTCCGGATGGATGAATTCGGATGCCCTGCGCCCTAACGAGGGAAACGACATCTGGAGTTTGTGCATTTCCAGAACCGAATTCATCTCGCTCTGTTGCTACCAGCGAGATGTATTCTCGAGGCTCGCCAGATTGATAGAACCCCCTGGGCCGTGGGAGACGCCATATCGGGGATACAACATCTCTTCCTCAATTCGTTGATGGGCGGCATCACTTGAAACCGCAACGAGGAAAATAAAGAGCGAGTAAAGATATCCTTTGCTTTGGTCTAGATTCACGTAGCCGATGAATCAGTCCAGTCCCACTTCTTTTCTTCATCAAACATGACATCACGAGTCACTACCACCTGTTTTGTCTTTGGGTCAAACATCCGATAACCTTTGGTATTCAAATCATACCCAATGAACACCATAGGTTTGCTTCGATCTGCTAGTTTCGGAAGGTGAGGTGTGACATTCTTCACGTGAGCAATACATCTAAAAATTCGCAAGTGTTCAACCCTTGGCTTTTGATTGTAGTAGGCTTCATAGGGTGTCTTGTCAACTAGACTCTTAGTTGGTGCTCTGTTCAGCAAGTAAATTGCCGTTGACACCGCTTCTCCCCAAAATTCGCAGGGAACACTTTTACTTTTCAAACGAAACTTCTTGCCATGCCAACCATCGTCCGATTTCTCCGTTCCACGACACCATTTTGCTGCGGAGAATAAGGTGCAGTAAGGTAGTGTTTAATACCATTTAATTCGCAAAAGCCCTTGAACTCATTTGATGTGAATTCACCACCACGATCACTTCGAAAAGCTTTCAACTTACACCCCTTCTCCATTTCGGCTGCAGCTTTGATCCTTTTAAAACTTTCGAACGCCTCGGCTTTGCTTGAGATCAGAACCTGCCACATAAACCTTGTGCAATCATCGATAATTAGCATAAAATAACGCTTTCCCCCATTAGTAGACATTAGTAAGTATTCGATGTTCACCTGTGAAGTCTTCAAGCAAAACTGAACCTCTTCCTTGGATTTTTACAGTCGAGCCATCCCCAAATTTGACTGACCCTGTAATAGTCGTGTCAATTTCAGCAAATTTTTCAATACATCCGGTCATGTGGTTACTTGCGCCGGTATCTAAATACCAAGCCTTCTCTCGGGTGCCTTTAATCTTTGGCACCACCTTGTCTTCATGCAAGTAACACATGCTCGTTACGTATTGAGTGGCTAATAACACAAGTTTCGGCCATCAGTAGTGCCGGTTCATCATCGGTTTGTGTTGTAACAAAATTTGCCCTCTCTCTTCGGTTTGGCTTGGAACAATCTTTTGCGAAGTGTCCAAATTCATTACAATTGAAACACTTAACCTTGGATTTGTCGAAGTTTCGTGGCTTTCGGTCTTCGTTAGTTCGTTCACCATTTCCTCGACCTCCACCATATCCACGCCCACGACCATGTCCTCTCCAGTGACGTCCTCCTCTTTTGGTACTGCCCGAGCCTTCATCCTTCTTCCCTTTTGAGTATTTAGCTTCCCATTCGGCTTGGGTGAATAGCAACTGCTCTCCTGTACTCTCTGTATGAGATCGCCCCTTCAATCCCTCTTCAAATGTTCTCAAACGCCCAATAACTTCTGAAAACAACATCGTGTCTACATCTCCAAACTGTTCAATTGTCCCAATGATTTGAAGAAATCGATCTGGAACTGAACTGAACAACTTTTCAACAACTTCGCTTTCTTCAAGTTTCGCGCCAAGTGATTGGATCTCACCAACCAAGGCAGTCAACTTCATCGAATACTCATTTACGGTTTCTGAATCTTGCATATGCACCTTGTACAATTGTCGTTTCAGTACTTGTACACGTGCCTTCTTGACACAATCTTCGCCAATTCGCATCTCCCTGAGTGCGTCCCAAGCCTCCTTTGCCGTCTGCTTCTCTGTGATTGCCATCATCACGTCATCTGGCACGGCTTGAGAAATGGCTACCATGGCGCCTTGATCTTTGTCGTCGCTGCAGTATCCGCACCTTCGATCACCGACCATACTCCTAGCGAACGCAAGATTATCTTCATCTTGACAGCCCATATGCCGTAGTTCGTTTCGCTTAGCGTTGGATAATGGATCGGGATTGAGGCTCCTCTTGCTGTCGGTTTGACGACTACAATCGTCTTAGAATGATCTCCTTCAACACCAGCCATTGCTTTGACAACCTGGCTCTGATACCAAATGATGGTATTTCTTTCTTACGGCTAATCAACCAATTTAAGAAACTCACGTTGTAACAGATAGCAAATAATGAAAGGACAAAGGCTTTTTCTTTTGTGATGCTTTTGACTTCATCCTTTTCTGATTATATATAGAAACAAATGTGAAAGGTTACGTCCTCTCTAAAACATAACTGCTACATGAAGAGACATGTCCACTAAATGGTTATGTCCCCTAAGAGGAAGGTTACGTCTGCTGGAAAAATAAAACAAACTGAAATAACAACAAGATTAATTCTATCAGAACTGTCATATGCATTCATGTAGCTTTGAGCACTAAACAATTTTAAAGTATATAATTTTAGCCAGTTGAAATGTTTTTGGATTGATTCAAGAGTTGAAACAAAACAAGATTGTCCTCTTCCACTTAGGAAATAAATCAGACCACTGTTCTTACAATTAAAAAAACGAGACCCCCCCTCCTTTTTATTCTCTCTAAAGTTCTTTACTTTGTAATCACCTCACAGACATCGTGAAAGGTGGCAGAAAACCTCCTTCACCCAGTCTTTGGATTTATCACTGTATGAACCCGCCATTGGTCCCTTTGCTAAGAAGCTGCCTGCCGAAAGTGGTTCTTTACTTTTTTTTTTTTTTTTGAATCCATGTATTTTTATATGTCTTCCCTCTTTTTTTTTTTTAGATGGTGCTTTTCAAGAATTCTTCTTCTTCCACTAAAAGATTCCTAGTAATTGAGGAGAAGTATCGTCGGACAAGCCTTCGCGTATATGAACCCGCCATTGGTCCCTTTGCTAAGAAGCTGCCTTTCGAAAGCATCAAGCATTTGACTTCCTGGTCATCAGAGGCTTCCTATGAACTTCATGGTCACGGCGGTTCGCCTCAATCAGTTTTACAACTTCAGTCCTCCTTTCCACATTCAACAACTTTTCTAGCTGATCTGCCATCATTAGACTATCATAAACGTGACGGAAATGCTACTTGCAAAGACTATTTCCCAATTTCCGATGCGCTTGAGTATACTCCCAAGTATTGGGAATGGACAGAAGATATTTTGAAACATTACGAGCCAATCCTCGAGCGGGCACATATCCAAGACACTGTTTTTGCATCCCTTTTTACATATGACTGGCAGATGAATGTCATCCTTTCTTTTTATAACCATTGGAATCCTGCTACCAATACACTATCTACTCCGAATGGCGAGGAGTCTATATCTCTTTGGGAGCTAAAATCATATAGCGGCCTTCCCATTTTTGGCACTTTTTATGATGAAGTCATCCCTTCTGCTGATGAACTTAATGAAGCTAACAAGAAAGGACGTTCTTTTCTTCCAAAGAGCTGCAAGTACCTATTCATCGCTTTTCATAAAGAATGTCAGACTATTGATGGTGACCATGTAATGACCCTTCAAGATTGGGTAGATTTCTGGTTTCGAGATGACTTGAGATACAAGGTATCTTTTTCTGTGGGCAAGTCCAGCAGCTCCAACAAGACTAACTATCCTTCTGGCTCAATTGATAAGTCTCGTGTTCGCTCCAGCAGATTCATTCATCCTTTTAAGGAGCTTAATGTCCCTTCTCATATTCAGGATGAAGTTTATTTAGCGGCTTTTCTTTCATGTTGGATATGCAAATTTGTATTTCCTAGCAAGGATGTTGGTTTCATTCGTCCTAGCACTTTCAAAGTAGCATCCATGATGGCAGCTGGAAGGCAATTCTCCCTTGCGATACCAGTTCTAGCAAGTATCTTCAAAGGTCTAAAGGAAGTTCAATCTGCATTAAGTGTGGCCACACGAGACATCCCTTTTCCTATTCATTTTCTTAGCGGTTGGCTTGCAGAAAAATTTGGCACTCATCAAACAACAATTAGCCCTACCAAGTTAGCTGGGATGACAAAATATGCCGGCGTGGGGTTGGCAAAACATTTCACTGAATCTCAAGCTCATGCTCTTTTCAAAGATCCTAAGAGAGTCATATTTCCTGCGTTACTTCCCTTGACTAAAGTTGGGGTCTTATATGATGATGGCAACTTGTCAATCCTCGAGAGTGACTACTTTATGTGTATTCGATCCGGCTATTTGACTCTTCGTTATGATGATACTTATATTATTGAGTCTTACTGTCCTGATAGATTCAGTAGACAATTTGGGTTTTGCCAAAATATTCCCCGTGACTTTGGAGGGAGAACTGGAGTCCCAACCTTGGAGGATGTATTACAGCTTTGGCTCAGCTTTACCAAACTCAAAACTCATTCCCGGTGCGAGCTTCCGTTGCCCCCAAATGATAAGCTTCCTTTGGTAACTAAACGTTACATGGATTGGTGGACTCCGAGGTGGTCCAAAGTTTGCTCTCTACAAATGAAGATCATTCTTAAAAGTCCTGCTAATGCTGCCATAGTATCGCGAAGGCCAAAAGAAAAGAAGAATGACCCTCTCTTAACCAAAAGGAAACGCTCTTCGCCTACCTATAAAAGAGACAAGCGGGTAGTTGATGTTGATTCAGGCAAGGAGGATAGTACTCGAACATCTGCCCACATAAATAGGACACCACTTGTGATTCCTAGTGTAAAGAGAGTGAGTACTTCAAAAGATCATCTTAATAAGAAATCTTCTAACTCCTCAGGGGCAAAGGAAAGGAGTGCGCAATCCTTTTCTCCACAATCGGTAAATAAGTACTCGTCTCCCTTTTTTATATACCTTATTAATTTCCCTTTTTTTTATTGAGATGCTCATGAGGATATGCATGTAGCAGGAGGAGGAAGATGATGTTGAAGCAATCTTAAATGTGGAAGACAGCGAGCACGAAAATAGTGATCATCATTGGAAACGTTTAAAACGTACCAAGAAAAAATTCAATCCTTGCAGCTCAGGTTTTCTTCATGGAGTCCCTAGTGCATCCATCATGCCGGACAATATTGATGAACTGGTTTGACACTTTCCCCTTTCTTTTTTTTTAGTTCATGTTATTTGTCATATATTAACCCCCTTTTTTTTTTTTTTTAGCTTGGTCAGCAAGACTTGGGGAATGACTTTGATATGTATATTGGGCCAGAAATGAGTGTTGCTTCTGTTGCTAGCCCTAATCCTTTCAATGTTTTAGCTGCTGGGATTGGAAATTCTCAACCTTCATTCAGTTTACCACATGAGCAGCCTAATCCAGTTCAACCGATCTTTAATGTAGCGACCAACTTGCATAATCTTGGACCTACTACTGCCTTTGAGCCTTCAGGAATCACTAGGTATTGTGCTGATGACATAATAGGAGAGATAAGATCCGAATTTGCTATCAAGTGTTGGGAGAGCGTCGGGAAATAAGATTGCGCGCACACCGATCCATTATATTCCTGATCTGGCTGGTGAAGTTGAGAAGATCCTCCTCTCCATTGAAGATATAAAGGTTGATTGCTCTTCTATCAGAAGAATGGTGACCGAGGTGATTGAGGATGCTAAAAAGTTTATTCACTTAGAGTCTTCATTATCTCCTATGATGACATCAGAGCAACGAGCCTTAGATGTTGAAAAGCTTGAAGTGCAACTTAAAAATTCAGAAGCTTTTGAAGAGGAGGCATCTATATCCATTTCTATTACTCATGCTGAGATAACAAAAATAACAGGACAATTGATGGAGTTGCAGAGCAAGAAGACTAAGTTAGAGTCATCTCTCAAGGCGTGTGATGAAAAGCTTTCTGAGAGAAAGATTATCACCTCTGGTATCCGAGCAGAAATCACCACACTATCCTCTTCCCCTGTGATAAGTGAAGCTAACGCAGGCATTCTTCAAAAATTAAAAGGATTGTTGGAGACCAAACAAAAGGAGATGGAAGGACATAATTGGAAACCATAATATGATAATGGTTTATTATGCTTTGGATTTTTTTTTTGTTTTGGTAACATCGGTTTATGACTTTCTGTTGAGGCTACATACTTTATGTAATAGAACTCTTCTTTCTATTAATAAAGTCTATATTTTGCCTTCGCTTGTGTCTTATTACCTAGATTTCCATGTTACGATCTGTCTTGAAGTTTATTTGTCTCTCCTCTCTACGTGAATGAGAACCATGGATCAAACAACTTTAAAGGATAGTGTGACTGTACTTAGAATAATTTCTAAGTTGCCTACGTACCTTTATGGATAAAGGATCAAGTCACAACGTAGTTCAAAAGCCTTTTTTTTTTTTTTTTTGGCATGACTGTACTTGGAATTAATTCCAAGTTGCCTACGTACCTTTGTGGATAAAAGGATCAAGTCATAACGTAGTTCACTTTTTTTTTTTGTTTTTTTTTGTGCCTTTCACAGTTTTAACTCGTGCGAGCCAGGAGCTACATCAGATTTCAAGCATAGTATCTTTTCAAGAATTTGCCATTGATAGGCCCAATCCTCAATCCATTCTCACCAACAATCTTGTAAGCTCCATTGGTGTAGACCTCTTGAACCACATAAGGGCCGTCCCATTTGGAGAGGAACTTGCTACCCATGCGCTTTGACATGATTATCGGTCGTCTTACTGCCAAGACAAGATCCCCTTCTTGAAAGGAGCGTGGTCGCACCTTCTTGTTGAAAGCTCTACAAAGTTGTGCTTGATAACATTCTAGTCGTTGTTGTGCCTCAAGACGTTTTTCATCTAAAGCTTCAAGTTCTTCAAGGCGTAGGCGAACATTGTCTTCATTGGAAAGCCCTTCTTGGATCGCAATTCTTAAAGATGGAATTTGACATTCTAGTGGGAGAACAGCTTCAACCCCATATACCAGGGAGTATGGAGTAGCTTGAGTTGGTGTTCGGAATGTAGTACGATAAGCCCATAACGCCTCACCAATTCTCTCATGCCAGTCCTTCTTCGAGCGATTCACCACCTTCTTGAGAATGTTGCATAAAGTCTTGTTGAAGGCTTCCGCCAAACCATTAGCCGGAGCATTGTACATAGAAGAGTTATGTTGTTTGAAACTGAACTGTGCACACAACTTGTTCATGGCTGTATTGTAGAATTCCCTTCCATTATCGGTTATGATGTATCTTGGTACCCCATAACGGTAAATGATGTTTGCTCGGATGAAGCTTACAACTGTCTCCTTCTTGACCTCTCTTAATGCTGCAGCTTCTGCCCACTTGGAGAAGTAATCTGTTGCAGCCAATATGTAAAGATGCCCCCCGGAGCTTTTTGGCAATGGTCCTACCACATCAAGTCCTCAAGCATCAAAGGGCCAAGAGGCAACTGTTGGATGTAAAGGTTCGGGTGGTTGGTGGATCAAATTAGCATGCAATTGACAACTTTGACATTTTCTAGCAAAATCTATGCAATCCTTCACCATTGTTGGCCAGTAATATCCCATTCTTTTGATCCGGAAGTGAAGTTTAGGGCCTGATTGGTGTGCTCCACAAATCCCTGAGTGAGTTTCTTCAAGTGCCTTTGTTGCTTCTTCTTCTCCGAGACAGCGCAAAAAGATTCCCTCAAAAGAGCGTCGATAAAGAGTGCCTTGGAAGTATATGAAGCGAGAAGCTCGTCGCCTCACCTCTGTCTTATGGCGTAAGTCGTTAGGTAGTTTTCCATGTCTCAAATATTCGATAAGCGGCTGACGCCAGTCTTCTTTTTCAATCTCGTAGACAGAAACTACGCCCACTTGTTCTTTCTCTTTTATGTCGTGGCTTAGTGGTGGAACAACCCATCTTTGACATACAGGGACATTTATCTCCTCACTGCATGATGCTAGTGTTGACGCCAAATTTGCCAAGGCATCGGCTTGCTTATTCTCTTTTCGTGGTACATGTTCTAAAGTGACACAATCAAGTGATGTTATCAGTTTAAGTGCGTACTTGTGATATGGGATGAATTCTGGCTTCTTGACTTCATATAGTGAGAGGAGTTGTCTGATGACCAATTGAGAATCACCAAAAACTTTAAGGCGAGACATTTTTATATTCATTGCCATTTCCAACCCAAGAATCAAAGCTTGATATTCAGCCATGTTATTAGAACAGCAATTGGTAAGTGAAAAGGAGAAAGGCAAGACCTCCCCTTCTGGTGTGATGAATATAACCCCAACACCGGCTCCATCTTGTCGTGCTGCGCCATCAAAGAACATTTTCCATGGTTCGGACAGTTCAATAAACAGAACATCCTCATCAGGTAGGTCTTCAGAGAACTTCCATTCATCGGGAATAGGATGATCAGCTAGAAAATCAGCTAGTGCTTGCCCTTTGATAGCTTTTTGTGGGACGTAGACAATTTCAAATTCTTGAAGCAATAAAGCCCATTTTGCCAATCTTCCTGATAATACTGGTCTTGAGATGATGTACTTGAGGGGGTCGGCCCGGGAGATTAATCTTACTGAATGCGCTTGGAGGTAATGCCTTAACTTCTTGATTGCAAACATCAATGCTAGACATGTCTTCTCTATTGGGGAATAATTCAGTTCAGCCCCATTTAATGTCCTACTAAGGTAGTAGAGAGCACTTTCCTTGCCTTCATCATTTTGTTGTGCCAACAATACTCCTAAGGAACGTATTTGAGCCGCAATATAGAGGATAAGTGGGCGTCCCTGTACCGGTGCTCGAAGGACAGGTGGGCTCAACAAGTATTCTTTTATCTTGTTGAAAGCATTAGTGCAAGCTTTATCCCAATAGAATGATATATCCTTCTTCATTAAGTGGGTGAATGGTTGACATCGACCTGCTAAGTTAGATATAAATCTCCGTATATAGGCCAATTTTCCTTGGAGACTCTTCAACTCATGGATGTTTCTTGGCTCCGGCATTTTTAGAATGGCCTCGATCTTAGACTGATCAATCTCAATTCCTCGATGTCGAACTATAAACCCTAGGAATTTGCCGGAGGACACACCAAATGCGCATTTCAATGGGTTCATTTTTAGTTGGAATCGACGTAACCGTTTAAACACCAAACGAAGATCCTGCAAATGATTTTCTTTTTCTTTTGATTTCACCACGAGATCATCAACATAGCATTCAACATGTTGGTGAAGCATATCGTCAAAAATCTTCTGCATCGCCCTTTGATAAGTAGCACCTGCATTCTTTAAGCCAAACGGCATAACTTTATAACAATATATCCCTTTTGGAGTTCGGAAAGCCGTCTTCTCCTCATCTGCGGGTGCCATTCGAATTTGATTATAGCCAGATGAACCGTCCATGAAGGTTAATCTCCCATGACCTGTGGTAGCATCTACCATTATCTCAGTAATAGGAAGTGGAAAGTCATCTTTGGGACAAGCATTGTTAAGGTCTCGAAAATCCACACAAACACGCATTTGGCCATTCTTCTTTTTTACTGGCACAATATTTGAAATCCATGTAGGATACTTGACCTCACGAATGAAACCTGCTTCGATAAGTTTATTGACTTCAGCCTCAATTTGTGATATGAGTTCAGGACGAAAGCGACGCTGAGTTTGTTTTACAGGTCTGGCCCCATGCTTCACTGCTAGTTGGTGGATAGCAACCCTTGGGTCTAAACCTGGCATTTCATCATAGGACCAAGCAAAGATATCTCGATATTCCATCAGGAGTTCCATATAATTCGCTTCCTCTTCAGGTGATAAGTTTGCGTTGATGAAGGTTGGTCGTGGGTTTTCATTAGTTCCTAAGTTAACCTCTTTAAGTTCATCCATTGTAGGCTTATTTTCTGATTCAAGGGAAGATGGAGCTTCTTCCACATCTGCTTCGACGACAAACTTATCATTATTATCTTCTTCAATAGTGATGTGATTTGAAGTGAGACATGTTATTTCATCTTCTTCTTCTTCATCAGAGGGGTTTGTTATCACTATTGTGCGTGTTTTTCCTTTCAATGTCTCTTCAGCACTCACCACCCATTCACATTGTCTCTTCATGCGTGAAGGTATTTTGCTACGAAGAACTTTTGAATTATCCATCGAACTTGTCTCTTTCGACAAGGATTGACCAAGTCTTGCAAAGACTGGTGCACGTTTTAGCGCCCCTCCATTATTTTGGGTTCCAATCC
Organism: Salix udensis; assembly: GCA_029204005.1. Classification (NCBI taxonomy): domain Eukaryota; kingdom Viridiplantae; phylum Streptophyta; class Magnoliopsida; order Malpighiales; family Salicaceae; genus Salix; species Salix udensis. The sequence goes on from CM055034.1 coordinate 28,169,600, forward strand.
TAGTAAAAACAGGAGCACGACTTGTAGTTCCACCAAGACGATCCCAGACTGAAACTCTAAGAGGTGTCGGCTGACTTTGTTGTTTGTCCTTCACTTCTTCCACATTTATGTATCGTGAGGCTTCTTTATTAATATGAAAGTACAGTGGTGTGGAAGACTCATATCCAAGACCAGCCCTTAAAGTTTTGCCAGAAGTTTTCTTCTCTCTCCATGCCTTGCTACTCCTTGCAAGAACTTGTTTACCTTCAAGTTGAGTCGTATTATCATCCTTTGATATCTTGTTGATGTCTTCCTGGCTATAGCCAGCCCTGGCTAAAAGCTTGTAAGCATTGGGATCAAAGCCATTTGACCGTTTATCGGGAAGTCCTTTAAAATTTATCACCACCGACTCAGTTTGATGAACAAATCCTTTTAGTAAAGGTTTTGAAACCTTGTTCAAGGCGAGATTAGTAGCTGGCAAGGTCAAGTTTTCAAGCTCTTTGCTGATCTTTTCTTCATCTTTTGCAAAAGAAGACTGACCCTCTTTTCTTGCTGATACGGGAATATATCGGAGTGCCGCGGCTTTACGTGGTGGTTTATTGTCAACAAAGTTTTCTACCACCTTTTCTTTTCCTTTATTCTTTGTTGGCTGAGACACCCCTTCATTTGCAGATGACTTATGTTCTTTTGAGCTCTTAGAGTCAATTATTCCCTCTCCTAAGTGGTCAGGTGGTGATTGTGGTTCTTCCATCATATTTGACTTGAAATAGAATTTTGCGTCTGCAAAGTGAGCTTCAGCTATGGTGAAGGGATCGGTGTCTGCCATTATCTTTCTTACTTGTCCATCTCGGCAATACTTAAAACATTGGTGGAGTGTTGAGGAGATGATACCATTTTCATGTATCCATGGTCGCCCAAGCAACATATTGTAGGTAGTTTTGGCATCTATGGCATGGAAAAGTGCATTGGACTCCATATCTTCTATGTGCATCGCAAGCCTTATCTTTCCTATAGCATTTTGCCCTCCTTGATTGAAACCTTGAATCATCAGATGACTTGGGAAGAGTTCATCCATAGGAATCCCTAGCTCTCTCATGGTCTTAAGAGGTAGTATATTGACCGCTGAGCCATCATCCACCAAGATGCGATTCACTATTTTTTCATCAACATATCCTTTAATGAAAAGAGATCGGTTATGGAGTTTTGATCCAAGCAATAAGTCTTCATCGTTGAAGGATATCTCTGTTGTGCATACACCGTGAGATAAGTTTGAAGAGCCATCATGATCAATAGGGGTTTTCTCTTCCTCAACTTGATAACAAGCAACAGGTACATTTTCAATTCTTTTCATTTCTGTTGGCATGTACTCATTCAGTGTAACAGGCTTTCTTATACTTTGAGCTGAAAAACCCTCTTTTCTAACTGGTATGGATTTTTGTTGAGTCTTTCGGCGTGTCGGCTCACTAATTGGCTTCCTCACCATTGAAATCCTCATTCTTGCTGGCTTTGTCATTTGTATGTGCTTCCTCTTCTACGCGTGACTAAAGTCCATCCTTCATCATCATAATTTTCAGACCATTCAGGCTTCAAGTCGTCAACTTGAGGTGTGAGGGTTATACATGGAGTTTGACTTGAGGACACAGTGAAACTCATCGGGAAAATGGCATCAAGTCTTATAGGTTCACAGGGAGCCGAAACTTATTGTAGAGAGTGATTGACATGGTCCCGACTTAACACGTGGTTATGATATTAGAAGCTGCTACTTCATCATCAAAAAGCGATTATCTCCATTCTCGTGCAGCCTCATGATCTTATCTTTAGGCTTTAAGAAGGCTTTGCCTCTTACAGATATGTTTGAATGATGATTCCTTATGACACAGTTCTGGATATTATCTTGTTCTTGGAAGTTTCCATTCAGCTCAGATGTTGCACTTTCAGCAGATATAAATCTGATCTTAGTTTGGGGAAACTAGTTTTCTTCCTTTATTCATCAGCTGATTGGTTTACTATTATTGCCAGAGATGAGACTTTTGAAAAATTGATATTCTTTGACTCAGGAATTTGATTTTATGGGAGACGCAGTTGCTTACCCAATTACTTTTCCAGGCCACCCAGATTTCCACTGGTCAGCTTACTGTGACTATTTATTCTTATAGCTTGCATTATTCAAGCTTTTACATTGTTATCTTATTACTAGGCTAATAAATATTTAAGCTTGTTGTTACAGAGATATATATATTGTTTCCCATTATCTTATAATTATATAATGAAAAGTCTAAGTTTTTGGGATAATTCTGGTTTGAGACTTAAAATTTGTGGTGCTGAATAAACAGCTTTGGAAACTATTCTTTAAAAACTATATTTATTGTTGAAGATTCATTCATGCTATTTTACGGGGGAGGCATGAAAAGCAGAAGGACTTTTCGTATTACTCTAGATGGACTATTCAAACTAGCATTGATAGCAGCCACTCAAAGCAATTCTGACATGTTGCAGAATCATAGTGTTCAGGCATGTTTGCAATTCTACTAGGCATAGACTACTCTTATTGTGAGAGTTTCTTATACCAGAAGCTATGAAACTTATTGGTTGAGCCTTCTAGAGCGTCTTTTTACAATAGTGATTAGCTTGGATTACATTTCACCAGTGCAGATTGAATGTTTTCCTTTGACCACTTTGTTGGCCACCGATGAATGCCAGTTGTTATGAATTACCATAGTATTTATATTCTAAACTGATTAGACTTCTATTTCATGGTTGCAAATTTACAGCAGAATTTAGCTCTTAGTTCAGACTCTGTTTATTCATGTTTATCTTGTGTCTTTAAGGCAAAGTAGCCTGTTTGAACATGAAGATTGCACCATATTCTTCTAAGAGACTATACATACTAGGTCATATCATAGGCTTTGTGACCTTGGAGAACTGGCTTCTTGGGAATGGCAGAGAAGTTTTCTTAGGTGAATATGAGCAATTAGTCTTGAAGACCATTTCGCGCGCCTCACTTGACTTTTGTAGTGGAGTTGCTTGTGGCTTCATCTTTGAGGCGACATCTTGTGCCCCCCTTGCATTCGAAGTTGATGTCATCTTGAGGATCGGCCCAGTTTGTGCATACAACTCGACGATGGATTTTGTCTTCAATGGCGGGGTTGAAGAATCTTCAATAGTATGTTGGGGACTTGAATCAATTGCCTTGTTGCTTTTCGAAGCGACAATGGTGATCATGTTCCTCCTAGTTGCCATTGAGAGTTCGTTGAAAATTCTTTCTTGAAGGGAAGAGATGAAAGGTAGAGATTTCCCCAGTGGAGTCGCCAGAAATTTGTAGACACAATTTTGTTCACCTGAAATTAAACAAGCACACGTGTACAAATATATGATTTTATTAAATATAATGAATGGGTACAATCTCTATGTAATATATTCTATCAAAAGAATATGACAATCCTTTGATTCTTCCCTTGGATTTGATGTATGGTGACTTGATTTATATGAGTAATCAAGCTAAGATTTGTGCCTTGCAAGAACGCGAATTTGGGCGTGTATTGCGAAGCGAGATGTTGTGATTTGATGCTTTGAAGAATACCTTGATTTGTCTTCAAAGTGTTGTTGAAGAACTCTTATGGGGCGTTTTGGCTTGATCCAACAGAGCTTCGTTCTTTGTAGACTTCAAGTGTAGATGAAGGAGGCTTGAGAACTCTTTGAGAGAGAGCTTCCTTGCTTGAAGAGTTTGTCTTGAAGAAAATTTTGTATTCTCCTAGAATTCCAACCCCTTGCCTTTAGGTTAAGGCCCTCTATTTATAGAGATATGTAGGGGCTCTAAGGTCTTTTCCAATGCCACGTGGCGTAATTTTATTGGTTGGTCTTTATTGACAGGATCTTGCATTTATGTCTGTCTTTATTGACGAAATCTTGCCTTTATGTCTGTCTTTATTGACGAAATCTTGCCTTTATGACGAGATATCTTGAATATCTCATTTCAAATGTCAACTTTTCATTAGCCAAGAAATATTTGAAGGCTCATTTGTTTTTCATGTCATTTATTTCAATTTTATTTTATTCTTTAAAATAAAGAATAAAATAACACATGATGAAATTTGATTGGCGGAAAATTTGTGTTTCTACACATCGTCATGTTTTTAACACAAGAGATCAAAGTTAAAGCTATCATAATCAATGTATATATAAAGTTAACATCTTGGACAGTCGACATTAACCTTTTTATGCCATAATGGAATGGATTAAGGCTATGTTGCAGCATGTAGAAACTCGTATCTGTTAGTTTCCTGTAAAACAAACATGTGATCCTCCAAGTTCTTGAATCTTAATTTATTCTGTCCTTCTATTAAAATTTGATTTTAAATGACTTGCTTGGTCCCTCGATTTTTTTATTTTCTCAATCCAGCCCCTCATTGATTTAGTCTGTTAACATGACCTTCGTAGTTCATGATTCTTGTCAACGTGGAGCTTCCATCCACTCCCGTCCCTGCAAATGAAAATACTATATTTGACTACACGATGCTACAAGAGAGAATGAAGCAGAGGAAATCTTGATTCTTTAGATTGCTTTATTTGTATACTCTAATGTTTACAAAAAAAGAGAGTTATTTATGCCTGTAAATCTGCCATGTATTTCGTTTTGCGTGTTAAATAGGTTTGCTTGCTAAATATCTGTTCACCTGTCAACCAATGTTAAGCAGCATTTCTTCTCGGACAAATATAAATGAGGGTTTAATTGTGTCGATGAGTTCCATGGACAAGATTGCTCATATGATTTTAGATGACTACAAAGATGGAAAAAAACTTCAGTATTTCAAGACTACCTACTTCTCACATTCTATTAATTATTTTCATTAACTCACATGCACTAATTGACATTAACAATAAAATAAAATATATAAATGAGGTGGGTTTTTGTTTTACCTCTCATCACAAAACATTTTCATATATATAATTTTTGTTTTGTTTTTTAATTTGAGTTTCATCATTTAACATTAGTTTTATTGGATATTAGACTTAATAATATTTTAATTTTTTGTTATGATGTTATTCCAGTTTCACAACCTAGACTATAAGTTTGTCGTCGAGTTTTTTTCTTTCTTTTCTAATTGACCATTTTTTTCTAGTTTTATCTTTCAACATAGAGTTTATTGAGAATCAAACTTCGTGATTTGTTTTGGCGTGTTTTTTATGAGTTGATCCCTTTCTTCTGACGTAGATCACATGTTTGGTTGATTAATCCGAGTTGATTCGAGTAAATTATTTATGTTATTTTTCTAATCGTATATTTTTTAATTTTATATTTCAACACCCGGTTCATTGAAAATTAGAGTTTGTGATTTATTTTGGTTTGATTTATATGAGTTAATGTCCTTCTCATAACTTGGGTCAAATGTTTGGCACATTAATTCGAGTTGATTCAAATTATTTTTATATCATTTTTCTAATTGGATATTTTTTCAATTTTATCATTCAACACTGAGCTCAATTAGAATTGATTTTTTTTTTATTGAGTTATCCTAGATCACCAGTTTGTTAGGTTAACACTAGTTGATTAAGATTTTTTTGTGTTTTTGTTTTTGTTTTGCAGCTTTATCTTTCAACATGAGGTTGATAATTGGTAATGAGATTTTTTATTCATTTTGATTTGCTTTCTATGAGGTTATTCCTATCTTATGTCTTGAGTCACGAGTTTTATGGATTAACCTTGGTTGACTTGAGTTGTCTTAGTCTCATGGCTCAGGTAGCTAATTGAGAATTTATTTTAATTTTTTTTCTTTCAACATTAAGTTAATTGAGAATTGGATTCATATTTTATTTTAATTTGCTTTCTACTATGTTGTCTTAGTCTCATGCCTCAGGTAGTTAAGGTTAACTCGAGTTTACTTGGATTTTTTTTATCTTTTTTAATTGATTTTATTTTTCTAAAAATCATCATTAACATTGAATTTATTTAAAAATTGTAAAGAAAGTATTGAGATACTACAAAGAGCTTACATTAGCATGGAATTTAAACTCATATATTCATTTCACAATCATTTTTAGCGTAAAGCACTCGTGAATTTTATTACCATTGAACAAGAAGCTTGGTCCGAAATTGCTTGTACATGGGAAACAAGAATCATAGCTTATGTGGAAATCAAACTTGGATGCTGTACATACTTTCTCTGCTACTTTTAAAAGTTCATGTTTTGTGCTTGAGAAAACAGAATGAATTAAAGATATCAAACAGAAATAATATTAGGACATACTTGGCGTACGGGGTGGTCTTACGACAGAACTATGAAATCATCAGTCAGTAAATAGACTGGTCTGTGTGTTTCAAGAGTTAAATGGACTTAACCTCATTGGAGTTTTTGCAGGCTAGCATGTCACATGCTAGGGAGGGATAAAGATAGGCAGGAATGCTTCGTTATATGTCTTTAATCTTTACAAGATAAAGTAAGCAGTAGACAGTAATCTAGCTGCTTGTCTTCCCATGGAAATGTGTCTTCTCTTTTTTGTACTAAACAAGTTGCTCAAATTTTACTCCTTTCGGAATCAACATATTTGCACAACTGTGTTGAGAATAAAATCCCAGTTTGGCTGAACTTTGGATTAAAAAATTGCCATGGTTCATCATCGTGTTAGACAGGGATGAACGTGTAAAATGCATGGGAAATATAACGAAAGGTAAGTTCTATGCCCAAAATTCAAGCAAAGTTTAAATAGCACAGAATAAACTTTATTCTGATCTACAGCCATTAGAGAGTGAAACATGTGTGCCAGCCAGATTTTCTTTTCTTTTCTTTGTTTTCCTTTTAAATTAATGAAAAAGCTTGGGACGGAAAATTCTTTTGTTGATATTTAGAAATTTCTTCAGAATCAACAAATCCTTCAGTTACAACTTATGTTAGAATTAACGAAAACCGTTGAATTTTCTACCAAATGATTTCATTTTACATGGATATAAAATATTTTGTTTCGAAATGACTTAAAATGGATGAAGGTAATGAGAATTTGTGAAAGTCTCGAAGGTGATATCAAAATTGTTTGAAGGTAAAATTGTGTTTGTCTATAAAGTTGGAGGGTATTTTTGAAGTTCGCTCAAAATTTAAAATGTTTGACGACTGCAGCTAGCTAAGCTCGCGAACATTACTTGGTGGGTTTACTACATAATCCGAGATGAATTTTACCCATATCAGAAATGATATACATCAAGAAGGAATATTATTTGAGAAAAATTGAAAAGAAATTAACTAAAAGCTAATTTTTTCATTCAAAGATAAATAAATGGTAAATTACAACAGAGATTGTAAATCCTCCATTTTCGTTGACATTTTTTTGTGAATTAATATTTGTATTTATTTAGAAATAAAAAATAGAAATTACATGGCAGTTGAAAAAAAAAAGAAGCACAAGCAGAAACAGCAGCAGCTACAGATAGCCAGGTAGCAAACTCTGAAGATTTCTTCCAAGCTTCTCTCAAAGCTTTTATTCCTAGCCTCACTTTACCACAACAATTATAGTGCTTAGAATATGAATGGTATAGAAGCACAACATATCAAGCACGCAGCAGTTACGGGAATAGGGTACTGTTATTGTCTGGCAACCTGCAGACACCATATAGGGGTTGCGCTGGAAAGACTTTCACGTACTTCAGGGTACTTACAATGAGGCCAAATATAAAAGAATACTTAAAAATCACAGTATAAACGGGACCCTTGTAATGAAGAATCCATTGCTTGAAGGTGTTCCTACAATGTGATTCGATGTCTTTTTTAACTTTATTGAATGCACGGGGATTGGGCACCAAATAATTGGCTACCTCATTGAAGAGTTTCGCGACTTCGTCTTCACTTCCGAGGGTAACGAGGAGTATACCCTGCGAGCGCAACTCTCTCACATCTTCAGGCTGATCAATCAGTGAATCCATGAAGCATATGTAAGAAGTGACCCAAAGTTTGTCATTGTCACCGAGGCATGCTTCATAGGCAACCAAGTTTAAAAGTAAGGACTTGGTTGAGTCGTCTATGGTTAGTGGAGGAATTTTGAGTCTCCCAGCTAGCCATGTTGGCTTGAACTGGACGTACATCAGTGAACTTACTTGTTTTGCTAGGATTGAAATGAATTCCCACCCTTCTAAGCTCCATCGCAGGATGATAACGATACAAGCATGTCTTTGAACTATCAACTGGGGCGTTCTTATCAAGAAAATGCATATGAAAGAGTTCAAGGAGATGGCTGGCACCATAGTACTCTTCCATTGATGTGTCTTTTGGAGTATTGAATGCTCCTAGCAGAATAGTTTTGCGGAAGAACTTTGATATCCTTTTCCTGCATGTGTCTCGTTGAGGGGGCATTGCTCGAATGTGTTTGGTGAAATCTTTGATCAATTTCATCCCTACTCATCTCCGAACCTCAAATTCATCAATGGCCTGAGGACTAGAAAAGGGAGTTGGTTCTCCAGTAAGAGAATGTCTCGTGCAACCAAAGCTGCAACGTAACTAGTCATCTTCAAATTCTCATGCTCATGAAGTAGGCAGTGCATGAATTGGATGACAAAGACCCCATCCAGAAACATCATCTTGGTGAATTCCGTCATGTCATCGAGTTCAACTGATCCATCCTCAACATAGCATCTTCTCGCCTCTTCAGCCACATCTACCACGGTTTTGTAAAACTCGTCAATGTGTCTCATACTCTGTTGCACAAATGTGCGCACCATATTGACTTTAAACTTCTCCATCCCGTGGGAGTCATCCAGCTTCCCGCGGTAGTAAGGACCGATGGAGACCACCATGGGCTCGTAACATTTCTTGTTCGATTCTATCCCACTAAATATCTGTGGAACCCTTGGAATTGTAGGCCCTTGCTGCTGGCTCATGGTCTCTCTCCGCTCAACGCCCATTATGGAGCTCAACCACATATTATTTTCTTGGACTGTAATGTGTGTTTCTTCCATTAGAAGTACAGATATTTACTGAACAAAAGGATATTGTGAACAAAAGAATTTATGATCTGCACTTCCAATGCATATCACGAACAGGTAACGATGGATCTATTAAATACCAAGTTAGCAACTAGAATCTTACCTTACTTGAAAGTTGAGCTTTGATGCTTTAAATGTTTCGCTCTTGTCCAAAACATGTGTTCCTCAACAGTAGACAGCTTGGCGATAAAATTTGCAGTGTAACATCAAACTTAACGCTTAAGTTTCTTGACATCAAATTAAAATGGTAGGTTACATGACAGGACTGTAACTAAACCAGATGAAAATTGTCATTAGATAATGATTGTTTAGTCAAAATACTACATACGGCTTGCAAAATCGAAATATTTCTGCTTAATTTCTTACTTTGCTGTCTTATTTATGATGTCTGATTATCATTTCCAATGAACAAGCTATAGAATATGTTATTAAAAAGTCCCAAGCAGTCCATAATGCAGGTAAGTGTTGAAGAATATAAGTTTCAAAATTTGCCAGGCTGTACTACTTGTTAGAAAATAATATAAATCATATTATGGGACCTCACTTATAAACTTAAGCTTTTAGGTGAGATGGTTTCTTAACATGGTATCAGAGCCTTGTTGACCCAGCAATCACGAGTTCGAATCTCACCACCCCCATTTTATTTGATAAAAACCAAGCACAAGGTGATATGGACCTGTGCAAGTTTCAAGCCCAAAAGGTTTTCACTTGAGGGGGTGTATTAGAGAATAATATAAATCATATTATAGGGTCTCACTTACAAGTTTAAACTTTTACGTGAGATAGTTTCTTAACACTACTATTAAATGTGAAATGCGGAAAGGTTAGTTTGTTCCATGCTTAAAGTGCAAGAAAATTAAAGAAAATAGAACAAACTTTTGTTTCTCCAGTCTTTAGCGGTGAAAAGAATAGAAGTTCAGCCCTACAAGGCTGCAAAATGTGTTTTCATTCGTTTTATTTTTGTTCTTCACAAGCTTGGACAGAATTTTTTTAGGAACTAGAATCTTACCTTACTTGGAAGTTGAGCTTTGATGCTTTAACTGTTTCGCTCTTGTCCAAAACATGTGCTCCTCAACAATACACACCTTGTAGGGTTTTTTTTTCCTTCAGAACAATTTGATAGTTTTTATTGTGTTGACAGTGATAACAATGATAATTTTTAGTTTTTATTGTATTTTTTTGTTTGATTTTTTTTTTGTAGTTTTTACAATTTTTTTAATCTTTCATTCATTTATTTATTCTCTCATGATAATAATGATAATAATATCAATAATAATAATAATAATAATAATAATAATAATAATAATAATAATATTTTAATTGTTTTTCTTGCTTGCTATTTTGTTCATGCTTTTTATTTTTTCGCTCGGTATAATTTGATAATTTTTATTGTTTTGATACTAACGCCAATAATAATTTTAGATGTTAAGACTCCGATGTTGCTATTGTTATAATATTTTAAATTAATATTGCTTCCTTTTCCCCTTTATTTTTTTTTAATTTTTATTTGCTCTTTGTATTAAATGATTTTTATAATTTTACTATCTGCACAATAATGATTTTAGTGATTAATTTTTTTTTCTTATAAAAATATATATATTTTTTTTAATGTTAGTTTGCGTTCTTTTGTGATATTTTATGACGCAATATCTATATTCTAAAAGATGTAATCTATTCTTATGTAACAAACTCTACTTAAAATTTTATACATTTTATTTCCTAATCTATAACTTTTATTTACTTATATCATATAAATTTATCGTTGTGGATTTAATTATATTAAATTATATACATAAGAATGCCCGCAGCAACATGCGGGGCAATTATCGTTGGCACAGGAAGTGGGCAGGCTGCTCGATCGGTGAGATCTCTTGTGCACAAATTCACTTAAACAAAGCTGCCCCCTTAATTGATCTTTCCTAAGATTCTTAGCAGCCCGCCATTTCTTACATACGAACACTAAAAGTTTATGTTTTCAAAATATTTTTTACCTGAAAATAAATTAAAATAATATTCTTTAAGAAATAATAACTTATCTTTGTTCAGATTGCAATAACATATGGAGGTTAATTAAAACTTTAAAGATGTTTTTTCTAAGATATGATAAAGCATATTATTTGAGTATGCTTCGGCTTATTAAAAGTTTCGTTTTTTCATAAGAAAGAATAGGTCTTTTTTCATGGGAGATTCGTCCACTTTGAGATTGATCATTTTTAATAAATTATTATTTTACGGCCCTCCATTGATAATAAGTGTTGATAACATTTGGGCTGTGCAGACATAAAATTTGTTATAATTGTTTTTATTCAATAATAAGAAATACATTTAAATTATTGCATTTCTCAATTAATTTCGATATTTTATATCAAAAAAGAATTTATTTGCATTGATTGATATATGTGTGCCTTTTTCAACAACTTTATACACAGATTAATAAATATTCTCGAATACACAGATTAATATGCATTCGTTTTTAAATCACAAGGTTCAAATCTTACAATAATGAAAATATCTTTGCTATTTTTTTAACCCGTAAATAATTGTGTGATAGAATATTATTTAAAAAATAAAAAAACTCTGTCTTTCTTTCATTTTCCTAAAATTGACGTTATAGAATAAAAACCAGATGCATTACACAAAAGTCAATTACTTAATCCATAATCTCTGCTCACAAATATCTCTTCTTCTTCACCCTAAATATTAAAGTGAGTAATAAAATAATTATCCCTAATTATATTTTAGGTATTAACCAGCCCCTTTTAGATTTTGTATCTTTATATTAAAAGTGAATAATATTTATTATATCCAATAATAATTTGGATATAGATCTATTGTAGCTTTTTATCCTTATATTAAAAGTGAATAATATTTTATTGATAAACAGAATTTATATATTTTTTTAAAATACAGACCAAAATTCTTTGGAATTTTACAAACTTGATGTAAATCCTTGTAATATTTTTCTACAACATGTCAACATATTTTTATTTTTTTGAAAAGGTGCTCAAATAAATTTTAGAATTTTTGGTCATATGCAAGAAAAGAAATATTTTATTAATTTTTATATTTTTTTTATCTTTTATTTGGTAAAACCTGTTTTTTTTTCTAAAATAAAACTACTCAAAATAGGCTAATAATTACTATCTTCTTTATTACATAACTAGCTATATAGCTAGATCATCTAAAAAATTATTTAAGCTTTCTAGTTACTATAAAACTAGTTGTTGACTTCTTGCACGTAGTTCACCTTTTGTCCTCTGTAATAGAATAGTAACTCACTAGGACAAGTGTAAGGTTTTGATAAAAAATGAATAGGAAAAGGCATTGATGTCCTTGATGGCTTAAGATTACGTATAAATGAATTAATAGAATAGTAGTAACTTATAAAATATAAATAGAAAAAGAAAGTAAGAGAAGTAATATGAAAATTTGAGAGAGAAAAGAAACGGAAGAGAGAAGGAGAGGAAGAGAAAAGAGAAAAGGAGAAAGGAAGGAGGAGAAATAAGTTATTAAGGTAATGTGTATGTGTTATTATGTAAAAATATTGTTTATTAGTTAAGCTTTTTGTTTGTATTGGTGATTAGGGTTTGTAGATTTTATTTGGGTTTGATTGATGAATGGATTGAGATGTTAAGGGTTTAATGTGTTGGGTAATGGTTTAATGGGTTTTATTGTAGATGATTTTGAAGTTATTTGATGTGTTTGGTGTAAGAAAATATTGAGAAATGGTGAAAAACCCTTGCTCGAATTATGGGCTGGAGGTTGAAGATGACGGAAATTCATTTTGATCCCTGAACTTTGGAAAATTGCAGTTTGGTCCCTAGAGTGAAATTCGAATTATGGATAGAATTGAGGATGAATTATGGACCAAATTTCAGTATAGTTATGAATTTATGAGGAGTTCAATTTAGTCATTCAATTTGATAAAATTACAATTTGACCCTAAAAATATAAGAAAATTACATAATGGTCCCTAGGTAAAAGATTAGTACTTCAGATTGGTTTGATGGATAATTGAAGCTTATTTGATGGATTATGATCAATTTTACGAATTGTGCATTTTGAACTAGACTTCGGAAGAAACCATTGTTTTTAGGTTTTGCGAAAAATAAATAGTTTGATTCAAAACACTTAGGATTATGAGTTGAACTCTTAGATATGTTTGCTAAAGATATTTTACTTCTTTTGAGTCATTTTTGAGTATGTCTTCTTATTAGATGTTATCTACTCACTAAGTTATTGAACTCACCCCCTCATTATTTATTATTTTCAGGCTCGTAGCTTGTTAGCAAATCATTATCGTTAAAATCTCAGAACTTATTATTTTGGTTGTAATCGACACTTTTGTTTATGTCTAATTAGTGTACCACTATTATAACAAGATTATTCAACTTTTGTATTAAGACATTTGGATTATATTATAAAGTCTATTTTGTTATTTACGCTGCGTTGAACTCTGAATATGAATGATAAGTTTGAGTTCGTATAGGTGTGGAACCTTGGAGGGGGACCATGTCTATGTGCCGGTCACAGATCCAGGAATCGGGTCGTGACAACAAGGGTCAAACATTGTTTGTTTGTTTTTCCATGATAATATGCTTGATGCTATTTAATACATGCTTTGAATATCATTATTATGCTTGTTGTCACACTATCTTAGCCTATGCTTTTCACACCTTATACATCTCATATCGATCAAATTAGTCATTTTATATTATTTTTGTGAATATTTATATTTATGTAGATTAGTTTTAAGTTTGTAACAGAAGAGTAATACAAGTTTTTGGATCGAAGAAAAAAAGACATGGAACTCATGAAAAGCAAAATAGCCAGACTCATTAATTTGCTTGAGGAAAGTATTCATAATGGGCTATCTGGTGCAGGACCTTCAATCAGAGAGGCCGGTATAGGAATGAGCACCGTACAACATAGTCTTATGAATTTCCAAGAGGGGTTTGTTTTTCTTGATGAAAAAGAGATTGTTTCTTGGTTGCTGTTAGGTTCGACAGTAATTGAAAGATCAAGGCAAGCAGTGGCAAGTTACTGTGGTTTTTTTATTGTGTTCGGTGATGGTTTCAAATGATGACTGTTAGACCAGGCTGAATGGGTCAGCCCACAATGGTATATTAATTAATTACCACCGCAAATTTGCATGCATGGATGCTGCAGGTGGAGAAAAGCAAACAAAAACAAGGTGGGCTGATTTATGCGATTAAACCGTTGAGCTTAGACTTTAATTTTTTTAATTGCACCCCTGATTTCAACAAATCAAGTTCTTAATGCTCGACGTCTTATATAAAATAATCATTGGTTGTAAATTTTTTTAATTTAATTTTTAATTGACAATAAACTTTTAATTTTCTTTCAATTTTACTTCTATTTCAATCAATTGACTTGATAAAAAATAAATTTGATTTTCTAAAACTTCAATCCTATCAATTAAGCTCAATTCAGGCTCCCAAACTTATTTGTTTGACCATTTAAGTCCATAATAAAACTAATTCATCCATTTAAAGTATATTTAAGTGTTTGCACCTAATTAAATCATTTATTTGGACTTAAATTAATTCTTAAACATAATTGAACTTTAATTTAGTCCATCATTAAATCAAATTGATCTATTTAAAGTATAATTATATCATTACACTAAATTTTCATGCCATTTATCCAGTTGTTTTCCAACAACATTTTTTTTTATATATATATATATATATATATATATTTTTTTTGTATTTGTTATTTATTTTCTGACTTGACTTGACACACAAAATGAAATAAAAAAACAAAAATAGATAAAACCAAATAATTTAAACTGTTACAGGGAGAAAGATACACACAGGGGCACCGTCAATGTTTAGGAAGTAAAGTAATTGAATTAGTTGATATAGAAAAACACTTAGTCACAATTACAATCATCGGCAGGGAAGATTGTTAAATAGCTCTGAATGGTAGTTAATATAATGGTTAAAGTTGCAGCAACAAGTGCGATAAAGCTCCAAGGATTGCTGTAATAGGTCTGCATCAACTCAGATGCCCATTTCTTGATGATGCTCTTGCGGTCCAGTTCAATTCGCCTTTTCACATCACTATAAGCGTAAGGGTTGGGCACCAGGTTCCGAGACATCTGATTGAAGAGATCAGCAACCTCCTGTTCACGAACAGATATATTGAGAACGCCCTCTGAAGCATGCGTAAGAGGTGACCCAAAGCTCACCAGATGCATGATAGCATGTTTCATAGGTTATCAAGTTTAAGAGCACGGACTTGAAAGACTCTTTTATGGTTATTGGCTGAAGAATTAGTTTACCTCAACGGACTGTTGAATGGAACCCCACATCTGAGTAAGCATTAGTCTAGTTTAGCCTGAAGCGAATCCCCACTGTGCGAAGATTCTTGGCAGAACGGTAAGAGTACCAATCACTGCTTCTTCTAGAACAATTACTGCAGGCTTCTTTGTTGATGTGATCGGTATATAGAAGTCCGAGGAGATGGACAGGCTGGTGATCTTCAGTTTCTTCATTTCCCCATATTGTTTGAGGTTGTTTCCAAATACATTTGGCAACAAACTGCTTTACCATTTCCTTGAATGACTCTTGTCGAGGAGGAAGTGCACAAATGTGCCTGATGTATTACCTCCTCCTGCTTCCCCTCTTCCTATTAGAATTGGAAAACAGTTAGTTAGTTTAGTTCTTATCTCTACGGGAAGTAGAGGACAATTAGGAACAGACTTCTAATACTGAATTACCATGTAAATCAAATGGGGCACTACCATGATGATTCTCGATTCTGAGTGCTTATTTGGGAGTGAGGTCAAATATCTTGGCTCAAGACCCACTTTTAGGATTCAACATAGTATACTCAATTCTGATTCAAGAAGAACGAGTGAAGATTATCGCACAGGGAAGGGATGAACAAGGGGAAATCATGGTCCTAGCCACACAAACTCGACCCAACAGGAGAGACAAAGTAAGCATGGTTCGTTCATACTGTAAGAAAACAAGTCACGAAGCGGGAACTTGCTTCGCCTTACAAGGATACCTTGAATGGTGGGGGAGACAACCCAGGAGTGATGGGCGAAATGGGTCTGCACGTGGAAGGGGACTGTCAAATGGAAGGGGAGGTGGCCAAAGTTACAATTGTAGCACAACTCGGGACAACGCAGCTCAGGTTGGGTCAACCAGCAACGCCATCATGACAGAGAAGGAACCATCGTCAGTGCCTTGCTTGAGCACCGAGTAGTGGCAGATGCTGCTTAAATTGCTGGAACCAAAACAATTAAATGAAACAATGACGGGTAAGTAATGGATTTTAGATACCGGAGCCTCAAATCACATGACTGTACTATTGGGGAGCTTGACGAATTAAGGAAAATTTCTGAGTGTCCCATGAGATTATCATATGGGAGCAATACCGTAGCCATCAAAGAGGGAACAATCCCCCTTGAAACAAATTTGAACCTAAAAATGTCCTTTACGTGCAAGGACTCACTTGCAATTTAATGTCTGTATCACAATCGATTGACTACTATAATTGTATTGTCCAATTTGCTAAAGGATTATGAGTTATACAGGACCACACTTCAAGGATGCTGATTGGTGCAGGTGAAAGACGAGATGGACTCTACTACTATAAAGGGATGCTGATTGGTGCAGGTGAAAGACGAGATGGACTCTACTACTATAAAGGGATACTGCGAGCACGGGCATTGCAAGTAAGTGCTGTAATGTCTCTTGATCTCTGGAATAAGCAATTGGGTCATCCATCTATGCGAATGTTGTGATGTCGCGGTTGCACAAATTAATTACCCTAGCTTAAAACAAATCAAACAAGATAGTATAGAGCAAGCAAGGGGTCGATCCCACGAGGACGATTTAGTTCAAATTTTCATGCTACATGTTATACAATTGGAGGGGTTGGAAGTTGTCTAGGCTAGGCTAAAGCAAACTAAGCGAAAATTATATAAAACTGAAATTTATCAATAAAGCAAACCTTGGTCGCAAATCAATATCCACCTATAGAAATCAGAATTGATCATGGAAACGACACATCAATTTATATTCTGAATATTTATTTCTTCTTAAAATTGGTTCATTAATGGATCCGCCGTATAACTTACCCTAACCATCAAACAACCACAGTGTCCGCACTAGTAATTTGATTCAATGACATCATTAAAATCTAGATAAATTGATAAATTAAGAAACATAATTGTCCACAATATATGTTTAGTTCAATTGACTGTTCTCCCTAAGATTAATAACATAGATCCGCTACAATTACTAACTTAGTTGCTTCATAAGTTCATATACCACAACTCCGGTTTTGATATCAAACTTAGCAACCGATTGTCTACAATAATAACTTTGAGTCCGCTCTTAGCAATTAAATAAACAATCATAGGAAAATAAGCATAGGAGAACAAACATATTCATCATATAAACTGAAAAATTGAGGTAAAAATAGATCTCACAGTTCTTGAAATCTGAAGGTTTCCGTGTCCTTGCAACCAAGCAAAAGAGTCTAGCCTTGCATGTTTATTGAACAACTAAATAAAAAGATGGAAGAAAACATGATTTAGGGTTTGGAGGAGGAAAATTTATGTTTTCTTTGGTGCTGGCCGCCACTTCCTTGCTCCTCTCCTCCTTTATATATGCTTAGAAACCCTAGTGTCTATTTTACAAAATAATCCTTCCTTAAGTTGGCAGAATGTAGTTGTCCCTTGTGAAATTCATATCTCCTCCATAACACATAGTGTTATGCTTAAATTTGGAGCGTGTATATTACGTTGAGTCCTGAATCCATGAAAATTGGGTTTGCATCAATCGGACTTCTGTAGCTCCAGATATTGAATTTGGAATGGAAAAAGGTCAACATCGGCAGATTGCAAGGTTTGACTTTGAAGGCTGCGATTTCCATGATCTTCCTTATTTTATTTATTTTTCCTTATCTTTCCATAAATTTATGGATGTTATCTTTTTAATGTCACTGGAATCACTTCATTTCGATCTCTAGAGCTTCCGCTCTGCACAAAACACCGACTAAAGGTCAGATCTGTCAATCAGCTTCAATTACCTCCTTTTTGCATCTTTCATCCAAAAATACCTTCAAAACATAAAACAAAGAATATCAAGGCATTTTATACACAAAACATATGCAAAACACTAGGTAAATATGGATGAAACTATCAAATAATATGGTCGTATCATCACATTACATAGTTAAACTATTTTTTTATAGTAGTTTATGATTTTTCCTGTGCGATATGGATTTATTTGCTTGTTGACAAGAAAGAAACCCCTAATATGATTAAGAGGTTTCTCTCGATGGTTGAAAGACAATTTGATCAGCAAGTTAAAATTTAGTGGAGTGATAACAGAACTGCATTTACATTAGAAACGATATTTCCTTGATCAAGGTATTATTTTTCAAACCTCATGTATAGGCACACCGCAACAAAATGGGAGGATCGATGGAAACACCAACACATTTTAAACGTTGCTCGAGCACTACAGTTTCAGGGATCATTTTCAATTAAATTTTGAGGAGAATGTATATTAATGATATACTACTTGATAAACAAAAACTCCCTCCTTAATCCCGAATGGGAAAACGCCTTACCATGTACTCTATGGCATCAAGCCCAATTACAAACACTTACGTATTTTGGGCTCTTTATGTTATACGCATACAAAAATAGGGGATAAATTGGCCAGTAGAAGTATTTGATGTGTATTTGTTGGTTATTCTTATGGGAAAAAGGGGTGGCATCTATATGATTTATAAAAACAAGTTTTCTTTCTCTCTCGAGATGTTGTATTCTCAGAAAGAGTTTTTTCATTTACCAAAGATGACATGGTTGATAGGCCCTCCCTTGACAAAGAAATTCATGATCCCTTTGCATATCCATATACCCTTATATCAAGAAGTGTCGCAGATATTGACCACTCAACATATAAGCCGAATACAGATATTACACAACCAACTTCTATAAGCCCAGAAGCCAATCATAAAGAAATGTTGGGCAGGGGTCATCGTCAGCGGCAAACCTCAGTCTGACTTTGTGACTACATTACTCACACCATCCAAAAAATGAGTCCATCTGCCTCTTCACCACCTGTACCACAATATTCCTTAGGTACACCCTATCCACTTTCAAATTATTTAAATTATGATAAATTTTCAGTGCCACATAGACACTTTCTTGCAGCATTAATAGCTACGCAAGAACCTGTGTTCTACTCTGAGGCAATGAAACACAAGGGTTGGCAAGATGCCATGCAACGAGAAATTACAGCTCTTGAAAATAATAACACATGGGTTGTTCAAAGTTTACGGGATGGCAAAAATGCACTAGGATGCAAATGGGTCTACAAAATCAAATATAACTCTGATGGTACTATTGAGCGACAAAAGGCTCGACTGGTTGTCCTTGGGAATCATCAAACTGAAGGACTTGACTATACAATATCATTTGCTCACGTCACCAAAATGTTTACTATATGGGTCTTTCTTGTCATGGCTGCTGCCATGAATTGACTAGTCCATCAAATGGACATCCACAACGCATTCCTACAAGGTAATATTTTTTAGGAAGTCTACATGAAACTTCCACCCAAATTTTGGGCAGGAACATCTAGGAAAGCATGCAAACTTCGGAAGTCATTGTATGGGTTAAAATAGGCACCTAGATGTTGGTTTGCTAAACTTCCAACTACTTCGAAGAAATATGATTTTAGGCAATCTTACTCCTATTATTCCTTGTTGACCCTACAATGAGGCTCGATTCAACTTAATGTTCTTATTTATGCTGATTGTCATAACCCAATTTTTGGGTTATTCCCAAAATGTACCAAAAAATAACAAATATAAAATAAAAGGATCTGGTGTTGGCAGAAAAATTAATGTAGAATTTTTGGATGTTTTCGAAAGCCCGGTCGTACCTCTTTTTACCCAGAAATGAAGGAAAATGCAGATTCAAGGCTAAAGTAATTTATTACTAGATAAATCTGCATAAAAGTTAAGTCGAAAGACATAATTATATTTTTATGGGCCAATTTGATTTAATCGTCGGCCAATTTAAAGAATTAATTGAGAGCCCAATTGAGGGATTTAATTAAGCGCAAGGGCTTAATTATACTTTAATTAGGTTAAATTAATTTTATTGAGGGCTTAATTGGTGAGAAATTAAGTTTGAAAGCTTAACGTGGGTTAAATTGAGACGATCAAAATATTTGGTGACGAGCCTTTTTGGGTGAAATCGGAAGTCAAAATTGAAGATAAAAACATCGTTCTTTCTGGTTTTTCCCATAGAAAAACTCTTTTTTATAACAACTTATTTATTTCAAAATTTTCAAAAAAAAAAAAGAAGCCCATCACCGGAGCCATGCTTCACCCATGCTTTGCCATGCCCTACCACCCACTTCCACACACAATATCCCATACTCTGGACACTTCCCCATGCCTCACCATGCTGTAGGTTGCCTATAAAAGGGAGCATATTTACACAGAAAAGAGGGGGGGGGGAGAAATAGACAGTAACGGGAGGAGGAATATTTTGACAGTAAGGGACTGTCAATGGGGAAAAACACTGAGAAATTTTTGGGGGGAAGATAGACGAAAAACTTGAGGGAAAAGGGCTGATGTAGAAATTGAAAGAGTGATTTCACTTGTATTCTCTATTTTGTCATGACTTATTACAGTAGCAGCAGAGGTATATATATTGGAAGCTAGACCTCTTGACAAGAAAAGAATAACAATCCTAACCTACATCCTTAATGAGGACAAGACCTCTCATCCCAGGAATCTATACATGATTAAAGATAATTCAACTTTTGTTCAGGAATTAATACAGCACACTACAAAACACAACACTCTGCCTACAATGCAGCAGTGCAGGTTGCTACAAATGGATGAAAGAGAAATGTACAGAAGGCACACCCTAATATTCATAGAGGAGACCATGATTACCCGTTGGATAAAATCCACACCTTCCAATATTCCCCCTCAAGCTGGATCCAAAAGATTGATGGAGCCAAGCTTGGATAGCAGGCGTTGAAAATGATGAGAGGCCAAAGGTTTGGTAAATATGTCAGCCAACTGATCGATGCTTCTGGTATAAATGGTCTGAATGGCTAGCAATTAAACTTGCTCCCGAATGTAATGGCAATCAACTTCAATGTGTTTCGTTCTCTCATGAAAGATTGGGTTTGACGCTATATGCATAGCTGCCTGATTATCACAGAATAAGGACATAGGATGAAGTGAAGATACCCTCAAATCACACAAAAGACCCTTTAGCCATATTAATTCACACGCAGTTGCAGCCATGGCTCTATATTCAGCTTCGGCACTTGATCTGGCGATGATAGTTTGTTTTTTACTTTTCCATGTGACCAAGTTCCCTCCGACAAAAGTACAGTAACCAGTTGTGGACTTGCGATCAATTGTGTTTCCTGCCTAATCAGCATCACAATAGCCTATGATGTTGGTGTTCTCATTCTTTTTCATGATGATACCACGACCCACTGACCCTTTCAAGTAGCGTAAGATCCTTTTAACAATATTCAAATGTTCCACCGTGGGGAATTGCATGGATTGACTTGTGATACTTACGGCATATTGAATGTCAGGTCGTGTGATTGTGAGATAGATCAACTTACCCACCAGCCTTTGATAGTAACGAATATTTGCAAGAGGAGTGTCGTCCACGCTGAGTTTGAGCTTGCTGTCAAGGGGAGTAATGGCTGGTTTAGAGTTGCTCATGGTAGCTTCGTTGAGCAGATCTAGAACATATTTTCTCTGATTGAGAAATAATCCTTTGCGGGACATTGCCATTTCGATTCCAAGAAAGTACTTCAAGACACCAAGATCTTTGATGTCAAACTATTGGTGAAGAGATTGTTTAAGCTTGGAGATTTCTTCAGCATTATCACCTGTGATTATTAAGTCATCGACATATATCAACACAACTAATTTTCCCATACCTCCAGTGCGAAAAAATAACGATGAGTCCGCATTACTTCGTTTGAACCCAATGCTTTCTAGTACTGAACTGAGCTTGGCGTACCATGCTCGAGGAAATTGTTTCAGTCCATAAATTGATTTGTGCAATTTGCATACTAAATCAGGTTTATGGTTTTGAGGATGTCCTGGTGGCAATTTCATGTAGACTTCTTCTTGGAGATCCCCGTGTAAAAAAGCTTTCTTCACATCCATTTGATAAATAGACCATCCCTTGTTGATCGCAATAGATAATAGAACCCTTACTGTATTCATCTTCGCAACCGGGGCAAATGTTTCTTTATAATCTACCTCAAAGGTTTGGGTGAATCCCCAAGCCACTAACCTTGCCTTGTGCCTCTCAATTGACCCATCTGAATTAAATTTGATCTTATATATCCATTTACAACTTACTATCCTTTTTCCTGCTGGCAGTTTGGTGAGGCTCCAAGTTTGATGATGGTCTAAAGCTTTGAGTTCTTCTTGCATTGCCTCCTTCCATACTTCTTGGTTGTTGGCTTCATGAAAACTTCGAGGCTCTCTGTAGTGTGAAATAAGATTTAGAAATGCAGCATGTGAAGGAGTCACCTTTTTGTATGACATATACTAGGACATTGGGTGCTTAGATTTGTAAGGAATAAAATCTTTGAACTTTGGTGGAGGCTTTCTATCACGCATGGGATTAGCCGGGGAGCTGCAACTATTGACTCATTTTCATGCAACAGCTCATTCTCATTTTCATTCAAGTCTTGAAATTCATCTTCAGGTTCAACGTGACTGTCACCACTGTCACCATCTGTATTTATCCCAGCACTTACTCCCTCTGTGTTCATCCCAGCAGCCACACCATCTGTGTTCATCTCACAACTGTCACCATAGCCAGCACCATCAATATGCAGAGTATCTGAAGAGCTAGGCAGAGTATCTGCACTTTGCACTGTCTCGGCTGCATTGTTGCTTTGTGAAGAAAAGTTGAGCTCCATTCTTGGAAATGGAAACAAATCCAAAACACCTTCTTCATGACTTGTGTTTTCAGGTAACTTGCTGAAAAAATGATTAGTTTCATGGAATCGAACTTCTTTAGACACAATAGTTTTTCTGAGTTGGGGATTATAACATTTGTATCCCTTTTGTGTTGATGAATAACCAAGAAACATGCATTTAATAGATCTAGGATCCAATTTATCTCTATGTTGAGACTGAACATGCACAAAAACAAATGCAACCAAAGACCCTAAGATGAGACATGTCAAGTTTTCTTCCTTTCAGAATCTCCATGGGTGATTGAAACCCCAAAACTCGGCTGGGAAGTCTATTAATAAGGTATGCAGCTGCCATGACTCCTTGAGACCAAAATCTCTTTGGAACATTCATTTGAAGCATCAAAGCTCTGGTTTTTTCAAGAAGATCACGGTTCTTTCTTTCTGCTATGTCATTTTACTGAGGAGTACTAACACAACTTGTTTGATGCATTATGCCATGATTGCTCAAATATTTCGTCATGATATGAGACATATATTCGGTGCCATTATCAGACCTTAAGGTGTGGATTTTAGAAGAGAAATGGTTTGTAACAAGCTTATGAAAATCTGCAAATACTTCCACAACTTCAGTTTTCGATCTAACAAATACAACCATGTAGTTCTCGAAAAATCATCCACAAAAGTTATGAAATATTTAAAACCATCAAAGGATTCACTTGTTGGCCCCTATACATCCGAATGAACAAGCTCAAATATCTTATTAGACTTAGATAAAGATGAGCTAAAAGGTAATCTAGTATCCTTAGACATATGACAGATTTCACATGGAATGGATATATTCCCTAGTTTTGGAAATAAGGATGACAAAACTGGCTGAGATGGATGAGTTAAACGTTGATGCCATAATTGGTTATCTTGAAGGGAGATGGACTTGGCTTGAAAAACTTTGGAACTGTTTTTTGATATGTAGTAAAGGCCATCTAGGTAGAACCCTTCACCAATCGTCCTCTTGGTGATACAATCCTGAAAAATGACATTGTGAGGAGAAAAAATTGCTAAACAATTTAAGTTATTGGTGATTTTCCCTACAGATAGGAGTTGGAATGGAAAATAAGGAACATATAAAGCTATTGAGTCAATATCTTCGAATATCAGATTGATTGTTCCCTTTCCCAGAATATCTGCACCTTCACCATTTGCAATTGAGACTTGAGAAGGTTTTGCCAATTTTTCAAACTTATGGAACTTAGATATATGGTTGGTTATGTGATCTGTGGCACCTGAATCTACGACCCAAAAATCATGCAATATATTTATATTAAGAGCAGTGTTGAAGGCATTCATAATACTTGGCATGTCTTGTTCTGGGATGCCTTCGGTGTCTCCTAGAAAACCAGCAAAATTGCCCAGCAATGCAGACGAGTTTCCATCGTCGGTGCTAGTTCCAGCCCCTCCCTTTTTGCTTTGAAGGTATGTTGCAAACTCATTTATCAGTGCAGCTGGATTTGCCGTGAAGTTGTTCAGATCCCTTGAGTGTGGAAACAGATGCATTGTTGGCCTTGTGGGAGGATCGCATGAATCTTTGTGATCCCCTATTTTCTCTTATGTTTTCTTTCATAAATTCTGGTTTTAATTCTGGATGTAGAATCCAACATGTCTCCTTTGTATGACCAGAAAAGTTGCAGTGTTGACATTTCAAGTTTGGATGCTTTCCTTTATACTTTTTGTCGTTGGATATGTATGCTCTTGCGTCAGATACATTGGTCTTTATACCAATGTTCATGACTTTCCTTCGTACTTCTTCACGTTGAATGGTTGAGCATATACTGGTGAAGGAAGGCAGTTCCGTGTTCATGAGAATGTGACTTCGCAGGTCTTCATATTTTGAATTGAGGCTAGACAAGAGTTGAAATTTCTTGTCTTCTTCAGCCCTCTTTCGTAGGACAGATGAATCAGTTGTATGTGGACGATAGGTTTCCAGTTCATTCCACCTGCTCTTCATGTTACCGAGAAGTTGAACAAATGGCTTTCCTTCTTGCTGCAAATTGGATATGTCCCTTTTTAATTGAAAGACTCTTGCAGCATTGTTCTAACTGCCATACATTTCTTTGACATTTTCCCATAACTTGAGTGATGATTCTGAGTAACAAAATATCTCAGCTATCTTTCGTTCCATAGAATTCAAGAGCCATGGCATCACCAGTTGATCCTTACTAAGCCAGGATTCATAACCTGATGAACTAGCATCTGGAACTGCAATGCTTCCATTTATAACCCAAGTTTGGATCTTCCTCCTAGAGCAAGAGATACTGCTCTCGACCAAGGCAAATAATTGAATTCATTCAATAAAACAGAGCTTAATCTTTGATTTGGGTTTACATCAACCTCAGATAGGTTTGCTGCAGAAATGACCTGTGAACTTTCTGCTTCAGATGCAACTGAGTTATCTTCAGCCATAAGTGCAGAAGAGATGAAACTAGTGCAGACGAGCACAAATGGATTTAGTGCAGAAGAGATGATTTCCACTGCTCTGATACCATGTAGAAATCGAAAGAGTGATTTCACTTGTATTCTCTATTTTGTCATGACTTATTACAGTAGCAGCAGAGGTATATATATTGGAAGCTAGACCTCTTGACAAGAAAAGAATAACAATCTTAACCTACATCCTTTATGAGGACAAGACCTCTCATCCCAGGAATCTATGCATGGTTAAAGATAATTCAGCTTTTGTTCAGGAATTAATACAGCACACTACAATACACAACACTCTGCCTACAATGCAGCAGTGCAGGTTGCTACAAATGGATGAAAGAGAAATGTATAGAAGGCACACCCTAATATTCATAAAGGAGACCATGATTACCCGTTGGATAAAATCCAACACCTTCCAATAGCTGAATACTGAGAAAACTGAGGGGAAAATAACACTGGGGAGAGAGCAGTTAACAAAGAAAAAAACTGGGAAAACTTTCCAAAAAAAAAAACAAAGAAATACACACACACTGGAATTAGCAGAAAAAAGGAGAAGAAGACGATCACAACTGCAGCCACCATCATCCGGCGACCATCTTCTCCCTAGCGGTGTCCCTCTCTCTCTCAACTAGCGTCAGCCACAATTGCAGCCACCAGCTCCCTCACAGCAGAAGCCACTCAACCAGCAACTCTCCCTCCTCGCAGCCAGCAACAACGTTGCAGTGCTCTCTTTCTCTCTCCCCGATGGCTGCTCTCTCTCTAAAAAACCAGTCGGTTGGCAGCCCTCTCGCTCCTCCGACAACAACCAGCACCACCCAGAACCATCACCCTCATCACTGCCATCTCCTCCTCCACAGAAAGGTTCCAACCGTGGCCTCCAGCAAGGAAGCAGCAGCAACAGGAGTTACAGCAGCGTGTTCCAGCCAACCCCGACCAACAGCTTCAACAGCTCATTCCGGCCACCACGGGCCACCGTTTCAGACGCCACCATGACAGAAAGAACCACCTAGATCTCCTCTACCCAAGGGCAGTGGCAGGTGAGCCTCACGTGGTAGTCGGCCGACCACCACTTACTGTTCACGCTGCATGAATTAATTCATGCAGCGTGTTTGGGGCTGGGCTGAGCGTGTTTTGGGCTGGGCTGCTCTCGGCCCAGCACAAGTCCAGCTGAGTTGGGCATTTGGCCCAACTTTGCTGGGCCGCCCCATTTGGGTGGGCTTGGCCCAGCCCGAAATTTTTATTTTTTATTATTTAAAAAAACAAAAAAAATATTAAAAAAAATATATTTGTTTTCGTGCATACGGCCGAATTCCAAGATTTTTCCATGTTTATTTTTCATAAAAAAAATATTTTGCATCTTTCTCATATGTTAAAACGAAAATTAGATATCGTAACCGGTTTATGATTATCCTTTAAAGTATACTTGTAAAGTATACTTGGAGATACTAAAAAAGATTTTCTTTTATTGCGGTGTAAAATTACATTGTAAAGTACACCCGCAAAATAAAAAAAAATGTTTTTTTTTATGCATTGGAAAATTCTTTTGGTTAGTCTTTCAAACTCCTAACGAGGTAGAGATTCTCTCACGAAGAGAATCTACGTCGAATTTTAGAAAAGACAAAAAAAAATCAAACTTAGGAAAAACAATCAAACAACAATGCAACTTGCCTTAGGTAGAGTGCACTGGGGGTGATACGTCTTCCCCTTGCACAACAAGTCCCCTTATCCAAGACTGTCGCAGACCACTAGGTTCCTAGTAACCTTAATACTAGGTGGCGACTCCTGATAATTATAGTCGTAACTTTACGACTATAAAACAAACCCTCCATTTTCACCGCGCGCCGTTGTCTCCCCGATCCCGGGGATGGTGGGGCGCGAAGCGCAAAAAAATCATCGTCGCGACACTGATGATCTAATTATTACTGGCAGCCACTCAGCTGACATAAAGACATTCAAGGAATATCTAAGTGCATGCTTTCACATGAAAGATCTTGGCTCTCTAAAATTCTTCTTGGGTATAGAAGTGGCACATGGACCTGAAGGATTTGTGATTTGTTAACGTAAATATGCACTTGATATTATTTTTAAGGTCTGGTTACTTGGAGCTCAACCCGCTACAGTTCCATTGGAACCTAATCACTGACTTGCCTTATCTACGAGCGAGAACTCAAGGACCCAGAACAATATCGTCGCCTAGTTAGGCGATTGATTTATCTGTGTTTTACTCGACCTGAATTATCTTATAGTATTCATGTTAAGTCTCAATTTATGTAGTGTAGTCGAGATGAACACATGGCAGTCGCTTTACGTGTAGTCTGGTATCTTAAAAGTAATGCCGGTCAAGGATTACATCTCAGCTGCATGGCTGGTGTGACGCCGATTAGGCTGGGTGCCCTCTAACTAGGTGTTCCCTTACTAGATGGATTATTTTTTTAAGGGATTCTTTGGTATCTTGGAAAATAAAGAAACAACATATTGTTTCTCGCTCTTCTGCCGAGGTAGAATATCGATCTATGAATATGACTACATGTGAGTTGACATGGCTTAAAGCTCTTTTATCAAGTCTCGGAGTGTCTCATACTCATCCTATGTCTCTTCATTGTGATAGCCAGGCGGCCCTCCACATTTCTCAAAATCTTGTCTTTCACGAGCGTAGTAAATATATTGAGGTCGATTGTCATTTTATTCATGATGTCATTATCGCAAGTTACATTACTCCTATGTTTTGTTTCCTTGACTGTCGCAAAGGCAATTTTTTTCACGCTTCGCGTCCCGACATCCCCGGGTTAGGCAGATAACAGCGCGCAGTGAAAAAGAGGTTTGTTTTATAGTTATTGTCACGACCCGGCACATAGGCATGGTCCCCCTCCAAGGTTTCACACCTATGCGAACCCAAACTCACACACAAACTTATCATTCAATTTCAAAGTTCAACGCAGCGGAAATAACAAAGTAAACTTTATAACATAATTCGATTGTCTTCATACAAGAGTTGATTACATACAGTTATAATTGTGAAGCACTAACTAGAAATATGAACAAAAAGTGTCGACTACATCCAAAATAGCAGGTTCCAAGAGTAGGACAAAAATGACCTGCTAGCAAGCTACGACCCTGAAAATAATGAATAATGAGGGGGTGAGTTCAACAACTCAGTGAGTAGATAATATCCAATATACACATACGAGATAATACAACAAAAAGTAGTATATTAACAAATCAGCTCGAAGTTCTTACAAGAAGTTTCTCAAATAGGTCATAACAAGAATTTAATAGGTAAAGCTCGTCAAAAAATCAAAATGCAATGAGCATGAGGCTCCGTACTGTGGGATGATCTGTCCACACAGATTGGTGACTCCCCCGACCAACTAGGGTTTCAGATACGATGTGAACAAAGGCTAACACTACCCTGTTAGCATGGGTATTCTGACTGGCATACCATAGGCATATCTTATAATCAAACAAACATATTCATATCTCAAGGCTCAACTCATGGTATTAATCAAATGAGGAGCTATCAATTCACAAACAGATATAGGCTCATATCAAGAACGTATATTCAACAAATGATTATGCTTTATCGTATCAAGAATAGTAATCAAGGTATATATATTATCAAAAAGCATAATCCAATCCATACTAGCAAATTCAAATATTTATACTATTTCTCATGCATATTAAATATTATTCACTCACCTGACTTAAGAGCAAACAAGGTTCAAAAGCAGAGTGTTGACGAAATCTTACTGATGTCCCACGGGTTGAATATCGGGATTATCTGAATATATAAAAGAAGATATACTTAAAAAAATGACTCAAAAGAAGTAAAATACCCTTAATAACATATATAGGAGTTCAACTCATAATCCTACGTGTTCTTGAATCAAACTATCCATTTTTCGTAAAACCAAAAACAAAGGTTTCTTCCGAAATCTAATTCCAAATACATAACTCATAAAATTGATAATAATCCATCAAATGAGCTTCAATTATCCATCAAACCAATCTGAAATACTAATATTTCTCTTAGTGACCATTCTGATTTTTTCTTATATTTTTAGGGTCAAATTATAATTTTATCAAATTGAAGGACTAAATTGAACACTTCATAAATTCATAGCTATCCTAAAATCTTGTCCATAATTCATCCTCAATTCTGTCCAGAATCTCCAATTTCACTCCAGGGGCCAAACTGTAATTTCCCAAAGTTAGGGGACTAAACTGTAATTTTCACCAAAAAGGACCAAAATGAATTTTCATCATCTTCAACCTTAACCCAGAATTCCAGCAAGGTATTTTCGAAATTTCTCAACATTATTTCACCATTTTTCTCAATATTTTCTTAAACCAAACATCTCAAAACTTCAAAATCATCTACAATCAAACTAATCATACCATTACCTAACACATTCAACCCTTAACATCTCTCTTAATTCATCAATCAAACCCAAATAAAATTCTCAAACCCTAACAATCAATACAAGCAAAAATCATAACTAATAACCACATTTATACATAATAAAACATACACATTACCTTAACAACTATTTCTTCTTCTTGTTTTCTCCTCCTCTTCTCTTTCCCTCTTTTCTCTTCTTCTTCTTCTTTCTTTCTCTCTTCCCGATTCTCTCTCTCAAATTTTCAGATTACTTCTCTTTTTCTTTTCTTTTCTATTTGTATTTACTAGCTTGTACAATTACTACAACACCCTTAATCTAATTCTAAGTCACTAAGGGCACTCATGTATTTTCCCTTTTTAAAATTTTCAAAATACTACAGTCATAAAATTACAACTATAATTTTAAAGAGTCGCCACCTAGTATTAAGGTCACTAGGAACCTATTGGTCTGCGAGAGTCTTGGGTAAGGGGACTTGTTGTGCAAGGGGAAGACGCATCACCCTCAGTGCACCCTACCTAAGGCAAGTTGCATTGTTGTTTTATTGTTTTTCCGAAGTTTATTTTTTTGTTGTCTTTTTCAAAGTTTGACGTAGATCTCTCTTCGTGAGAGAATCTCTACCTCGCTAGAAGTTGAAAGACTAACCAAAAGAATTTAATACTGCATTAAAAAAAACTTTTTTGTAACTATCCACGAGTGTACTACGATAACTAAAACAAAATAATTATTAAATTATTTTTGATATTTTGGTCGAATGCCAACGGATAATCATAAACCGGTTATGATATCCAATTTTCATTTTAAAATATGACAAAGATGCAACATATATTTTTTTATGAAAAATAAACATGGAAAAATCTTAAAATTCGGCCGTATGCACGAAAACAAACACAATTTTTTTTTTAAAAATGCATTTTTTTGTATTTGTTTTTTTTAAAATAAAAAAATGGTTGGGCCTGCCCCAACGAAATGGGCTGGCCAAGGAGGCCAAAAGCCCACCACTGCTGGGCTGGGCTAGGCTGCTCTCGGCCCAGTTGAAAAACCAAATAAAAAACAAAAGGGAAAAAAATTGATTCACGTGAACAATGATTCACTGCTCTGTTACATGAACAGTAATTTGGTGTATGACCGACCACGATGAGAAGCTCACTCGCTATTGGTGCCAGGTAGAGGAGGCCCAGGTGGTTGTCCCTGCGGTGGTGGTGTCGAAAATGGTGGCCTATGGTGGCCGGAGTAGACGTTGGAAGAGGGTTGGACAACGTCGCTGCCTCTGCTCGTGCTTGCTGTTGCTGCTGTTCGTCGCCGGAGAAGGAGAAGATGGTCTGTCTTCAAGTGGTGCCTCTAGCGTGGGGCTGAGGAAGGAGAGAGAGGGTCGTGGTGGATGGAATGGGCTGGAAGCTGGCTGGTTTTATAGAGAGAGTGTTGTCGGGGAGAGAGAAACGATCTGCAACGGGGTTACCGACGATGACTGCCTGCGACGAGGAAGATGAAGGAGGGAGTGTTAGCTTGGTATGCTCGTCGACCACCCTTGTGTCTTATAAATTTTTTGCTCGTTGCCTTCCTCTGTAAATCCTGTTATCTCCTGCGTAATTCCCCCTGTTCTAAATATTTGCTTCCCCGGTTTGCTGTTATTTTCTCAGCCTTCTTTTCCAGTTTTCCCTCCAGTGTTCTCCCCCTAGTCTCAAAATTTTCTTCCCCTCTGTTTTTTTAGCTTTTAGCCTTTTCAGCCCCGTTTTTCCCTCAATTTTTTTGTCTCTCCTCCCCCCAAAATTTTCTCAGTGTTCTTCCCCTAGTTTTGAAATTTTCTCCCCGTATGCTCCCCTCCCTTTGCTATGTTTTCTCCTGCCTATTTATAGGCAAAGAAGGCATGGTGCACGACATAGGAGTGTTGTCCAAGTATGGGCTATTGAGTGTTGCAGGAGGGCAGGGGGCATGGTTGAGCATGGCTGCAGCATGGCCAAGCATGCCGCCGACAACTCTCTCTTTTTTTTGAAAATTTTAAATAAATAGGTTGTGATAAAAAAAGAGTTTTTCAATTGGAAAAATCAGGAAGAACGATGTTTTTATCTTTAATTTTGGCATCCGATTTCACCCAAAAAATTTCATCACCGAAAATTCCTATCGTCTCAATTTAACCCAAATTAGGCTTCCAAACTTAATTTTTCATCAATTAAGCCCTTAATAAAATTAATTTGACCCATTTAAAGTATAATTAAGCCCTTTCGCTTAATTAAATCCTTCAATTGGGCTCTCAATTAATTCTGAAGTATAATTACAATTTAATGTTGGCTGACGATTAAATCGAATTGGCCCATAAAAATATAATTATGTCTTTCGACTTAACTTTTATGCAGATTTATCCAATAATAAATTATTTTATCCTTGAATCTGCACTTTCCTTCATTTCTAGGCAAAAAGAGGTACGACCGAGCTTTCGAAAACGTTCAAAATCTATGCCTTGATTTTTCTGCCAACACTAGCCCCTTTTATTTTATTTTTGTTATTTTTCGGTATATTTTGGGGATAACCCAGAAATTGGGTTATGACAGTTGCCCCTCTCTTTACAATGCTTACGACTAAAGTCTTGCAAAACACTTTGGATAGTAAGCGTTGTAAGGAAAAAGAAAAGTGGATTTACCAGACCAAGAATTGGTTAATAAATCCGAAAGTGAGAATGAGGGCTATAAAGCGCACTCAGAAGGGAATGGTAAGATAGGGCTAGAAAGTGCACTACCTAAGAATTGAGGTCTAAGGAAGACACTCAAAAAGGATGGAAAATGATGATGTTTGTTAATGACACAGGAAAATGGTCTTATTGTAATGGGTGACCTACCTAGGTGAGAATGATGAAGATGGTCTCATTGTAATGGGTGACCTACCCAGGTGAAAGTGATAGAGATGGTCTCGTTGTAACAGGTGACCTGCCCAGGTGAGAGTGATGGAGATGGTCTCATTGTAATGGGTGACCTACCCGGGTGAAAATGGTGAAGATGGTCTCATTGTAATGAGTGACCTACCCTGGGGAGAGTGAAGATGGTCTCATTGTAATGGGTGACCTACCCAGGCAAAAGTGTTGAAGATGGTAAAAGGCACAAGAATGGTCTTATTGTAATGGGCGACCTTCCCAAGTGAGAATGGTGAAGATTGTAATGGGTGACCTACCCCAAGTGTGAATGGTGAAGATGGTAAAAAGGACCAGCATGGTCTTATTGTAATGGACGACCTTCCCAAGTGACAATAGTGAAGATGGTCTCGTTGTATGGGTGACCTACCCAGATGAAAGATGGTGATGATGGTCTCATTGTAAAGGGTGACCTATCCAAGTGAAAAATGGTGAAGACGGTCTCATTGTAATGGGTGACCTACCCAAGTGAAAATGGTGAAGATTTCATGGGATGGAAGATAGGGCTAGAAAGCGCACTATCTTAGTTGATGATTGAGGGTTAGAAAACGCACTCAAAGATGAAGGAAAAATAGGGTTGGAAAGCGCACTATTCATATTGATGGTCGAGGGTTGTAAAACGCACTCAACGATGAGGGAAAATAATCGAGGGTTGGAAAACGCACTCGAAGATGAAGGAAAAATAGGGCGGGAAAGCACACTATTCACATTGATGGTCGAGGGTTGGAAAACGCACTCGATGATGAGGGAAAATAATCGAGGGTTGGAAAACACACTCGAAGATGAAGGGAAAATAGGGCTGGAAAGCGCACTATTCAGATTGATGGTTGAGGGTTGGAAAACGCACTCGACGATGAGAGAAAATAATCAAGGGTTGGAAAACACACTCGAAGATGAAGGAAAAATAGGGTTGGAAAGCGCACTCAAGGATGAAGGGAAAATAGGGCTAGAAAGCACACTATTTTAATTGGTGGTCGAGGGTTGAAAAACACACTCGAGGATGAAGGGAAAATAGGGCTGGAAAGCGCACTATTCAGATTGATGGTCGAGGGTTGGAAAACACACTCGAAGATGAGAGGAAAATTATCGAGGGTTGGAAAATGCACTCGAAGATGAAGGGAAAATAGGGCTAGAAAGCGCACTATTTTAATTGATGGATCGAGGGTTGGAAAATGCACTCGATGATGAAGGGAAATAGGGCTGGAAAGCGCACTATTTTAGTTGATGGTGGCTAGAAAGCTCACCATGTTCTAGAAAGGGATAGGACTTAAAAGTGCACTATCTAAGTTGGTTGATGGCTAGCAAGTGCACACAAATAAGGAAAGAGATAGGGTTGAAAAACGCTCTATCTACTGAATGAAAGGCTAGCAAACGCACTTAGGGAAATAAAAGTGGTAAGGGCTCAAAGGCGCACACAAAAACATTGACTATGCAACTTGCTGACATTTTTACAAAGGCATTGGGAAAACAACAATATGAGTATCTATTGCGCAAGTTGGGCATTCAAGATCTCCATGCTCGAACTTGAGGGAGAGTATTAGAATAGGAAAACATATAGTTACATTTAGTTAGTTTAGTTCCTATCTCTACAGGAAGTAGAAGACAATTAGTAACGGACTTCTAATACAAAATTATCATGTAAATCAATGGGGGCACTACCATGTATAGAAAGGGATCAAATACAGAAACAGGACCAAAATGAATTCTTGGGAATATTTTATTGTAAACTTATCTTGCTATCTCAATATCACAATACTTCTGAACCTCAAATCCATCAATGACCAGATGACTTGGAAAGGGAGTGGGTTCTCTAGCAACAACAAGTCCCTTTTAACCAAAGCTATATGGTGACCAGGCATCTTTAAATCTTCAGGCTTGTTCAAAAAGCAGGAAATAAATTGGAGATGAAGCAACCATCCAGAAACATTATCTAAGTAAACTTCTCATCACCAAACTCATCTGTCGAATCCTTAGCATAGTATCTTCTAGGGTCGGTTGCCACCTCTGCCACCTTGCCGTAAGATACTAAATGGACAATCCACTGTCATCAACAAAATTGGAAGTAAATGTAATCTTGAGCATCTCCATATCCCTTAGTTCAGGTTTTCCGTGGTGATAAGGACCAATGGAGACTAGTGAGGGGACATAGCATGTCTAGTTCGATTGAATCTGTCGAAGCAAACATGGAACCTTTGGACTATGTGGCACTTGCATTTGGTTGTTTCCCTTCTTGATTTGCCCTTCAATGATGATGTATGATAGCCAATCATAATTAGTAAAGGAAGACAAGTTGTGAATAAAAGGACGCGTCACTCTTAAAAAACTTTATGTGGGGTAAGCTGCATTGTTATTTATCTAATATAAATTAAGGTTTTATTGTGTTTTCTAATCATTGGTATGTCTATGGCTTACGAAAAACCCTCCATGGTATTATTTTATCAAGTTAAGACCTGGTAATTCTAAAGTCAAAACATGAAAAAGAAGAAAAATAATCTTTTAATTTAATTGCAAAAATATATTTTATCTATAAGTTCATAACTCCAAGTATTAAACAAATTAAATTCATGGAAAAAAGATATAGACCATGTAAAATAAATGACAAGAAAAACTTTTTTTATCAGATTCCTTCATCTTAAACCCTTCAAATTGCCTTTTCAAGTTCAAAATCTACATCTTTCTTGATCTCTCATCTCCTTGGAACTTAGCCTTTAGCTTATCCCAAGTTTCTTTAGCAGTTTTACAAGCCATGATTCTTGTAAAAATTTCTTCACTTACTGCATTATAAATGCAAGTGCCTTGAACCCTTTAGCCTTTTCTTCATTGAAAAATTTCATTTGAGCCACGGTTGGATTGTTTCCAAGAGGAGTTGGTTGTTTGTCTTTCTCCACAAACTCCCATTAATCGAAAGCCCTCAAATATGCCTGCATCTTTACTGCCTAAATTTCAAAATTCTGACTAGTAAACACTGGTGTTTTTGGTGAAAGGGATGCAGAATCCATTCTGAAAATTTTCAACTTTGATTCGTTGAAAAAGAAGTAAACAATTGCTGCTATGAAGCCTTTGTGCAATTGTTTTTAAGGATTTGAGAAGAGTAACTAATCCTTTTATGTAAAGATTTGGAAGAAAATTAAAACTCTCGTGTTTCACTCAATCCCTTCAAAGATCCTAATAGCTCTAATACCAATTGTTGGAAAAATTCCTGAGGCACGAACAGTTACTGTTCAAATCAGCAACTGTTCTCGCCTTAGTTACCCAGAAAAACAGACACTATTCAAATCAAAGAACTTCCTGCCTTGTTTTGCAGAAAACTTAAGAACCAAGGCAACCAAGAAATAAACACTTTTCTATGGAATTTTTAGAGCAGAATGTGTTCAAGTTACTGCCATCATCCCTTAGCTTTATTTATAGCAAAAACAAACCTTACATTAATAAGGATTCTAGTCTATTACATATTCTTAGCTAAATAGGAAATTGAAAACACTTAGTCTAATTAGGAAATAACTAACATCTTTGATCAAAACACTTTGATCTTTATTGAAACATAAATAAAAACTATTAATGATAATCTTCAATCCAGTTGCAGTCTTGGAATCAAAGTCTTCAATCTTCATCAGTTTCTACATTCCAAAAGCAACAGAATATTATCGCTTACAATAGTCATGGCTTCGTAATTGTAAAGTACGTCTGAGTGGCGGTTAGAGCCAAACCAACAGCTGCGGCAGCAAACGCAATGAAGGCCCAAGGACTATGAAAGTAAGTTAGCTGCATCTCAGCTACCCATCTCTTCAATGTGCTCTCACACTGCTTGTTTATCTCTCTCTTAACGTCATTGTAAGCACTAGTGTCAGGTTCCAGAGAACTGCCCATAACATTGAAGAGATCTGCAACCTGCTGGTCAGATCCATGGTAATTAACAATTATGCCTTTTGATCGCAGCTCTTTCACATCATCAGCATCATCAATCAACGAATCCATGAAACATATGTAAGAAGTGACCGGAAGTTGATGGAGTGCGGCAGATGTTTCATAGGCCACTAAGTTGAAGAGCAGGGGCTTTGTCGACACATCAATGGTAAGTGAAGGAAGTTTTACTGTTCCATATAAAAATGATGACTTGAACTTGACATCCATCAAACCACTAGTCTGGCTAGGCATGAAATGGATTCCCACCTTCTTAAGCTCCTTGGCAGAATAATACAAGTAATGGCCACGGCTTTCTCGAGGAATGATTTTCTTACAACATGGGACCAAATATGACAAGCATTGGCCACATCTTCTTGGAGACGACTTGACTTTTGATTTGTGAGAACATATGAATAGAGAATGTAGAAGTTCAAGAAGATGGGCAGGTTGTTTAGCAGACTTCAATAGCCGTTTATATCCTGAAGCTGAAGCTAGCCTTTTCTTTACCGTTACTATTAACCTCATAAGCCAAACCAGCAAAGTTATTACTGTACATGTACTTGTTAGTAGCATGCCCCTGTAACTTCTCGCAACAGCAGATACGTAAAACATTAACAGGAGGGTAATGAGCCACATTCCTGACCAAAGTAATCTTCGAGTCCATAATGGTTGATCTCTTGGTTTGAGAATTTGGTAAAAAAGAAAATCATTCAGAAATTTCATTCCATGATTAGTTTCATTTTCTTCGTACCTCAGCCTCATCAGTGATTGCAGGACTGGAAAAGGAACCTGGTTTT
Organism: Salix udensis; assembly: GCA_029204005.1. Classification (NCBI taxonomy): domain Eukaryota; kingdom Viridiplantae; phylum Streptophyta; class Magnoliopsida; order Malpighiales; family Salicaceae; genus Salix; species Salix udensis. The sequence goes on from CM055034.1 coordinate 28,207,000, forward strand.
CCAGTAATAACAAATCCCGCTTCACATCAGCAACTTGCCGATCACTCATCTCCAGATTTTCGTAATTGTGAGTAGCACAAGAAATGAATTGGAGAATAAAGCATCCATCAAGAAACATCATCTGGGTGAATTGCTCGTCATCAAAGCGTGTTATGCTGTCCTCGTCGTAAGATTCTCTTGCGGTTTTGATAACCTTTTCTAGTTCGCTGTATATGAGTTCTATGTCTTTTCCACTATCTAAGATGAATTGACGAGCCATCGGGACCTTTAGAGTCTCCACCTCTCTAAGCCTGTCATCCCGTTCCCCATAGTGATAAGGCCCGATTGAGACCACCTTAGGAATGTAGCATTCTTCATTTTCATTCCTAAGTTTGCGGGGAACTCTTGAAATATTTGTCGATAGTGGTTGGATTTTTTTATCCTCTGTAACTTCTCTCATTATTGAACCAAGCCACAGAGAACGCTCATTCTTGATCTTCAGCTCCTGAGGTTGGTTGTTTTGAATCAGTACTTCCTCTTTATTGATCAATGGATCAACCCTTATTTCACTTAGATCTGGTTCAGACATTGTTGGAGGCTTGATGGAAGATTACTAATAGCTGAGAGACAAACATTATCAAACAACCGAACAGAATATCCACAAAACACATAAATATTGAGTTTAAGATATAATTAATCAAGTAATGACGTAATGATGTTGATACCTAGCTACTTGCTGTGTTGCAGATAGTATACTAACATGTGTCAATACAGGAAACTAAATTTTATTCATACGAACATTACAACAAAAATTATATTAACAAAAACCTGAATTTCCTCACCGTAGCCGCTCTCATTATATAATCACTATCGATTGCAACAATAATCCATAGTAATTATTTATTTATTTATTTTATTTTTTAATATTTATCGGTATGATTTGGGCTTCGCGGCTTGTTTTGCCTACCTCTCAAAACAAGGTTGATTGTTTTATTACAATTTTTTTTTTTTTTAATTTGATCGTACTAGATTTGGATTTTTTTTAATTGACTATATGGTTTATTTTAGTTGCCTAGATATATGGATCTCACAAGATCAACAAAATGTTTTGGCACTTGGTTGATGCTCGTTTTGTCAAGCTACAACTAAATTTTGTTGATTTAGAGTCATTAGAACTTGAGAGACCAAATTTATACTAAAACAAGTACAAGGACTAGAGTGAATAGACAACTAAAATAGGCTAACACGTGCAATGTGATGAAAGTCACAGTGTTATAGCGACACCATCTCTTGCAATTATGTTGGAAGCTTCGCAGCATGATCTTGTGTTTGAACTAATTGAGAATCATATTTTTTTTCATTTGACCTTTTATTTGGTTATCTTATCTGCATAATCTAGGTAGCGAGGTTCGGTGAGCTTCATGTATTTTTTTTAGAATTATGTTAATGTTTTATTCTATTTTTTTTAATTAGAGATAGATTTAAACTTGCATACTATCTACTATCTACTATCTACATGTATTTTGTAATGTCATATAATAATAAATAAATAGTTTTGAATCTTTTTTATTTTGAAATGCATAATTTTTTAAGATGATATATTTAGTTATTGTTAAAAATATAATATAAATCATAGGATAGTTTTTGTTAAATAATAATATAAATTATATATTATAACTTTACTTAACAATTTAAATTTATTTTATTTAAATAATTCTTTAACATAGTATAAGAATCTTATTCACCAAATGTTCACAAGTTAGAATCTTACAATTCTTATTTTCTTAATTAAAATTAATTTATAGCACAAAATAATAGTGGCTATAAATATAAAGTTTAACAGGTTATCATTTGAAAAACAAATATTAAATGGAAATATAGATTATATTTTAATGTTGCACCTAACATATAAAATTAAATATTTTAAAATAGAGCTTCGTGCTTTTATATTTAATTATGAATCAATTAACTCGAGCTAATTGAGAGGAGACCATTTGAGTTTAGAACAGAGGGATCAATCGATTTTGATGAGTAATTTATATTTCTAGTCATACTCTGCTTATCAAACAGCTAAGGAAAATGGTTAGAGCCACAATTTTTTAACCTGGCATGGTGGTTGATCCAGCTCAAGATCATCATGACATCCCGGTTGATACTAAACTTTTTTTACCAAGCAAAACAGTGTCTTTGTTAAAAAAATATCGACAGGTTGCAACCAAGTTTTTAATCAGGCGATTCAAGTCACCAGGTTAACTCGAGTTCTTGAATGGATTACTCAGGTTTTTATAATATCTTGCTTTTTTAACCTATTTCGAATCCCTGGTTGACCCATCTGCCCATGTTAGGCTTTAAAACTGTGGTTAGGGCTATTTTTTAAATGATGTTGTTCAAAGTTTCCAACATGGTCGTCGGGAATGAAGATGAGCATCACTAAGAACATGTTCAGTAACATAGAATTATTTTATTTATTTATTTAGTTTTCTTTTTATTTTCATTTTTTTCTTCTTTAATATAAAAAAGTTTATTTTCTTAGAAGTTTCTGAACATTTTTCCAACTCAAAAAAAAATATTCATATTATATTGATTTCATATGAAGAAAAATAGCAAAATAGAAATCATGCTCAATCAACTTGTTTTCTATAATAATTCTTTATTGACCTAAAATACACGTGACTAAAGCCCATTCCACTACCACTAGGAAAAAAAAATAAGAATAAAAATTATGATACCGTCCTATCCACAGGTTTTAAGGGTTTAGCATCTAAAACGGGAGCTCATCTGTGCATACGAAATGGAGAGAAAGACTGGGAAGTCGAGAGAGAGTAAAGCAAGGAATTTGACATACCTTGAAGATCTCTCTCGTGACGGCAGAAGCAGCAGCAACAATGGATGAGAGAATGAGATGGTAGTGCTAAGAGATATCTATGCAAAATGCAAATATAGAGAGATAGGATAGGATATAAATGGTATTAGCAAAAAGTCTCCTGTGGTGTTCAAAAAGAGGAGACGTAATTTATTTTTTTGACTTTGTTTTGATTTGAAGAAAATTTAAAAAAATATATTTTTCATGTCTTTTAACTAAGGTAATATGGTGGAAAAATCAAAATGAATTTTAAAACTCATAAAAATGTATTATTAAATTATAAATTTCTTCTTGCATTTTTTTTTTTTTCATTTTAAATAGAGTAAAACTCTGAGCACGTCCTGAAAGGTTTTCAAGTTCTCTATTTATCTTAGGATTGGTAAAGTTAGTAGCTAAACCAATAATTGGTTTGGTGGTAGAAGAAGGAGATTGATTGGTGTGCATTATTAAATGAAAGATTTAATTTGATGATGGTGATAAAGGGTGCGTATCGAGATGATAATGGAAAGCCAGTTATTCTTTCCAGATATAAAGACAGTTCTCTTTTCCTTTTAGAAAAAAAGAAAGTTATAGCTTCCTTTCCAATTGGTCTGGGAGGTGGGTGTGGACCTAACGTGTCGTGGCTGTATTGGAGACATGTCAGAGCCAACTTTTACTATGAGCCCCTCCACGCAAAAAGCCATCCCTTTACCTTTCTTAGTTGGCTACGAGCAAATTTGCCCCTTAGACTTTTTTATCTATGTAAAAAATTTATTGATTTTATAAATATTGTATTTTGTTATTTTAATATTTAATTAGTAAAATTATAATTGATAAAATCTGTTAAAAATAGTTTTTTTAACCAAAAAGTGATTGAATATTGTTATTGCTAAAAAACTTTTGATAAAATTTGTTAGAAAATTTGCTAAGAAGGTGAAATGATTTGTTAGAAATTTGTTATCATGGATACTCTGGTTAAAAAAAACACAGAAAAAGAAACCCGGTTAAAAAAAAAGACTTGGACACGACGGTTATTAAAAAATAAAAAAAATGTGAAAAAAAGGTTACCGTTTATTAAAAGAACAAAAAAAAGAGTATAAAATAGAAATTTAAATTCAAAGCCAAAGTTATATTTATAAGATTTATTAATCATATTATTATATTAAATGTATTCAAGAATACCGATATTAATTTTTTTTTGCAAGAAATCGTAGGTAATTTTTTTCTCTCTATATATATTTTTAGGCGATAATATTCAATAAATATTAAAATATATAATTAGTCTCACATACTTTATAGTGTCATCAAAATGGGAAGTGGGTCGTAGATTTTTTAATTGTTGATAATCCAGGTAAATTTGTCAAAAAAAATTTATGAGTTGCCTTTTTCCTCTTGTAATATTAGATCTGACACATTATAAATAAAAATATTGTAATTTTTTTTTAGAAATAAACCTAAATTTTTTGCGTGCTATAATTACTTATCTGCCGTCTAAAAAAAACAGTGTAATCGAAACGGGAAGTGACTTGAATATTTTTTAATTGTAGATAATCTAGGTAAATATGTTATTTTTTTTTTAGTTGTATTTTTTGCCCAGTAATATTAGATATGAAATATTAAAAACCAAAATATTATAAATATTTTTTAAGAAATAAACTTTAAAAAACAAAGCACAAAATTAAAATTCAAAGACAATTTTTTTTTTTTTTATAAGATTTATTCCTTGTATTATTATATTAAATGTATTTAAAAATACTGATATTAAATTTTTGTTCTTAAAAAATCCTAGATAATTTTTTTCTCTCTATATACATTCTTAGGCGATAATATTCAATAAATAGTAAAACATATAATTAGTTTCACATACTTTAATTTGACATAAATATACAAATATATAATGAATTTGACATACTTTAAATAATACATGTAATTTTAAGAACAAAATTGAAGCAAATCCAAACATTCAAATTAAATAATTGAAAACATAACCTGAAATTAAAAGAAATGGGACCGAAATAAAACTAAAATCCATAATTAACTTGCATAGAAGGATAAAATTGAAAGAAATCAAACTTTGGGACCGAAAATATTAAGGATCTATAATAAATTTGCATGGAATGATGAAATTGAAATCCATCAAAACTTTGATACCAAAAATATTAAAAATTCCAGCCCAATCCGAAAAATTAAAGGAATGAGGACCGAATTGAAAGTCCAATATATAATCAATTTCAATTGAAGGACGAAATTGAATCAAATCAAAACCTATATAATAGCATTAAGGACAAGAAAACCAAATTACATCGTTCGGGGACTGAGCCCGAACTTTGATAAAAAACGGCTTAGGCGACGTCATCGAGCGCGAGCAAGAGAGAAATTGGGGGGAATTCAAGCGATCATTGACACGTCTCCGGACACCATAGTGCTACACGCGCCACCCGGGTGGAAGATAACATGCCTAAAAAATCATTTTAGATGCCGGTTGGTCATTTTTTCGACGCCGTAGAGAGCCGCCCGCGCCGTCCCTTTACCTTTCTTAGAGCAAGTCGAGTTATTTTGGAGACCTAAATTTCTAAAATAGTTATTTGAATAGTGTATATATAGGTTTTTTACTGATATGTATTTCAATGGTAAAAACCATTTTGGAGAGTTATTTTTTTATATGATTTTAAATATAGTGCAATTATTTTATATATAGTTTAATTATGCAATTAATTATATAATTAATATGAGTAAGTTATATAATTAAATAATTGCTTTTAAAAAACACTTCAACATTATAATTATTAAATTTTGAATTAATAGCACAATAATATATTATCAATTAATAAAATTAACATACAAAATATAATTAATTAAAAATACATTCTATTACAAATAATTTAATTAAATTAATACAGTTACTAAAACAATGACGTTGCAGCTTAATCAAAATTTATTCAACCATTTTTTTTAATTAATTACCTCCATCTGCTTCTCGCTCTCCAACTCCCCTCCCTCTCTCTCGCCATGGCATCTCCAAATCCTCAACAACAACCTCCTCCTTTTTGACATTCACAAATTCTTCATGCCCACATCCACACCACCACCTCAAAATCATGCAAGATTTTCTTGTAAAACATGCAAGATTTTCTTGCTGGAGAATCAGACCCATCTGGCTTTCCTGCTGCTTGCGACACCTAGGGAGGTGGAGGAAACGGAGATGAAGAGAGGACGGTGATTTATTTACGTTGAACAATGAGAATATTTATTATGGCTCTTCTGTTCGGGATGCTACAAATGGTGAAGGGAAGAGCTATTTTAGCTCTTGAGATAGCTCTCTCGCTGGAGATGACAAAATGAATCAAAAAATGCTAAAATAACATTTTTTTAGCTTTGGCTCTTTAAATGGCATTGCCGTTGGACTTGCCCTTAGTTGGCTATTGGTTAAATTATTGGTTTTGCTAGTTCAAAAATAAAATATATATATATATATGTAAGATTTAATATAATAAAATATATTAATATATTTTATTATAATAACAGTAATATCGAACACTAAATATCTAAAAATATCATTATTATCATTGCTAAATCAATAAAAATTATTACACAACTCCAAGAAAAAAAATTCAAAAACAATAACAAAGAGAAAGGAAGAAAAAAAAACTACAATTAATATTATTATTGTTGCTGTTGTTGTTGTTGTTGTTACGTTAATAATGAAAAAAACAAAATTAAATCAAAGAATAAAAAAAACCTAAAAACTTTAGCATAAGAGAAAACAAAAAAATAATAATAAAATAAAAATTATTAACTGAAAAAATATCATTTGACGTGGGAAAAAAAATAATGAAAAAAAACAAAAATTAAATCAAAGAATAAAAAAAAAGGCTAAAAAACTTTAACATAAGAGAAAAACAAAAATAAAATAAAAATAAAAATTATTAGCTGAAAAAAATATCATTTGTCGTGGAAATAGAAAAAAACTAATAAAAAAACTAAACGAAAGAACAACAGGAAAAATTAAAAAATATAAATTTTCAAATAATTATAAACGCAAACTAAACTTTAAGAACATTTTTTTTCAAAAAAAAATACAACCTCAACAAAAAGAGAAAATAATAAACAATATTAACTTACCCAGAGAGAAAAAAATCAACAACATTAACAAAAGAGTAAGCAAGAAAAGAACTAAAATTATTATTATTATTATTATTATTATTATTATTATTATTATGTTAATAATGAAAAAAAATTAAATCAAAGATTTAAAAAAGCCTAAAAAATTAAATCAATTTCAATCAAATGAAAATTTTGAAAAAATCAAAACTTTTGTACCGAATATATTAAGGGATTTAAAACCAATCTAGAAATTAAAAGAATGAGAACCGAATTGAAACCTAAATATATAATCAATTTCAATCGACAGACCCAATTGGAATAAATCAAAACTTATATAATAGAAATCAGGACCATGCAAAACAATTAAAAGATAAGGGACTGAAATGAAAACACCATAAAATCGGGGGCTTGCCCTGTACTTTATCATGCAGGAGAGAGAAAAGGGAAAAAAAACATTCAATCGACCACCGTCACAAAACCGACCACCGTGGGCTACGATGCGCCAAACCATGAGGAAGATGACATGGCAGCACATCGGGTGAGACACTGAATGGGCATTTTACGCCAGTGCACAACGCCACACGCGCCGCCCGAAGCCGGCGTGAGGCCGAATACTGTATGTCGAGTATAGTACACGCGCGCGCAGTATTCGACAGATAATAATATAAAAAATTGGTCAATTACCGGAACACCTTATAGCCAAATCTTCAATTTTATCTTATTGGAGGCAGATTAATATTTAGACATTTTTTAAAATGTGAAATTCTCATGGCACCCCTCCCGACCATAATTGTTTTTTTGTCTTATTGGGGGCAGAAGTATTTAACCATTTTTAAAAAATGTGAAATTCCTGTGGAACCCCTCCCGACATAATAGGGTTTTTCAAGGGATAGAATGGTTATTTTACTGTGCAAATAAATATAAAAAAATCAACAAACCAGTGAACCGACCGAACCAAAAATACTTGAAAACTGAACTGACCCAAAAACACACTATTACAATCCACAGTGTTTTTCACTCATAATGAACAGTGAAAACACCGATCTCTTTCAGTATATGTTACTAATTAAATTGCCTACACTACTTTGCGGGTCGAGCAAACAATTTTTTTAATTATTGGGATTAAAGCAATTAATAGGATTTGCTAGTTCAAAAATCAAATATAATATCTATACATGCAGAGTTTAATATAATGAAACATATTAACACATTATATTATAATAACATCAACATCGAAGTCTTAACATCTAAATTCATCATTACTATTACTGCCAAAATAATAAAATTTATTAAATTACCCCGAGAAGAAAAAACTCAAAAAATTTAAAAAAGATTAAGTAACAAAAAAAATAAAATTATTATTATTATTGTGTTAATAATTTAAAAAAACTCTAAAAACTTAAAAAAAAAAAGAGCAAATAAATGATAAAACAAAGATAAAAATTCTTAGTTGAAAACAGATCATTTGACTTGAAAAAAAAAAACTAATAAAAATACCAAAAGAAAGAACAAAGAGAAAAAAAATAGAAATATCAATTTTCAAATAATCATAAACACAAACTAAAATTTAAGAACTAAAGTTTTCAAAAAAGTAACACCTAAATAAATAAGAAAAAAATAAAAAATAAAAACCAAAACTAAGAGCAACACATATATAAACATAGACTAAAATATGGACTATTTCAGAAATATAAAAAAAATAAAAGAATTAAAACAAACAATTGAAAGTATAGGGGCCGAAATGAAAATCAAATATATTATCAATTTTAATTAAAGAACAAAATTGAAAACCTCAAAACTTCTGTAACAAATATATTAAGGGATTTAAAACCAATCTGAAAATTAAAAGAATGAGAACCGAATTGAAACCTAAATATATAATCAATTTCAATTGAAGAACCGAATTGAAACAAATCAAAACTTATATAATAGAAATCAGAACTATGCAAAACAATTAAAAGATTAGAGATTGAAATAAAACCACCATAAAACGGGGGCTTGCACTGTACTTTATCATGCAGGAGAGAGAAAAGTGGAAAAAAAACATTCAACCGACCACCATCATGAATCCGGCCACCGTGGGACACGACACCCCACACCTGGAGGAAGAGTACACAGCGGTGCATCGGGTGAGATGCTGGATGGATAATTTCCATTACTGGAATACACGGCACGCGCCGCCCGAAGAGGGAATGAGGCCAAATACTGTTGATCGCGCGTGTCACACGCGCGCACAATAATCGACAGAAAATAATTTAAAATTATGGTAAATTACCGGAATATTCCTACAACCAACTCTTCAATTTTGTTCTCCGAGCAGAAATTAGAATTGGACTAAACACAGCTTCAAATACAAGTGTTTGGCTTGCCATCGACGAGGCTCCGTTCCTCACACATGCTGGAAACAATTCCATTGTGTAAATCATTAGCATAATAAAAGACACTGAACTATGATACCAGCTCCAGTCCAACCATTACCACTTCCTTCCAATTTGTTTTCTGCTAGAAGAGATCGTTTTCTGCTCCATTTGCTTACTGTGAAGGAAAAGACGATGTATGATGGTATTTTTGTTAGAAATTACCATTTTGCCACTCATGACACACTCATGTTCTTGTTTATTCAAACCATGATTGATCATGGAGATAGATCATAGGGTTTGATCATGGGAATCAATTGATTGATTATGGGGGTCAATTACCTAATTTTCTCCTTAATGGGAGCAAAGAATTAGTTAATAAATTAATGAGAGGGGTCTCTGATATACCTATAAATAATAGTTTGTGTACTCCATCTACGGCTACTAGTAGGCATAGACTAGAAGGTTTCTCTCGTAAAAATTTCTATTATTATGAAGTTGTGTTGTTGTTGTTGTTGTATTGAGAATTAATTCGGAGCATGAGCAAAAAATAGCTGGAGGTATTTATAATCTAAATTTCTGCTTCTATATGAATTTAGCATTCGATAATATAATGCGTATAACATGTGGTATCAGAGCCCCCTTTCTACTATTTTGCTCAGTATATTTGTTAGTGATTCTCGGTGTATTGAATCATTTATTTTGATTTCCAATTTATAAACTTGCATTGTTATTTTACGTAACTATATGTTTATGACCTATTGTTAATGACAATATTTTTTACTAAATTAAATTGGAAATTAAAATTGATGGAAGGAGAGGCCACGGGCTTTTAGCCCGTTCTGTGACCGGCGCCCATAAGGGCCACCGGTGAGAGTAGTGACGACCCCTTAAGGACTGTCTGTCGAACAGGGAGGGGCTAGTGGCTCGCCGTGACAGGACTGGGCGGTGGCTTCTGTGGCCGCTGTATGAGGATCTATAAGCTGCCAATCGACTACACTGTTTCCGGCGCATGAGGTAGCCAATGCAAGTTTGAGTTTAAACGGGTCAAAGGGTTAAATCCGGGTAGGGTTTTTTCAAACCCATAAGGAACCAGGTCAAGTTCAAAATAAAGGTTCATTAAGTGGGTTGGACCGATATGGTCCAACCCCATACAAACCGATCAAATAAAATGGGTTGACCCGCCCTTACAGTAGTAAAAAAAAAATTAAGATGGGAAATTATGGGTGTATGGTTCAAACTTGGGTTCTTCGGGTTCATAAAAGTAACCCAAACCATTATGCTATGTTTCTTTTATGCTTACATAATGTAGTTTTTATTCATTTTATTTTATATGTAAAGCACATTATGCTTATGTAATGTAGTTTTTATTCCTCTTGTTTTATGTTGTAAAGTATTTGATTAATACATTACATTAACTTAGGAATATAGCTTGTGATTTATATTATTTAAATATAAATTACTTGATGCCTGGACATAAGAATAATCAATTAGACCATCAATGTTAGTAAATTTTATGGTACTATCTAATTTTCAATGTCTAGGAAAGTCTTGGTATTTAAGTGTGTCCATTAAGATCCACCTCATTTTCCTAGGAACTTACTCGGTTGTAATTTGGAAAAATACTGTTTAATTCATATTGGTTTATTTAATTCCTAAGAACCTTATCTAGACTGTCATAACCCAATTTAATTTCAAGGATATAATTGACAATAATACAAATTGTTAAACAAAAAAAAATTAAGGGATTTAATAGAAAACCAAAAATTAAAAGAATAAGGATCGAAATGCAAACGAAATATATAATCAATTTGAATTGAAGAACTCTATTGAAACCAATCGAAACTTCTATTACACAAATCAACTTCATACCAAACAATCTAAAGCAAACACTTTCAAGGTGGCTCCTTATTCTCCTCCTTTGTCTTAAAAATCAGCACCTTTTACTTCCTGTATCTAAAAAATTTAGATCTGAGTTGTTTCTATATATTGCGTTCAGCAATTCCTATACTTGCATTCATCATCCACTCATACATATACATGATTGAGTAATTAGAACTTGAGGGACAAAATTTATACTAAAACAAGTACAAGGACTAAGTGAATAGAAAACTAAAATTGGCTAACACGTGCAATGTGATGAAAGTCACAGTGTTATAACGGCATGTGCAGTTTCTTCCGGGAGCAAAACACCATCTCTTGCAATTATGTTGGAAGCATCGCAACATGAAGATTGAAAGCTTTCTTCTTTTCATTTTTTTCTCTCCTCTCCTTAAAACGCATTGGTGATCTTTCCATAATTCAAAGTTGTCTTTTTTATTTTATTATTATTTCAAATTTGATCATCATTATTTTATTTACTTATTTATCTTTTTTATTCTTTTGTAGATTGTTTTTTTTCAATTTCAAACTTAAATCTAAATTGTTTTATCCTTTTATTATTATTTAAAAAAAATCCTCATTATTTTAATTGCTATTTTTTTTATCTTGAGTTCTTTGTAAAATTAATTATATTTTAATTTCATGATTTAACATTAGATTGATTAAAAAATGAGTTTTTTTTTATGATAATTCTAGGTTTAAAAAGTTTACCTAGGTTGACATCTATTTATTTTTAGGGTTGATTTTTTTTAATTATTTTCTTTTTTCAAATTCATCCTTTGACAAAGGATTTTAAAAAAAATATAGGTTTTATGATTTTCTTCGGCTTTTTTTATATAAAATTATCTTAATCTCATGGCATGGGTTGCAAATTTGGCAATTTAGTCCAAATTGACTATTTTTTTTTAGACTACCGTAAGGTTGGTTTTTTATAATTGAGAATCATATATTTTTTTTCATTTTATCTTTTATTTGGTTATTAACAAAAACACTAAAATGCATCGGTGTTTCATTGTACATGCAGTGTTCACCGTGACTCATAGTCACTGTTCATTGGCAATTTACGCCGGTGATTCGCGGGTGCACATCCATCTTTTTTTATTTTTTCTTTTTCAACAGTGAATTAACAAAACAATCCCTCGAAAAAGACAAAAAGTCGCCGGTTTCAGGGGCTCCGCGGTAATTGACCATTTTCAATCTGGTTCGACCCGGTTCGTCTTACCGGTTTTTTAATTTTTTAATATTTCATTGAACAGTGCATTAACCATTTTGTCCCTCGAAAAGGACAAAACACACGCCTGGGGGTGAGGGGTGTTACGGTAATTAGCCAATTATTATTTTTTTTCGTCTAGCAACAATTGGCGCGTCACCGGACGCACTGTTCATTTCAGCGCTCACGCGTGTTTCGGACGGCGCGAGCGGCCTAATACGGCGTCGGAAAATGACCGATCGGCGTCTAGAATGCTTTTCAAGCATGTTCTCTTCCACTTGGGGTGGCGCGTGTGGCACTATGGTGTCCGGAAACGTGTCAATGGTCGTTTGAATTTCCCCCTATTTCTCTCTCCTGCCTGCGCCATATGACGTCAGCTACGCTGTTTTTTGTCAAATTTCATTTCAGTCCCTGAACATTGTAATTTGTTTTTCTGGCCCTTATTGCTATTGTATAGGTTTTGTTTTGTTTCAATTTCGTCATTCAATTGAAATTGATAATTTATTGAAGTTTCAATGCGGTCCTCATGCTTTTAATTTGGCGGATTGGGCTGGAATTCTAAATATATTTGGTATCAAAATTTTGATTGGTTTCAATTGCATCCTTCCATGCAAATTTATTATAAATCCTTAATATTTTCGATATCAAAGTTTGCTTTCTTTCAATTTTATCCTTCTATGCAAGTTAATTATGGATTTCAGTTTAATTTGGGTCCCAAATCTTTTAATTCCAGGTTTTGTTTTAAATTATTTAATTTCAATGTTTTGATTTGCTTCAATTTTATTCTTGAAATTAAATATATTATTTAAAGTATTTCACATTAATTATATATTTGTATATTTGTGTCAGATTAATATGTTAAACTAATTATATATTCTAAAAAAAAATCCTCATTATTTTAATTGTTATTTTTTTTTATCTTGAGTTCTTTGTAAAATTAATTATATTTTAATTTCATCATTTAACATTAGATTCATTAAAAAATGAGTTTTTTTTTATGATAATTCTAGGTTTAAAAAGTTTACCTAGGTTGACATCTATTTATTTTTAGTTTTGATTTTTTTCACTGATTTTCTTTTTCAAGTTCATCCTTTGACATTGGATTTAAAAAAATATAAGTTTTATGATTTTCTTCAGCTTTTTTATATAAAATTATCTTAATCTCATGGCCTAGGTTGCAAATTTGGCAATTTAGTCCAAATTGACTCTATTTATTTTTTAGTTTAGACCAACATAAGGTTGGTTTTATAATTGAAAATCATATTTTTTTCATTTTATCTTTTATTTGGTTATCTTATCTAAATGATCCAGGTAGCGAGGTTTGGTGAGCTTCATGTATTTTTTTTAGAATTATATTAATATTTTATTCTATTTTTTTAATTAGAGATTGATTTAAACTTGCATACTATCTACATGTATTTTGTAATGTCGTATAATAACAAATAAATAGTGTTAAATATTTTTATTTATTAATGCATAATTTTTTAAGATGATATATTTTGTTATTGTTAAAAAAATAATATAAATCATAGGATAGTTTTTGTCAAATAATAATATATATTATATATTATAACTTTACTTAACATTTTAAATTTATTTTATTGAAATAGTTCCTTAACATAATATAAAAATCTTATTCACCAAATGTTCACAAGTTACAGTCTTACAATTCTTATTTTCTTAATTAAAATTAATTTATAGCACAATGTTAATTTCCATTCCGCCGAATGGAAAATAATATTGGCAATAAATTTACAGTTTAAAAGGTTATTATTTGAAAAAAAATATTAAATGAAAATATAGATTATATTTTCATTTTGCACCTAACATATAAAATTAAATATTTTGACATAGAGTTTCGTGCTTTTATATTTAATTATGAATCAATTAACTTTTAAACCATGTGCCACATTTTATAAAGTGATCGATTAGGCGCTCAAAATAACCCTATGGAATCAATTGTTGCCTCAACCTACTCAGAACCTAGAATTTGCTATCTGCCAACCCATAATTTGATGGAAGACAAATGTGCAAGCATTTATTTTTCGATCGAGCTAATTGAGAGGAGACTGGTCACCCAGGACCATTTGAGTTTGTAACAGAGGGATCAATCAATTTTGATGAGTATTTTATATTTATAGTCATACTTTGCTCATCAAACAGCTAAGGAAAAAGGTTAGAGCCACAATTTTTAAACCTGACCAGGTGGTTGATCCAGCTCAAGATCTAGGTCGCGAGTTGTAACAAGATCATCAAGATTGGCAAAACAGTGTATTTGTTAAAAAAATATCGACAAGTTACAACCAAGTTTTTAATCAGGTCATCAAGTCATTAGGTTAACTCAGGTTCTTGAATAGATTACTCAGGTTTTATATTTTCTTGCTTTTTTAACCCAACTCGGATCCTTGGTTGGCCGATCTGCCCAGGTTAGGCTTTAAAACTGTGGTTAGAGCTATTTTTTAAATGATGTGGTTCAAAGTTTCCAGCATGGTTGGAAATGAAGATGAGCATCACTAAGTACATGTTCAGTAACATAGAATTATTTTATTTATTTAGTTTTCTTTTTTATTTTCATATTTTTTCTTATTTAATATAAAAAGTTTATTTTTCTTAGAAGTTTCAGAACATTTTTTCCAACTCAAAAAATATATTCATATTATATTTTTTTTCATATGAAGAGAAATAGCAAAATAGAAATCATGCTCAATCAACTTGTTTTCTATGATAAAAGAGGCCATTAACATAAGAAAACATAGCATCTGTTATCATCTCGTAGTAACGAAGTTGTTTACGTGGAAAGTGTTGGATGATAACAAAAATAATCATCGACAAGAAAAAAAGTATTATAGGATACTAACGCATCAACACACAACTAGAACATATACCAGCATGTGACATCATAGAAAATATCAACTTAGTTTTTTTGGACACAATACAAGAAAACGTGCCTTTGACAAAAATCCATTGCACAAATTGCAACGGGATTTTGTTTATCAACTTCCATTGCTAAACAAATTCCGGAAATAAAAAAAAAACATGAGTTGCAATGAAACTATTGCAACAGATTGTTCGTTGCAAAAGAACAGATAATTCATTGCAATTTAAAAATACAGCTTCGCCTGATTTGAAAAACAACAAAGAAATATAAAATCCATGTAATTATTTATTTATTAATTTTTAACGGTATGATTTGGGTTGGCAGCTTGTTTTGCCTACCTATCAAAGGGGATATAGAGATATCAAAGAAATATTTAGTTTCTTAGTTGATGCACTATTTGGTAAGAAAAAAATATTAGTTTAAAGCAGTTAAATTTTGAAGAATAAATTTTAAGATTTGGCAAATATTAAATCCCTTGAAATTTTTGTCATTAAGTTGGATAGGCTGGGGAAAAATTAGGTTGACTGTTTTTATTACAATAATTTTTTTTATTTGATCCCACTAGATTTGGATTTTTTATTGACTTAATGGTTTGTTTTAGTTGCCTAGATATATGGATCTCACAATCAAAAAAATGTTTTGGCACTTGGTTGATGCTCGTTTTGTCATGCTACAACTAAATTTTGCTGATTTAGAGTAATTAGAGCTTGAGGGACCAAATTTTTTATACTAAAACAAGTACCAGGACTAAAGTGAATAGACAACTAAAATTGGCTAACACTTGCAATGTGATGAAAATCACAATGTTATAGCGGCACGTGCTGTTTCTTCCGGTAGCAAAACACCATCTCTTGCAATTATGTTGGAAGCATCGCAGCATGATCTTGTGTTTGAACTACGTGTGTGGCATGAAGATTGAATGCTTTCTTCTTTTCATTTTTTTTTCTCTCCTCCTGAAAAGGCATTGTGATGTTTCCATAATTCAAAGTTGTCTTTTTATTTTATTATTATTTAAAATTTAATCACCATTATTTTAATTATTTATTTATCTTTTTTATTCTTTTGTAGAATTCTTTTTTCAATTTCAAACTTAAATCTAATTTTTTTTTATCATTTTATTATTATTATTATTATTTAAAAAAAATCCTCATTATTTTAATTGCTATTTTTTATTTTGAGTTCTTTGTAAAATTAATTATATTTGAATTTCATTATTTAACATTAGATTGATTAAGAATTAAACTTGTTTTTTTTATATGATAATTCTAGGTTTAAAAGGTTTACCTAGGTTGACATCTATTTATTTTTAGGGTTGATTTTTTTACACTGATTTTCTTTTTCAAATTCATCCTTTGACATTGGATTTTTTTTAAAAAAAAATAAGTTTTATGATTTTCTTCAGCTTCTTTTATATAGAATTATCTTAATCTTACCAGACTTCGATTATAAAAACACCAAAAAAAAAAGTATAAGTGGAAAAAAAAAGGGGAAAAAATGTTAAAAAAAAGTGGGTTTAGAGATTAATCATGGTGCGTGTAAGTTGACTTGGACACCCCGATTATAAAAAAAAAAGTACGATAAAAAAAAGAAAATAAAAACACCTTTTCAAACAGTAATGAACTGTGAAAACACTGTTCATTACCGTTCCAAAATTAGTTTGTAGCCTAGGAGATTCGAACTCTGGCTACGGGGAAACGATGCACGACTTATCCACTCGGTCTAACGACTTTGTTGTGCTGTTGTAGTATAGAAATAATAGTTATATTATTAAAAATTTTAAAAGCAAAATCCAAAATCATTTTTGTAGCCTGAGAGATTCGAACTCTCACTGCGAGGAAACATTAGGCGCACACCTTAACCAATCAGCCAAACGACTTTGTTATGCTATTGTAGTATAGAAATTATACTTATATTATTAAGTAATTTCACTATTCCTGTCCACAGTGTTTCTGAATCTAGATAAATGATTGGCTTGAATCTATTATAATTTTACTACTTAAATATTAAAGTAACTAATTACAACATGCACAAAATCAATTAGTTTTCTATATGAAAAAAAGTCCAGCACATCGCACGGGCAAGTAACCTCGTAACTTCTATAAAATAGTGGACTCTATTGATTTACCAATCTTGTCTTTTAAAACTATTTATTCATAATAATATGATAACAAAATTAGATGCTCTTAGCATTGAGCACCAATTAAATATCAAAATATTTATATTAGACTAGAATAATCTCATAGAAAAACAAATAAAAATAAATTATGAAGTTCAATTTATAATCAATCAAATACTAAAGGATTCAATTGAAAGAAAAAAACATACAAGATAAAAAAAAACTATTTGACAGTGCTATTAAACCAAACATCATGGTTACAACTAGTTTATTTAATTTTCTCTCAAGAAAATTCAGAACTAACATGTTACAGGTAACAAAACTAACAAATACATATATCATAGCAAATAGACTCAAACACCAATAGATCAGATTCTACGCGGAAATCAAGAGTTGATGCATTTGCAGTAATCTTCTACTTGGGTGGGAATCTTGTATAATAGGTCTGAGTGGCAGTAAGGCACAATCCAAAAGATGCAGCAAGAACTGTAATAAAGGTCCAGGGATTGCTAAAATAAGTTTTCTTCCACTCATACGCCCATCTTTTCACTGTGCTCTCACACTGCATATTAATAGCCATTTTGACATCATTATAAGCAGCAGTATCATATGTATCAGGTGTCAAGGATTGTCCCATACCATTGAAGAGATCTGCGACTTTCTGGTCGGCTCCGAGATAGTTGATAATTATGCCATTAGATCGCATCTCCTCCACATCTTCAGCATCGTCAATCAAAGAATCCATGAATAATATGTATGAACTGACCCAAAGTTGATTAAGAGCAGCAACTGATTCATAGGCCACCAGGTTTAAGAGAAGGGACTCGGTTGACTCATCTATGATAATCGGAGGAGCTTCAACTTTTCCGGATAACAATGATGACTTGAATTTGACATCGGTGATAGCACCAGTCAATCTTGGCCAAAAAACGGATTCCCACCTTCTTAAGTTTCTTGGCAGAATAATACAAGCCATGACCCCGGCTTCCTGGCTGGGCTTTTTTTATGGTTTCTTTTGGAATAGTGATACATGGACTTGTAATATAAAAAGTTGAAGAAGATGGTCAGGCTGAGTCTTCCCTGGTGGTGGTGACCAATCCAAAGACACATTGAGGAATATTTGGGTAACAGAAGTTATCATGGTATCCAATAACTCACAATAACCCAAGAAAGAGAACACACCAACACAAAAAGAAGGGATTATAATAATTATAAGAAATATAAGATAAAAAGGGAATAAGATTAGGATCATAACCAGCACTGATGCAGTTAAGGCTCTCCGGAGCTTTTTCATTAATTTAACGGACGAGCGGATATGAAGAGAGATAAAATTATTGATGATTTCATTTGATTCGCGTAAACCCGTATACCTCTGCTTCCTCAATGAATCCAAGACTGCAAAAGGAAGCTGGTTCTCCAATAATAACAAGTCTCGTTTCACATCAAAAATTTGTCGATCTGACATCTCCAATTTTTCACTTTTACCATTCAAACAGTGCATGAATTGGAGAATGAAGCAGCCATCAATAAACATCATCTTGATGAATTCCTCATCACTGAATTTCTCTGTTATGCTCTCATCGTAGCATCCCCTCGCTTTTTGTAGATCCTCTTTTACTTTGACGTAGAGGTCTTTTCTCGGTGCTCCACTATCGTCGATTGGATCCTTGACAAACTCGACCATCATTCGAGCCTTGAGTTTCTCCACTTGTTGAAGCTTCCCCTCACGATATGAGTAGTGATATGGACCAATTGAGACCGCCAAGGGTCTATAACATTCTTCTTTTTTTTCCTTGAGTTTTCCTGGAACCTCATGAATGTTTGGTTCTGGAACCTCAGGAATGCTTGGTTCTGGAACCTCAGGAATGCTTGGTTCTGGAACCTCAGGAATGTTTGGTTTTCGATTGTTTTCGGACTCTTTGTACTCTTCCATTATTTCGCTAAGCCACGCAGGAATCTTTGGACTCGGGTCTATCGTTAGATGTGTATCAGCCATTGTTGTGGGTTAGAGCCACAATTTTTAAACCTGACATGGTGGTTGATTCAGCTCAAGATTCAGGTCGCGAGTTGTAACAAGATCATCATGTCATCCCGGTTGATAGTAAAAAAAAATTACAAATGTCTTTGTTAAAAAAAAACCAATGGATTGCAATTAAGTTTTTAACCAGGTCACAAAGTCAACTCGATTTCTTGGACGGATAACTCAAGTTTTTATATTTTCTTATTTTTTTTAACCCAACTCAGATTCCTAGTTGACCCATCTAGTCAGGTCAGGCTTTAAAACTATAGTTAGAGCTACTTTTTAAATGATGTGGTTCAAAATTCCAACAAGGTTGGAAATGAAGATGAGCATCACTAAGGACATGTTCAGTAACATAGAATTATTATATTTATTTTTTTAATTTTCTTTTTATTATTATTTTTTCTTAGAAGTTTCAAAGCATTTTTCCAACTCAAAAAACACAAAAAATATATTCATATTATATTGTTTTTCATATGAAGAAAAATAGCAAAATAGAAATCATGATCAATCAACTTGTTTTCTATGATAATTCTTCAATAACATAGAATTATTTTATTTATTTATTTAGTTTTATTTTTATTTTCGATTTTTTCATCTTCAATAAAATAATGTTTATTTTCTTAGAAGTTTCAGAACATTTTTCCAACTCAAAAAACACAAAAATATATTCATATTATATTGTTTTTCATATGAAGAGAAATAGCAAAATAGAAATCATGATCAATCAACTTGTTTTCTATGATAATTCCTCAATAGATACTATCACTATTACCCTAAATAGATAATGACCCAAGTGAATGTTGAAAATGTTAAGCTATATCTTTATCTAATTCAATAACATAAAATACATATTATCACTACTAAATAAATTCAAACTAGAATACATACATTTCACTCGCTTTATTAAAAAAAATCAATTAAATTTATATTGCGTGCTCATGGGACCTAGAAAATGCCACTACATAAATTAAACAAAACTAAAAAAAATGGTAGGAAAAAAAAATAAGAATAAAAATTATGATACCGTCCTATCCACAGGTTTTTAAGGGTTTAGCATCTAAAACGGGAGCTCATTTGTGCATACGAAATGGAGAGAAAGACTGGGAAGTCGAGGGTGAGTAAAGCAAGGAATTTGACATACCTTGAAGATCTCTCTCGTGACGGCAGAAGCAGCAGCAATAATGGATGAGAGAATGAGATGGTAGTGCTAAGATTATCAATGTATTTTTTGGAACTGTTAGAGGCGAAAGACCTACTAATGCATTAAAAAATTGAACTGTTCATCCCAGACGCTAACCCTATCATATCTAGTTTCTTCTCAGTTAAGTTTTGATACCCTATATTTTTTACCTGACAACAACTAAAGGTACTAGACTAATGCATTGTCTACGCTGAGTCTTCAAAATATATTATTGTAATAATATTTTAACAAGAGGGATCGTTACAAGAAGAAGAAATCACATGGAAGCATCAAAATTGGCTGGGCTCCAATAGGTTTCAACTCCTGTTAGTCAAAAGGGGCGGCCTCCCCCTGCCTAAATTACGGTGTTGATGGTTGATATAATTATAAAATTGCTCCAAACTATATCTTGAATTATTAGGTTTCGGGCTGTTTGGGAGGGTGGTTGTGGTTGTTTTTTAAAGTGTTTTTTTATTTAGAAATATATTAAAATGATATTTTTTTTATTTTTTTTAAATTATTTTTGACATCATCACATCAAAATGATTTAAAAACACAAAAAAATCATTTAAAATGAAAAAAAAAACAAATTTTCATGAAACGCGGAGCCAAACAGGCTCTTCAAGGATTAATCTATCTGACCCGATTGAGGTTGAAGTTACATTTTAAAGTATTTTTTATTCAAAAATACATCTAAATGATATTTTTTTTTTTCAAATATATTTTTTAAATCAGCTTATCAAAGTGATTTAAAACCACTAAAAAAAATTTATTTTAAAACAAAAATTAAAAATAAAAATAAAAAATAAATTTCAAAAACATTTTAAAAACACAAGGGTAGATGGAGCCCAGAATCAAACTACTATCTGTGGCTGGAGTAGATAATGGATAAGGGTCGTTCTGAAGCTGTGATTGTGCTTAATATCGAGGTGGGAGTTGTTGTTTTTTTATATAAAAAAAATGTGAAAATATAGTAAAAATAAATTTTTAAAATTTTTGATATCTTAATACATAAAAATTATCGAGAAATATTAAAAAAATATATATTAAATTAATATTTTTTTATGACATATATTTCTTAGAATGTATTTTAGTGCAATTTAAAATGCACTCCTAAACAAGCACGAAGGATGGAAGAAAATTTGGTGGGAATGGAAAGTTGAGATTGAGCATTTATTTGGTATTGGTATTAAGCAATTATTGATTATTACATATCTAATTCGTTGATTAATTATTGATTAGATCTATTTTTATAATCATAAATTAGAAACAAAAAATGGAATGTAGAAAATTAATTATATATAAAAAAACAGTGAACTAAACTATTTAAGATAAACTGCTTCAGCGAGAAAAAATGTTATTTATTGTTTATTGGATGTCTGAATTTGTTAATTTACAAACTCTAATTTTAACTATTTAGGTGGTGTTTTTTTGGTATTATGATAGTTGTTGTTTTTTAAAATATTTTTTTCTTAAAAATACATCAAAAAAATATTTTTTAAATAACATCTCTAAATAATTTAAAAACATCAAAAAAAAATATTGTTGGACAAGAAGTGTTAGCTAAGTTCTTTTCTGCCAAGAGAAGTGTGAGCAAGTGTGCCTCGAACGAAACCACCAAGCAAGCGACCGAGAAAGAAAGACGATGCTGGTGAAGGAGCTTCCACATTCAAGATCCCAATCCGATATGATTGTCTTGTAAGTGTGTCCATTCCAGGCCCATGAAGACGATCCGGTATTTTTTGAGCCGGCTTCCACTTATTAATTTTTTTTTTTAATAAGAAAAAATAGGATTTTTACGGCCCTCCATTGATGAAAAGTGTTGATAACACTTGGGCTGTGCATACATATTATTTATTATAAGAAAAAATTATTCAATAATAAGAAATATTTTCAAATTATTGCATGTCTCAATTAAGATAAAATTTATCTTTGGATTTTTTTTTAACCCGTTATATGGTTAATAACTTTGCTATCAACCCTAAATAATTGTGTAATAGAATATTATTTTTTTAAAAAAAAACTTTATCTTTCTATCATTTTCCTAAAATTGACGTTATAGAATAAAAACCACATGCATAACACAAAAGTCAATTACTTAATCCACAATCTCTTCTCACAAATATCCCTTCTTCTTCACCCTCTCCATCCCTTACAAGCCTTAGCCTACAAAACTACGTGCTTAAACCAAACTAAACCCAGCACGAACCTATAAATAGGAAACAGTCCTTTAACAAACGTCCCACAACCCCTCCAAAACAACATTTAATGGATGTGAAAATCAGAGAGGTCTTCGAGTCAGTCGGTTCCTTCTTCACCGGCGATGATCATATCCCATGGTGCGACCGTGACATCATTAATGTAAGTACATATGTGGGTTATTGAGAATTTTGTTATTGATCATTTGGGGTTTGATATTTTCGCAAAAAATTGCTACCTTATTTAGATAGACGGACTCGGATTTCTTGTTCTACACATGTTAGAATGTTGAACCATTCTGTGGTTTAGAAAATATTGGTATTCGTGATGCTGGAGTTGATTGTTTTGGCAGAAAGATTAATACTAGTGATTTGTTTTGACAATTTTGCTTTTGGTTTATGTAAGGATTGATGATAGATGTTAATGTATAAGCTGCTATGCCCACGTGGACTTGAAGTGTTGAAGAAAGGAGAAGACTTATGCAGTTGATAGAAGACTTTGTAACAGAGTATAATGCATGTTAAATTCAGTTGTAATCAGTTGTAACAAGCATGTGTAGAAGAGTTGTAACTAACTGATTCTCTAAGTAGTTATGAGTCAGTTAGAAGTAGTTTCAACAGTGTGTAAAGCATGGGAATTGCTCAGTATATAAACTGGCAATTCATCAAACAAATTACAATCAATAAGAGGAAATACGAAGTTAGTGAATCTTTGACTTACCTTTTCTCTCCAGAGCTGTTCTTCTTCTTCCTCTCATCTCCCACAAATTACCCAACCAAATAACCTGCAAACAAATCAATTCAAACACTCAATCAAAATCACAGATTCAAACACTCAATCAAAATCACAGATTCTAACATGGTATCAGAGCTGATTTTCTGATCAAGTAGGGGCGTAAGAACTGTGGAAGAAAATCAATCAAAAACAGAATTCAACAGCAAAGATATGACAGGATCATCAGACCTTCGAACACCACAATTTAATGGTGAGAACTATGATTTTTGGTCAGTTAAAATGAAAACTATTTTCAGAGCTTATGATCTCTGGAATGTGGTTGTATGTGGTGATACATCACCACAAGAATCTAGTGAAAGTAGCAGTGGAGAATCTTCTGGTTCGAAAGACAAGAAAACTGAACCAGGAGAGGCTGCTGCTGAGACTAAAGAAAGAAGAATCAAAGATGCCAAGGCTTTATGTATAATCCAAGGAGCCTTGACAGATGATATATTTCCTAGAATTAGGAATGAAGAAACAGCAAGAGGAGCCTGGGATTTATTGAGAAGAGAGTACAGAGGAGATGAAAAAGTGAGAGAGGTAAAGTTGCAGGCAGTTAGAGCAGAATTTGAGTATTTGAGGATGCGAGATGGAGAGAGCTTAGATCATTATTTGACTAAGTTTTTTGAAGTAATCAATGACTTAAAGTCTCTTGGGGAAGAGATAACTGAAAGAAGAATTGTGCAAAAGATTCTGATGAGTCTTAGCAGGAAGTATAAAGCCATAGTCTCGATAATTGAAGAAACAAGAGATTTGAAGACAATTAGAAGTGAAGAAGTTATTGCCTCTGTAAAGGTGTTTGATAAAAGAGAGGATATGCATGATGAAAGAGATAGAGAAATGCATACCGAGAGAGCTTTCAGTAGTCTCAGAATTGGAGGGAATAGTTATGCTCAGAATAACAAGGGCTCACATTTGAAATCAAGGCAAGGCTGGCAGGAACAACAAAGAAGACCTGCAAACTTGTCATCGAATAGCTATAACAGCTATGGTTCAAACTGGAATCAAAGAGCTGAAACAAGCCATGGCAATACATTCAGTTCACAGTATGGAAATATGAACAACAATCAGCTGAATACCAAACCACAATGCAGCACTTGTCAGAAATTTCATCATGGTGTTTGCAGGTATAAAGGTCAGCCTAAATGTGGAAGATGCAATCTGTTTGGGCATAATACAAATGATTGCAAAGATTACAAGCAATTGGCAAATTGTGCAAAGGAGGAGGAAGAAGTGTTCTTTGCAAATGCATTCTACGCATGTCATGCAGCAAGTGTACAAGAAGAGAATGATGAGGTCAAGAAGGAAAATGATGATTATGATGATGAAGATGATGGTGACTCCTTAGATGATACTGATGAAGAGCATGCAGCTTCAGAGATTGATACAACTGAAGTCATGCATGATGAACTCAAAAATGAAGAGCTGGCCATACAAGGATCCGTGATGCACCTTGAAAATCAGATCTGTGGGGCAACTTCGGAAATGATGGCGAACGTAAAACCGCAAATGCAAAAGAAGAGGAATTTCTATCTCAAATTCAAAATCTTCAAAAGGAATTATCACTTTTATCTTCTTGTTCCTTGGCAAAAGAAAAGGAAAATTTGAGAAAAGATCTTGAGAAAACAAAAGTGAAATTGAAAGAGACCGAGTCCAAGCTCAAGAATGCTATTCAAGAGAAAACTAAACTTGAGGGCCAAAAAGCATTTGCTGAAAAGGAGGTAAAACGATTGCATGGTCAGAAGACTCTTCTTGAGCGTGACATTAGCAAACGTGACTCCTTGGCTGGTAGAAGACGTGATTCAATGGTTGACAGGGAGTTCAAAGATGTTTGATTCGAAAAAAAGCAAAAGGTCTTGCAGCTTCTTTTGAGCGGACAATACAGGGAAGATTACGTAAACTTGGAAATGCTTGCATTTAAAATGGAAGCAACTAATGCTTCTTTGGAAGAGGAAGTAACTGTTGCACACAAAAACAAGGAAGAGACCAAAGAGCAGGAAGAGTGTGGCTCGGGAGTTGAATGCAACATAGACATGCAGAAGAACGGTTCAAATGAATTCAATAAGGAATCAACACTTCTATTGTGTGATAAAATGTCGGCAATCTCAATGGCTAGAAATCCAGATTGAGGTTGAAACTTGGTGATTAACCGATAAGCGACTTAGGAGGGAGTGTTAATGTATAAGCTGCTATGCCCACGTGGACTTGAAGTGTTGAAGAAAGGAGAAGACTTATGCAGTTGATAGAAGACTTTGTAACGAGTATAATGCATGTTAAATTCGGTTGTAATCGGTTGTAACAAGCATGTGTAGAAGAGTTGTAACTAACTGATTCTCTAAGTAGTTATGAGTCAGTTAGAAGTAGTTTCAACAATGTGTAAAGCATGGGAATTGCTCAGTATATAAACTGGCAATTCATCAAACAAATTACAATCAATAAGAGGAAATACGAAGTTAGTGAATCTTTGACTTACCTTTTCTCTCCAGAGCTGTTCTTCTTCTTCCTCTCATCTCCCACAAATTACCCAACCAAATAACCTGCAAACAAATCAATTCAAACACTCAATCAAAATCACGGATTCAAACACTCAATCAAAATCACAGATTCTAACATGTTGAATATGAGAGGAATGCAAGGAAAGGGTGAAACTTTTAAGATAGAGAATAAAGGGTTTTTGTTTTTTGAAGTCAGAACATTGGGGCAATTGAAATCAATTTTGCTAAAAAAATATAGGTCCCATCTGGAGCCGATTCATTTTTCTTTCATGTATGGTCTTTGTACCCTTTCAAGACTCTAAATTCAGTTTTCTTACTGGTCTTGGAGGCATTTACTGTCAGTTTGTGTAAATTTTGTGTGCTTGACAGTTCGTCTATAGCATCATTTCTTTTTCTGGGAATGGAATTATGCCATATTGTTCTTTTGATTTTGGAATATTGTACATATTTGTTCTTGTTTTCTTCACTGCTACATGTTCAGCTGAATGGCTGTCTCCTGATGCTTACCCTGTGTATGTTTGAAATTTAAGATTGTTTAACTTCAGTGTGCTAGTTTGCTAAAGAAGTTATGTTATAGTCTTTTGTCTTGTTATGTAAATACTTTAGTGCAAGAAGTGCGAAATCTTTTTATAAAAATGGAAATGAAGAGTTAGAATAACGCTTTTCCTCTGATGTTGCATGTGTTTCATTCAGTCCCAACCCCCCAGGTCTTTAGCTTTTATGTTTCCTTTTCTGTTTAAAAATACTAAGGACCTATAAGTTGTTTTGCAAGCATTGAATCAATAGTTATTTCAATCTTCCATGATTATGTGTTTTGGTTAACACTCTGCCCTTTTGATGCCAGGGCTGTGAGAGGGAGGTAGCAGAAGCTGCTGAAGGTGACTCAAAGGAACTTAAAACGGATAGCATTATGCGATTGTCATGGGCTCTTGTCCACTCTAAACAACCAGAAGACGTGCAGCGTGGGATAGCTATGCTTGAAGGTAAACAAAGAAAACCAGTCTGTCATCTTTTTCTTGCTGCATCCAACTTCTTCATGTTGATGTCCTCATGCAGGAAATATTAGTGAAAGTTGCTCCTTGTGTTTTGTTATGGAATAGGTTGTGTTTATTTGGGATTTTAGGGGTTGATGCAAAATTTGTAAATTATTTGAGGTTTTAACATGTTTGAAGAATAGTGAAGTTGGTGGCAAAGAGTTGATGGTTTTAATCAAATTAAGCTACATGTTTTCTGTTACGGAGGCTAAATTTTGAAATGTGTGGTTTGCTTCCAAATGCTTAGGGGGTGTTTGGGAGTGGTTGCTTTTCAAAATGTTTTTTTGCTAGGAAATGTATTAAAATAATTTTTTATTTTATTTTAAAAAAATATTTTTTATATTAGCATATCAAAACAATCTGGGAACATCCAAAAAAAATTAATTTGAAGCAAGGAAAAAATAAAATAAAATTTTAATTTTTTTTCAAAAGCGTTTTTGAAACACAAAAATAAACAGGCTCTTAATTGATGAGGAAAGCATTGGATTTGTACATTTTGTAATTGGAGAAAATGGATGGGATTCTAGTGCATAATTTTGAGTTCATATTTGCTTCAATACTTTTGGCAGCTTATCTGCAAATATGTATTAGGCAAAATCCTTGCTTGTCTGGGATGGTTAACAAGTTGGCTTTTCAGCCACCATAATACTGTCCTTACATCGGTAGTTTTTAGCATGCTTCATGCCACGGCCCCTCCACTGTAACGATTCATAATACTAGTCTTATAGTGATTGTATTTCTGATGAATTTTTGAAGTCATTTAGGAAGTTCACTATGCTACCACAGTTTTGTAGAAGAATATTTCAGCAACATGCTTTTTTCTTTTGGTATCATCTGTAAGCAATTGAAAATGTTGACTTCATACTATCTAACTAGCAGGAATATTGAAGGGGGCTCCCTAGATAAACCATTACTTCTTGCTTGTAATTTTTTTTTTTTTTTTTTTTTTTTTTTTTTTTTTTTTAACAAGTTCAAATCTGTGGATTAAAAAAGGGGGGCTGTACATCGAAAAAAAGGAGCCGAATGACTAAACCGGCCCCATCCCAGCGAGGAACAGGCTCCAAACTGGGCTTAAAAAGAAAAACCAAAAAGAAAACAAAGGGCCCAAAGGCCAAGGGAGGGAACAACCCTCAAAACGGAAAAAAGAAAAGCCGCACCAGATCTTGCAACCCATCAGCCTTCCCAACACAACCCATCCAACTTGCAGCAGAACCAGCGCCGAGGGCCTGAGCCTTACGGGGGCCTGGAAAGGGGCGCAAAAGGAGCCCAAATCCAGACAGATCGAGGCTCCCAGGAGGAGAGCCGCTTTTTTAAAAGGAGAGACGGAGGAGGCCCCAACCGCAGCCCAAGCCCAAAACCGAAGGCCAGATGGAGATAAGCTCTTCGCCAACGGCTTCCTCATCTTCGTCTTCTTCACTTGAAAGAAGCACCCTACTGGATATCCCAAGCCTGCAAAAGACTTGCCGGCAAGTCATCTCCCACGTCCAGAGTAGCTAGCTTTGTTCGAATGGAGAACATGATGGCTTCCCTTGTCCTTTCAACGCTGCTGAAGTGGTGATCATGGATCCTTCTGTTCCGTTCTTGCCATATGTGATAAATTGCAGCAGCTAAAACAAGCCCCACCAATCTTTGAGTAGCCACATTTGTAGAACTGCACCTCTCCACAACCCAACCCCAAGCTTGAACCCATGGGACACTAGGCCACGTAAGATGAGCCACCGCGACCAACTCACGCTCAAATTGTTGCCGAGAACAGGGCGGGGAGAAGAAAAGGTGATTGTGGTTCTCCATTTGATCGTTACACACGACACACCTGCTAGTGAGGCAAACCATGGAGCCTCGTCCATAGTTCGTAATCTTCCTCTAGCAGACTAACCATAACACAAAGGAATGTCTAGGGACATGCCACTTGTGCCATATCGACCCTACTACCATCATCGGGGGAGGGAGGCCTTTGGCTTTGCTCCCAAGCGGATTTAATCGTGCACTTGCCGGACGCATGCTTAGTCCACACCCAACTATCTTGTTGCTCCACCCGAGGTCGAAAGGAGACCAGGGTTCCACATTCGCTGAACATCCTCATCGAGTCGAGAGGAAAATTCCATACGTTCCCCTCTATGATATCTCGAGACTTTAGCATTCCAAGGATGACCCGTGGGTCGTCAACCGCCTAAGGGAGAGAAGATCACACGGTCTCTTTCCCTCTGGTAACCAGTAGTCCATCCAAAGGTGGGAGTCCCCGCCGTTACCTATAGCCTTGACCATGCTGCCTTTGACTGTTTCCCTTGCATGAAGAATATTACACCAAGACCAAGAAGGGTGGGACGGGACTGGGACTGACCAGAAAGAATGGCCCTTCAGCAAGCAAGTTTTAACCCAAGAACCCCATATGGAACTATCATTTGTAAGCAACGTCCATATATGCTTCACCAAAGCTGCCTTGTTCCATTCCTCAATTCTTTTAATACCCAAGCCTCCCTCCTTCAAAGGGCAGCAAACATCTCTCCACGCTACCTTAGCATCTCCCCGCACTAGAGAGACTCCACGCCACAGAAAATCCCTCATAATTTTCTCAATGCTGCGAATAACAGCCTTAGGAAGGCAGAAGTTGGTGGCCCAGTAGACTTACCTCCCTCCTTCTTGCTTGTAATTGCTTCCCCTTTTGAGCAAATTCACTCTCAAGTTTGTATGTGCTCTCTTTCATTTTAATTTTCATTTCATTATTTAAAATTCATGTGATCTTTCTTGAACTAAATACCCTTTTATTTGCAGCATCATTGGCAAATATTAGCCCGCCTTTGCAACAGAGAGAGAAGATTATAACATGTTAATCTAAAAATTCAAAACTAACATGTTACATGCAAATAAATAATAATTAATTCCTTGAGAGCCCAAATAACTTGATGGGTCCAAAAATATTCTAGATCTAGATAACTAGTAAAAACATGGTTTGATTAAAAAAAAATGATATCTTTTATTATTATTATTGAGACGATGAGATATTGAAATGTCTCAAGATTAGCAGCATAACCCACCAAACCTACAAAAAGATCATGGACTCTATTGGTTTCACCAACTTTGTCTTTTAAAACTATTTATTGATAATAATATGATAACAAAACTGGATGCTCATAGCATTGAGCTTCAACTAAATATCAAAATATTTATATAGGACTAGGATAATTTGATAGAGAACAAATAAAAATAAATTATAAAGATGAATTTATAATCAATCAAATACTGAAGGATTCAATTGAAAGAACCGTTATTAAACCAAACATCATGGTTACAACTAGTTTATTTAATTTTCTCTCAAGAAAATTCAAAACTAACATGTTACAGGCAACCAAACATAGGTAACGAAACTAACAAATACATATATCATAGGAAATAGACTCAAACACCAAAGATCAGATTCTAGGCGGAAATCAAGAGTTGATGCATTTGCAGTAATCTTCTACTTGGGTGGGAATCTTGTTTAATAGGTCTGAGTGGCAGTAAGGCCCAATCCAAAATATACAGCAAGAACTGAAATAATGGTCCACGGATTACTAAAAGAAGTTGTCTTCCACTCATACACCCATCTTTTCACTCTGCTCTCACAGTGCTCAGTAATAGCCATTTTGACATCATAATAAGCAGCAGTATCATATGTATCATGTGTCAAGGATTTTCCCATACCATTGAAGAGATTTGCGACATTCTGGTCGGCTCCGAGATAATTGATAATTATGCCATTAGATCGCAGGTCCTCCACATCTTCAGCATCGTCAATCAAAGAATCCATGAATAATATGTATGAACTGACCCAACGTTGATAAAGAGCAGCAACTGATTCATAGGCCACCAGGTTTAAGAGAAGGGACTCGGTTGACTCATCTATGATAATCGGAGGAGCTTCAACTATTCCGGATAAAACCGATGACTTGAATTTGACATCGGTGATAGCACCAGCACTCCATCTCGGCCGAAAAAGGATTCCCATCTTCTTAAGATTCTTGGCAGAATGATTCAAGCCATGACCCCGGCTTCTTGGCTGGGCTTTTTTATGGTTTCTTTTGGAATAGTGATACCGGCTTCTGGCCGGGCTTTTTTATGGTTTCTTTTGGAATAGTGATACGTGGACTTGTAATATAAAAGTTGAAGAAGATGGTCAGGCTGAGTATTCCATCGTGGTGACCAATCCAAATACACTTTTTTTGGTAGCAGGAGTTTTTCCAAGTATACTAATAACCCTTCATAACTCAAGCAACAACTGATTATAAAATATAAAAGAAATAAAGGAAATAAGATTGGG
Organism: Salix udensis; assembly: GCA_029204005.1. NCBI lineage: Eukaryota > Viridiplantae > Streptophyta > Magnoliopsida > Malpighiales > Salicaceae > Salix > Salix udensis. The sequence goes on from CM055034.1 coordinate 28,238,369, forward strand.
ATCATAACCAACCCTAATGCAGTTAAGGCTCTCAGGACCCATTTTTGAATTGGTTTACTAGACGAGCGGATATGACGAGAGAGAAAATTATTGATGATTTCATTTGAATCACTTAAAAACGCATACCTCTGGTTCCTCAATGAATTCAAGACTGCAAAAGGAAGTTGGTTCTCCAATAATAACAAGTCTCGTTTCACATGAAAAATTTGAAGATCTGACATCTCCAATTTTTTTCTTTCATTATCGAGACAGTGCATGAATTGGAGAATAAAGCATCCATCAAGAAACATCATTCGGGCGAATTGCTCGTCATCAAAGCGTGTTATGCTGTCCTCGTCGTAAAATTCTCTTGCGGTTTGGATAACCTTTTGTAGCTCGCTGTATAAGATGAATTGACGAGCCATCGGAACCTTTAGAGTCTCCACCTCTCTAAGCCTGTCATCCCGTTCCCCATAGTGATAAGGCCCGATTGAGACCACCTTAGGAATGTAGCATTCTTCATTTCCATTCCTGAGTTTGTGGGGAACTTTTGGAATTTTCTTCTCTAAGAGTGGTTGGTTGTTTTTATCCTCTGTAACCTCTCTCATTATTGAACCAAGCCACAGAGAACGCTCATTATTTTGTGATGAGTTATTTCCGAGTGTTGCATCCATCTGCAGCTCCTGAGGTTGGTTGTTTTGAATCAGTACTTCCTCTTTATTGATCAACCCTTATTTCACTTAGATGTGTTTCAGACATTGTAGTCACAGGCTGCAAAGCACCAGCTATGATCATCCGTTTTTGGAGGCTTGATCGAAGATTACTAATAGCTGAGAGACAAACATAAAAAACATTATCAGACAACCGAACAGAATATCCACTAAACACATAAATATGCAAATAAGTAGTAGTGCTGTAGTAGTTTTGAGCTTCCAAATGACCAGAATTGGTACAAGAAAAGGCCTCTTCATTCAAGGTGGCTCCTTATTCTCCTCGTTTGTCTTAAAAATCAGCACCTTTTACTTCCTGTATCTGCAAAATTTAGATCTCAGTTGTTTCTATATATTGCATTCAGCAATTCCTATACTTCCATTCATCATCCACTCATACATATACATTATGTGTATAAAAGAGGCCAATAATATAAGAAAACATTGCATCTGTTAGTAATTATTTATTTATTTATTTTATTTTTTAATATTTAACGGTATGATTTGGGCTTGCCGGCTTGTTTTGCCTACCTATCAGGGGGATGCAGAGGTATCAAAGAAATATTTAGTTTCTTAGTTGATGCACTGTTTGGTAAAAAAAATATTAGTTTAAAGCATTTAAAATTTTGAAGAGTAAATTTTAAGATTTGGCAAATATTAAATCCCTTTCTTTTTCTCTCATTAAGTTGGATAGGCTGGGGAAAAAATTAGGTTGATTGTTTTTATTACAATAATTTTTTTTAATTTGATCCTACTAGATTTTGATTTTTTTTAATTGACTTAATGGTTTGTTTTAGTTGCCTAGATATATGGATCTCACAATCAACAAAATGTTTTGGCACCTGGTTGATGCTCGTTTTGTCAAGCTACAACTAAATTTTGTTGATTTAGAGTCATTAGAACTTGAGAGACCAAATTTATACTAAAACAAGTACAAGGACTAGAGTGAATAAAGAACTAAAATTGGCTAACACGTGCAATGTGATAGGGGTGAGCAAACCGAACCGAAAAACCGATTAAACCGAAAAAACCGAGAAAAAAATAACCGAAAAAACCGAACCGAAAAAAAAACCGATTAAACCGAGTATAAAATTCTGAAAAAAAATCCGGTTCGGTTCGGTTTCGGTTTTGTCCGGACAGAACCGATTAAACCGAACCGAACCGAACCGGTTCGGTTGAAAATTTTAGTATAAATAAAGACTTAAGAAACCCTAAAATTTTAACCGTCCGCCTCTCGCCTCTCGCCTCTCGCTCGCCTCCTCTGCCTCTCTCTCTCTCGCCTCTCCCCTCCCTTTGCAAGACTAAAACAATTTCCCTCTCTCTCGCCTCTCCCTTCCCACTGCAAAACTGGATCTGTCACATGGATCTTTCTTACTGTGCTGTAAAATCTCTGCTTTTCTCTTGCAGACTCCTGCAACAAAGGCGGTTCCTACTTCCAAAAAGCCATCCTCTGCAGCTGAAACAAAGGTTAGATTTTTTGTTCCATTCTTAGAGTTAGGGATACATCTCTTCTTGTTGTATGATTTCAGGTAACAAGTTGAGCTTTGTGTGCACAGCCAAAGGCAACTGCTCAGAAGGAAAGCAGCAGTGAAGAGGTGAGCAGTTGCATCTGAGAATGCTGGATCAAAGACTCTTTTTGTTGGCAACCTGTCTTTTCAAGTTGAGCGTGCTGATGTGTAAGTTCATATTTGAGCCTCCCGTCAATATTAAAGGTTTTTTGCATAATTTCCGTCTAATTAATTTTTTGCTGCAGGGAAAATTTCTTTAAAGAGGCTGGAGAAGTTGCTGATGTCCGCTTTGCCTTAGATGCAGATCAGAGATTCAAGGGATTTGGACATGTCGAGTTTACAACAGCTGAAGCAGCGCAGAAGGTTACATTTTTTTCTTCAATTTTTATCTGTTTTAAATTGTAAAATGCACTGATCTAGTTTTCAAGTAAGATAATATTCATTTACAGGCTCATATTTTGGGAATCCATCTTTGTTTGTTTTTCAGAATTAGTTACTGTATTTTTTTCTAGCATCTCTATTGTTTTTAATGTAATTATTCTCTGTTTTCCTTAACAGGCTCTAAATTTCAATGGTAAAAGTTTGCTTGGCCGAGAAGTGAGGCTTGATTTGGCTCGTGAGAGGGGTGAGCGGAGCTCAAATACACCATATAGCAAAGACAACAACTCATATCAGAAGGGAGGCGGAGGTCAATCCCAAACTATATTTGTTAAGGGATTTGACAAGTTTGGTGGGGAGGATGAGGTAATGATGCTCAGCATTGTGGTAGCTTTAAGGTTTTGATTTGCAGTCTTAAATTACTAAGAGATGTGCTCAATCCTAATCTTTACAGATAAGGAGCTCTCTCCAGGAGCATTTTGGATCTTGTGGGGAGATTAAAAGGATATCTATTCCCACAGATTATGAAACTGGCGGCATTTATCTGATGGGTTTTTTTCCCCTGAATTATTTGTGTAATTTTAATTATTTTGCCTCATGCTAAATTAAACAAAATAAAAGTATTAGAAAGTAAAAAAAAACTTAATAAACACTATATTAACAATTTAATACACTAATATTTGGATTAATTGCAAAAAAATTTAAAAAACTTTTTGTTCTTGTAAGAAAATCAGATTTTCTGCAAGCCCATCAGATAATTTATTAGAAAGCCCAACAAAAAGCCCAACAAAAAGCTCAACAGGTGGCCCAAAAACCAATTTCGGTTTTTTCGGTTTTTGCTCAAAAAAAACCGAACCGAACCGAACCGAAAGTGGTCGGTTTTTAATGGGTCCGGTTCGGTTTCGGTTTTTTTCTTAAAAAAAAAAAAAAATTCGGTTTGGTTACTTTTTTTGATGAAAACCGAACCGAAAATGCTCACCCCTACAATGTGATGAAAGTCACAGTGTTATAGCGGCACCATCTCTTGCAATTATGTTGGAAGCTTCGCAGCATGATCTTGTGTTTGAACTAATTAAGAATCATATTTTTTTTTCATTTGACCTTTTATTTGGTTATCTTATCTGCATAATCTAGGTATCGAGGTTTGGTGAGCTTCATGTATATTTTTTAGAATTATATTAATGTTTTATTCTATTTTTTTAATTAGAGATAGATTTAAACTCGCATACTATCTACTATCTACATGTATTTGGTAATGTCATATAATAATAAATAAATAGTGTTGAATCTTTTTTATTTTGAAATGCATAATTTTTTAAGATGATATATTTAGTTATTGTTAAAAATATAATATAAATCATAGGATAGTTTTTGTTAAATAATAATATAAATTATATATTATAACTTTACTTAGACCTTGAGGAACCAAATTTATATTAAAACAAGTACAAGGACTAAAGTGAATAGACAACTAAAATTGCTAACACGTGCAATGTGATGAAAGTCACAGTGTTATAGCGGCACGTGCAGTTTCTTCCGGTAGCAAAACACCATCTCTTGCAATTATGTTGGAAGCTTCGCAGCATGATCTTGTGTTTGAACTACATGTGTGACTTGAAGATTGACTTGAAGATTGAAGGCTTTCTTCTTTTCATTTTTTTCTCTCCTCTCCTTAAAACGCATTGTGATCTTTCCATAATTCAAAGTTGTCTTTTTATTTTATTATTATTTCAAATTTGATCATCATTATTTTAATTATTTATTTATCTTTTCTATTCTTTTGTAGAATTCTTTTTTCAATTTCAAACTTAAATCTAATTTTTATTATTACTTTAAAAAACTCCTCACTATTTTAATTGTTATTTTTTTTATTTTGAGTTCTTTGTAAAATTAATTAATTATATTTTATTTTTCATTATTGAACATTAGATTGATTAAGAATTGAGCTTTGTTGTTTTTTTATATGATAATTCTAGGTTTAAAAAGTTTGCCTAGGTTGACATCTATTTATTTTTAGGTTGATTTTTTTCACTGATTTCCTTTTTCAAATTCATCCTTTGACATTAGATTTAAAAAAAAAATAAGTTTAATGATTTTCTTCAGCTTCTTTTATATAGAATTATCTTAATCTCATGGCATGGGTTGCAGATTTGACAATTTAGTCCAAATTGACTCTGTTTTTTTTTATAGTTTCGACTAACAACATAAGTTGGCTTTATGAATCATTTTTTTTTTCATTTTACCTTTTATTTGGTTATCTTATCTACATGATCCAGATAGCGAGGTTTGGTGAGCTTCATGTATATTTTTTAGAATTATATTAATGTTTTATTCTATTTTTTTAATTAGAGATAGATTTAAACTCGCATACTATCTACTATCTACAAGTATTTTGTATTGTCATGTAATAATAAATAAATAGAGTTGAATCTTTTTTATTTTGAAATGCATAATTTTTTAAGATGATATATTTTTAGTTATTGTTAAAAAAATAATATAAATCATAGGATAGTTTTTGTTAAATAATAATATAAATTATATATTATAACTTTACTTAACAATTTAAATTTATTTTATTGAAATAGTTCCTTAACATAGTATAAGAATCTTATTCACCAAATGTTCACAAGTTAGAATCTTACAATTCTTATTTTCTTAATTCAAATTAATTTATAGCACAAAATAATAGTGGCTATAAATATAAAGTTTAAAAGGTTATCATTTGAAAAAAAAATATTAAATGGAAATATAGATTATATTTTAATGTTGCACCTAACATATAAAATTAAATATTTTAAAATAGAGCTTCGTGCTTTTATATTTAATTATGAATCAATTAACTCTTGCTTTTATGGATCAATCGATTTTGATGAGTAATTTATATTTCTAGTCATACTCTGCTTATCAAACAGTTAAGGAAAAAGGTTAGAGCCACAATTTTTTAACCTGGCATGGTGGTTGATCCAGCTCAAGATCTAGGTCGCGAGTTGTAACAAGATCATCATGACATCCCGGTTGATACTAAACTTTTTTTACCAAGCAAAGCAGTGTCTTTGTTAAAAAAATATCGACAGGTTGCAACCAAGTTTTTAATCAGGCGATTCAAGTCACCAGGTTAACTCGAGTTCTTGAACGGATTACTCAGGTTTTTATATTTCCTTACTTTTGTAACCTAATTCGAATCCCTGGTTGACCCATTTGCCCATGTTAGGCTTTAAAATTGTGGTTAGAGCTATTTTTTAAATGATGTGGTTCAAAGTTTCCAACATGGTCGTTGGGAATGAAGATGAGCATCACTAAGAACATGTTCACTAACATAGAATTATTTTATTTATTTATTTAGTTTTCTTTTTATTTTCATTTTTTTCTTCTTTAATAAAAAAAGTTTATTTTCTTAGAAGTTTCTGAGCAATTTTCCAACTCAAAAAAAAAATATTCATATTATATTGATTTTCATATGAAGAAAAATAGCAAAATAGAAATCATGCTCAATCAACTTGTTTTCTATGATAATTCTTTATTGACCTAAAATACACGTGACTAAAGCCCATTCCACTACCACTAGGAAAAAAAAGTAAGAATAAAAATTATGATACCGTCCTATCCACAGGTTTTAAGGGTTTGGCATCTAAAACGGGAGCTCATCTGTGCATACGAAATGGAGAGAAAGACTGGGAAGTGGAGAGAGAGTAAAGCAAGGAATTTGACATACCTTTGATATCTCTCTCGTGACGGCAGAAGCAGAGGCAATAATGGATGAGAGAATGAGATGGTAGTGCTAAGACATATCTATGCAAATATAGAGAGATAGGATAGGATATAAATGGTATTAGCAAAAAGTCTCCTGTGGTGTTCAAAAAGAGGAGACGTAATTTATTTTTTTGACTTTGTTTCTTCTTGCATTTTTTTTTTTTCATTTTAAATAGAGTAAAACTCTGAGCACGTCCTGAAAGGTTTTCAAGTTCTGTATTTATCTTAGGATTGGTAAAGTTAGTAGCTAAACCAATAATTGGTTTGGTGATAGAAGAAGGAGATTGATTGGTGTGCGTTATTCAATGAAAGATTTAATTTGATGATGGTGATAAAGGGTGCGTATCGAGATGATAATGGAAAGCCAGTTGTTCTTTCCAGATATAAAGACAGTTCTCTTTTCCTTTTAGAAAAAAAGAAAGTTATAGCTTCCTTTCCAATTGGTCTGGGAGGTGGGTGTGGACCTAGCGTGTCGTGGCTGTATTGGAGAAATGTCAGAGCCAACTTTTACTATGAGCCCCTCCACGCAAAAAACCATCCCTTTCTTAGATCAAGTCCAATGACAAGAATTATTTTGGAGAGCTAAATCTATAAAATAGTTGTTTGAATAGTGTATATATAAGTTTTTTGCTGATGTGTACTCAAATGGTAAAAACTATTTTGAAGAGCTATTTTTTTATATGATTTTAAATAGAGTGCAATTATTTTATATATAGTTTAATTATGCAATTAATTATATAATTAATATGAGTAAGTTATATAATTAAATAATTGCTTTTAAAAAACACTTCAACATTATAATTATTAAATTTTGAATTAATAGCACAATAATATATTATCAATTAATAAAATTAACAAAGAAAATATAATTAATTAAAAATACATTCTATTACAAATAATTTAATTAAATTAATACAGTTACTAAAACAATGACGTTGCAGCTTAATCAAAATTTATTCATCCATCTGCTTCTCGCTCTCCAACTCCCCTCCCTCTCTCTCGCCATCCTCCTCCTTTTGACATTCACAAATTCTTCATGCCCACATCCACACCACCACCTCAAAATCCTTCTTCCTCCCCTCCTCCTCCTCCTCCTAATCTCGTCAAGATTCCTCCACCCCAACAAATCCCTCCCCCTTCTTACCCACCATCCACAGGCACCCACCACTTCCCTCACTACCACAACTTCCCTTTTCCAACGTTCCCTTTCTTATCCTACACCCCCCTCTCACCCCAAATCAACAACTCCAAGACCGTTCTTGTAAAACATGCAAGATTTTCTTGCTGGAGAATCAGACCCATCTGGCTTTCCTGCTGCTTGCGACACCTAGGGAGGTGGAGGAAACGGAGATGAAGAGAGGACGGTGATTTATTTACGTTGAACAATGAGAATATTTATTATGGCTCTTCTGTTCGGGTTGCTACAAATAGCAGATGGTGAAGGGAAGAGCTATTTTAGCTCTTGAGATAGCTCTCCCGTTGGAGATGATAAAATGAACCAAAAATGCTAAAATAATATTTTTTTAGCTTTGGCTCTTTAAATGGCATTGCCGTTGGACTTGCCCTTAGTTGGCTATTGGTTAAATTATTGGTTTTGCTAGTTCAAAAAAATAATATATATATATATATATATATATATATATATATATATATATGTAAGATTTAATATAATAAAATATATTAATATATTTTATTATAATAACAGTAATATCGAATACTAAATATCTAAAAATATCATTATTATCATTGCTAAATCAATAAAAAATATTACACAGCTCCAAGAAAAAAAATTCAAAAACAATAACAAAGAGAAAGGAAGAAAAAAAAACTACAATTAATATTATTATTGTTGTTGTTGTTGTTGTTGCGTTAATAATGAAAAAAACAAAATTAAATCAAAGAATAAAAAAAACCTAAAAAATTTAGCATAAGAGAAAACAAAAATAAAATAAATAATAAAATAAAAATAAAAATTATTAGCTGAAAAAATATCATTTGACGTGGAAAAAAATAATGAAAAAAACAAAATTAAATCAAAGAATAAAAAAAAAGGCTAAAAACGTTAACATAAGAGAAAACAAAAATAAAATAAAAATAAAAATTATTAGCTGAAAAAAATATCATTTGACATGGAAATAAAAAAAACTACTAAAAAAACTAAACGAAAGAACAACGGGAAAAATTAAGAAATATAAATTTTCAAATAATTATAAACACAAACTAAAATTTAAGAACAATTTTTTTCAAAAAAAAATACAACCTCAACAAAAAGAGAAAATAATAAAAAATATTAAATTACCCAGGGAGAAAAAAAATCAACAACATTAACAAAAGAGTAAGCAAGAAAAGAACTAAAATTATTATTATTATTATTATTATTATTATTATTATTATTATTATTATTATTATTATTATTATTATTATTATTATTATGTTAATAATGAAAAAAAAATTAAATCAAAGATTAAAAAAGCCTAAAAAATTTAACAAAAAAACAAACAAAAAAAATAATAAAACAAAAATAAAAATTATTAGCTGAGAAAAAATCACTTGACTTGAAATAATAAAATAAAAACTGATAAAAAACTAAAAGAAAGAACAAAGAGAAAAAAAAACACAGAAATATTAATTTTCAAATTATCACAAACACAAACTAAAATTTAAGAACTAAATGTTTCAAAAAAAAATACCACCTCAATAAATAAGAAAATAATAAAAACTAAAAACTAAAGCTAAGAGCACACATGTATAAACATGGACAAAAATAGGGACTATTTCAGAAATATAAAAAAATAAAGGAATTAAAATAAAAAAAAATTAAAAGTATAAGGGCGAAAATGAAAACCAAATATTTATCAATTTCAATCAAATGAAAAATTAAAAAATCAAAAATTTTGTACCGAATATATTAAGGGATTTAAAACCAATCTGGAAATTAAAAGAATGAGAACCGAATTGAAACCTAAATATATAATCAATTTCAATCGAAAGACCCAATTGGAATAAATCAAAACTTATATAACAGAAATCAGGACCATGCAAAACAATTAAAAGATAAGGGACTGAAATGAAAACACCATAAAATCGGGGGCTTGCCCTGTACTTTATCATGCAGGAGAGAGAAAAGGGAAAAAAAACATTCAACCGACCACCGTCACAAAACCGGCCACCGTGGGCTACGATGCGCCAAACCATGAGGAAGATGACATGGCAGCACATCGGGTGAGACACCGAATGGGCATTTTACGCCACTGGACAACGCCGCACGCGCCGCCCGAAGCCGGCGTGAGGCCGAATACTGTATGTCGCGTATAGTACACGCGCGCGCAGTATTCGGCAGATAATAATATAAAAAATTGGTCAATTACCGGAACACCCCTATAGCCAAATCTTCAATTTTATCTTATTGGGGGCAGATTAATATTTAGACATTTTTAAAAATGTGAAATTCTCATGGCACCCCTCCCGACCATAATTGTTTTTTTGTCTTATTGGGGGCAGATTAGTATTTAACCATTTTAAAAAAATGTGAAATTCCTGTGGAACCCCTCCCGACATAATAGGGTTTTTCAAGGGATAGAATGGTTATTTTACTATGCAAATAAATATAAAAAAATCAACAAACCAGTGAACCGACCGAACCAAAAATACTTGAAAAACCGAATCGACCCAAAAAACACACTATTACAATCCACAGTGTTTTTCACTCATAATGAACAATGAAAACACCGATCTCTTTCAGTATATGTTACTAATTAAATTGCCTACACTACTTTGCGGGTCGAGCAAACAATTTTTATAATTGTTGGGATTAAAGCAATTAATAGGATTTGCTAGTTCAAAAATCAAATATAATATCTATACATGCAGAGTTTAATATAATGAAACATACTAACACATTATATTATAATAACATCAACATCGAAGTCTTAACATCTAAATTCATCATTACTATTACTGCCAAAATAATAAAATTTATTAAATTACCCCGAGAAGAAAAAACTCAAAAAATTTAAAAAAGATTAAGTAACAAAAAAAATAAAATTATTATTATTATTGTGTTAATAATTTAAAAAAACTCTAAAAACTTTTAAAAAAAAGAGCAAATAAATGATAAAACAAAAATAAAAATTCTTAGTTGAAAACAGATCATTTGACTTGAAAAAAAAAACTAATAAAAATACCAAAAGAAAGAACAAAGAGAAAAAAAATAGAAATATCAATTTTCAAATAATCATAAATACAAACTAAAATTTAAGAACTAAAGTTTTCAAAAAAGTAACACCTAAATAAATAAGAAAAAAATAAAAAATAAAAACTAAAACTAAGAGCAACACATATATAAACATAGACTAAAATATGGACTATTTCAGAAATATAAAAAAAATAAAAGAATTAAAACAAACAATTAAAAGTATAGGGGCCGAAATGAAAATCAAATATATTATCAATTTTAATTAAAGAACAAAATTGAAAACCTCAAAACTTCTGTAACAAATATATTAAGGGATTTAAAACCAATCTGAAAATTGAAAGAATGAGAACCGAATTGAAACCTAAATATATAATCAATTTCAATTAAAGAACCGAATTGAAACAAATCAAAACTTATATAATAGAAATCAGGACTATGCAAAACAATTAAAAGATTAGAGATTGAAATAAAACCACCATAAAACGGGGGCTTGCACTGTACTTTAGCATGCAGGAGAGAGAAAAAGTGGAAAAAAAACATTCAACCGACCACCATCATGAATCCGGCCACCGTGGGACACGACACCCCACACCTGGAGGAAGAGTACACGGCGGTGCATCGGGTGAGATGCTGGATGGATAATTTCCATTACTGGAATACACGGCACGCGCCGCCCGAAGAGGGAATGAGGCCAAATAATATTGATCGCGCGTGTCACACGCGTGCACAATAATCGACAGAAAATAATTTAAAATTATGGTAAATTACCGGAATTGGACTAAACACAGCTTCAAATACAAGTGTTTGGCTTGCCATCGACGAGGCTCCGTTCCTCACACATGCTGGAAACAATTCCATTGTGTAAATCATTAGCATAATAAAAGACACTGAAGTATGATACCAGCTCCAGTCCAACCAATACCACTTCCTTCCAATTTGTTTTCTGCTAGAAGAGATCGTTTTCTACTCCATTTGCTTACTGTGAAGGAAAAGATGATGTATGATGGTATTTTTGTTAGAAATTACCATTTTGCCACTCATGACACACTCATGTTCTTGTTTATTCAAACCATGATTGATCATGGAGATAGATCATAGGGTTTGATCATGGGAATTAATTGATTGATTATGGGGATCAATTACCTAATATTCTCCTTAATGGGAGCAAAGAATTAGTTAATAAATTAATGAGAGGGTCTCTGATATACCTATAAATAATAGTTTGTGTACTCCATCTACGGCTACTAGTAGGCATAGACAAGAAGGTTTCTCTCGTTAAAATTTCTATTATTATGAAGTTGTGTTGTTGTTGTTGTATTGAGAATTAATTCGGAGCATGAGCAAAAAATGGCTAGAGGTATTTATAATCTAAATTTCTGCTTCTATATGAATTTAGCATTCGATAATATAATGCGTATAACATGTGGTATTAGAGCCCCCTTTCTACTATTTTGCTCAGTATATTTGTTAGTGATTCTCGGTGTATTGAATCATTTATTTTGATTTCCAATTTATAAACTTGCATTGTTATTTTACGTAACTATATGTTTATGACCTATTGTTAATGACAATATTTTTAACTAAATTAAATTGTAAATTAAAATTGATGGAAGGAGAGGCCACGGGCTTTTAGCCCGTTCTGTGACCGGCGCCCATAAGGGCCACCGCTGAGAGTAGTGACGACCCCTTAAGGACTCTCTGTCGAATAGGGAGGGGCCAGTGGCTCGCTGTGACAGGACTGGGCGGTGGCTTATGTGGCCGCTATATGAGGATCTATAAGCTGCCAATCGACTACACTGTTTTCGGCGCATGAGGTAGCCAATGCAAGTTTGAGTTTAAACGGGTCAAAGGGTTAAATCCGGGTAGGGTTTTTTCAAATCCATAAGGAACCGGGTCAAGTTCAAAATAAAGTTTCATTAAGTGGGTTGGACCGATATGGTCCAACCCAATACAAACCGATCAAATAAAATGGGTTGACCCGCTCGTACAGTAGTAAAAAAAATTAAGATGGGAAATTATGGGTGTATGGTTCAAACTTGGGTTCTTCGGGTTCATAAAAGTAACCCAAACCATTATGCTATTTTTCTTTTATGCTTACATAATGTAGTTTTTATTCATTTTATTTTATATGTAAAGTACATTATGCTTATGTAATGTAGTTTTTATTCCTCTTGTTTTATGTTGTAAAGTATTTGATTAATACATTACATTAACTTAGGAATATAGCTTGTGATTTATATTATTTAAATATAAATTACTTGATGCCTGGACATAAGAATAATCAATTAAACCATCAATGTTAGTAAATTTTATGGTACTATCTAATTTTTAATGTCTAGGAAAGTCTTGGTATTTAAGTGTGTCCATTAAGATCCACCGCACTTTCCTAGGAACTTACTTGGTTGTAATTTAGAAAAATACTGTTTAATTCATAATGGTTTATTTAATTCCTAAGAACCTTATCTAGACTGTCATAACCCAATTTAATTTCAAGGATATAATTGACAATAATACAAATTGTTAAACCAAAAAAAAATTAAGAGATTTAATAGAAAACCAAAAATTAAAAGAATAAGGATCGAAATGCAAACGAAATATATAATAAATTTAAATTGAAGAACTCAATTGAAACCAATAGAAACTTCTATTACACAAATCAACTTCATACCAAACAATCTAAAGCAAACACTTTCAAGGTGGCTCCTTATTCTCCTCCTTTGTCTTAAAAATCAGCACCTTTTACTTCCTGTATCTAAGAAATTTATACTTGAGGGACAAAATTTATACTAAAACAAGTACAAGGACCAAGTGAATAGAAAACTAAAATTGGCTAACACGTGCAATGTGATGAAAGTCAGTGTTATAGCGGCATGTGCAGTTTCTTGCGGGAGCAAAACACCATCTCTTGCAATTATGTTGGAAGCATCGCAACATGAAGATTGAAAGCTTTCTTCTTTTCATTTTTCTCTCTCCTCTCCTTAAAACGCATTGGTGATCTTTCCATAACTCAAAGTTGTCTTTTTTATTTTATTATTATTTCAAATTTGATCATCATTATTTTAATTACTTATTTTTTTTTTATTCTTTTGTAGATTTTTTTTTCAATTTCAAACTTAAATCTAAATTGTTTTATCATTTTATTATTATTTAAAAAAAAAATCGTCATTATTTTAATTTCTATTTTTTTTTATTTTGAGTTCTTTTTAAAATTAATAATATTTTAATTTCACCATTTAACATTAGATTGATTAAAAAATGAGTTTTTTTTATGATAATTCTAGGTTTAAAATGTTTACCTAGGTTGACATCTATTTATTTTTAGGGTTGATTTTTTTTAATGATTTTCTTTTTCAAATTCATCCTTTGACAAAGGATTTAAAAAAATATAGGTTTTATGATTTTCTTCGGCTTTTTTATATAAAATTATCTTAATCTCATGGCATGGGTTGCAAATTTGGCAATTTAGTCCAAATTGACTCTTTTTTTTAGACTACCGTAAGGTTGGTTTTTTATAATTGAGAATCATATATTTTTTTTCATTTTATCTTTTATTTGGTTATTAACAAAAACACTAAAATGCATCGGTGTTTCATTGTACATGCACTGTTCACCGTGACTCATAGTCACTGTTCATTGGCAATTCACGCCGGTAATTCGCGGGTGCACGTCCATCTTTTTGCTTTTTCAACAGTGAATTAATGAAACAATCCCTCGAAAAAGACAAAAATGCCGCCGGTTTCAGGGGCTCCGCGGTAATTGACCGTTTTCAATCCGGTTCGGCCTGGTTTGTCTAACCGGTTTTTTAATTTTTTTAATATTTTATTGAACAGTACATTAACCATTTTGTCCCTCGAAAAGGACAAAACACACGCCTGGGGGTGAGGGGTGTTACGGTAATTAGCCAATTTTTTATTTTTTTTCATCTAGCAACTATTGGCGCGTCGCCGGACGCACTGTTCATTTCAGCGCTCACGCGTATTTCGGATGGCGCGAGCGGCCTAATACGGCGTCGGAAAATGACCGATCGGCGTCTAGAATGCTTTTCATGCATGTTCTCTTCCACTTGGGGTGGCGTGTGTGGCACTATGGTGTCCGGAGACATGTCAATGGTCGTTTGAATTTCCCCCCTATTTCTCTCTCCTGCCTGCGCCATATGACGTCAGCTACGCTGTTTTTTGTCAAATTTCATTTCAGTCCCTGAACGTTGTAATTTGTTTTTTCGGGCCCTTATTGCTATTATATAGGTTTTGTTTTGTTTCAATTTCATCCTTCAATTGAAATTGATAATATATTGAAGTTTCAATTCGGTCCCCATGCTTTTAATTTTGCAGATTGGCCTGGAATTCTAAATCTCTTTGGTATCAAAGTTTTGATTGGTTTCAATTGCATCATTCCATGCAAATTTATTATTTTCGGTATCAAAGTTTGATTTCTTTCAATTTAACCCTTCTATGCAAGTTAATTATAGATTTAAATTTCATTTCGGTCCCAAATCTTTTAATTCCAGGTTTTGTTTAAAATTATTTATTTTCAATGTTTTGATTTGCTTCAGTTTTATTCTAGAAATTAAATATATTATTTAAAGTATGTCAAATTAATTATATATTTGTATATTTGTGACAGATTAAAATATGTTAAACTAATTATATATTCTAATATTTATTGAATATTATCGCCTAGGAGAAAATAAAACATGACCTAGGATTTTTTTCAAGAAAAAATATTAATATCAGTATTCTTAAATACATTTGATATAATAATATAATGAATAAATCGGATAAAATAAAATAAAAAATTGCTTCAAATTTTAATTTGTCCTCTTTTTTTAAAAATTTATTTCTTAAAAAAAATACAATATTTTGGTTTTTAATATTTCAGATCTAATATTACTGGGCAAAAAAAACAACTCAATTTTTTTTTGACAAATTTACCTAGATTTAAAAAAATATGCGAGCCACTTCCCGTTTCAATTACAGTGTTCTTTTTAGAAGGCAAATAAGTCATTATAGCATGCAAAAAAAAAGGTTTTTTTCTAAAAACAAATTACAATATTTTTATTTACAATGTGTCAGATCTAATATTATTGGGGAAAAAAGAAAAGTCATAAAAAAAATATGACAAATTTACCTAGGTTATCTACAAACTAAAAAATATGCAAGTCAGATCTAATATTACTGTTCTTTTTAGACAACAAAAAAATAATTATTGCACGCAAAAAAATTATGTTTATTTTTAAAAAAAAAATTACAATATTTTTATTTATAATGCGTCAGATCTAATATTACTGAGGAACAAAAGCAACTCATAAAAATAAAAATGACAAATTTACCTACGTTATCTACAATTAAAAAATATATGAACCACTTCCCATTTCGATTACTCTATAAAGTATGTGAGACTAATTATATGTTTTAATATTTATTGAATATTATCTCCTAAAAATATAGAGAGAGAAAAAAAATGACCTAGGATTTTTTTCTTTAAAAAAATTAATATCAATATTCTTAAATACATTTAACATAATAATATGATTAATAAATCTTATAAAAAAAATTTTGCCTTTGAATTTAAATTTGATACTCTTTTGTTTAAGTTTATTTCTTAAAAACAAATTTATAATATTTTCATTTTTAATATTTTAAATCTAATATTACTTGGGAAAAAAAACAACTCAAAAAAAATTACAAATTTACTTAGGTTATCTACAATTAAAAAATATGCGAGTCACTTCCCGTTTCGATTTTATTGTTTCTTTTAGACGGCAAATAAATCATTATAGCATGTAAAAAAATTAAGTTAATTTCTTAAAAAAATTACAATATTTTCATTTCTAATGTGTAAGATCTAATATTACTAGGGAAAAAATGCAACTAAAAAAAAAAAGGTTAACAAATTTACCTAGGTTATCTACAATTAAAAAATATACGAACCACTTCCCATTTCGATTACACTATTCCTTTTAGGCGGGGGGAAAAATTATATCTTACATATTTTATCTATTATAATGTTACTAATTAAATATTTAAACAACTAATTACAGTATTTAAAAAATCAATTAGTTTTCTACATAGAAAAAACCCTAAAGCAATGCGCGGGCAAGCATACTAATTATACCACGCAAAAATCTCATTTCTAACATATTTGATCTATTGCAATTTCAATAACTGGACATTAAAATAACTAATTATAGCACACAAAAAATATAATTTTATTTATGGAAAAACAAATTACAGTATTTTTATTTATAATGTGTCAGATCTAATATTACTGAAGAAAAAATGCAACTCATAAAAAAAAATTACCTACGTTATCTGCAATTACAAAATATACAAACCAGTTTCCATTTTGATTATACAGATTTATGAATTATAATTTTACTAATTAAATATTAAAATAACAAAATACAATACATATAAAAGCAATCAATTTTTTACATAGATAAAAATGTCTCGGCGCATCGTGCGGGCATATCGCTCGTCTTATCTAAATGATCCAAGTAGCGAGGTTTGGTGAGCTTCATGTACTTTTTTTAGAATTATATTAATATTTTATTCTATATTTTTTAATTAGAGATAGATTTAAACTTGCATACTATCTACAATTTTTTTCTAATTTCATATAATAATAAATAAATAGTGTTAAATTTTTTTATTTATTTTGAAATGCATAATTTTTTAAGATGATATATTTTGTTATTGTTAAAAACATAATATAAATCATAGGATAGTTTTTGTTAAATAATAATATAAATTATATATTATAACTTTACTTAACATTTTAAATTTATTTTATTGAAATAGTTCGTTAACATAATATAAAAATCTTATTCACCAAATGTTCACAAGTTACAGTCTTACAATTCTTATTTTCTTAATTAAAATTAATTTATAGCACAAAATAATAGTGGCTATAAATTTAAAGTTTTAAAGGTTATTATTTGAAAAACAAATATTAAATGAAAATATAGTTATTTTCTTAATTAAAATTAATTTATAGCACAAAATAATAGTGGCTATAAATTTAAAGTTTAAAAGGTTATTATTTGAAAAGGAAATATTAATGAAAATATAGATTATATTTTAATGTTGCACCTAACATATAAAATTCATCAATGGCCTGAGGACTAGAAAAGGGAGTTGGTTCTCTAGTAAGAGAATGTCTCGTGCACCCAAAGTTGCAACGTGACTAGTCAACTTCAAATTCTCATGGTCATGAAGTAGGCAGTGCATGAATTGGATGACAAAGCAACCATCAAGAAACTTCATCTTGGTGAATTCTGTCATGTCATCGAGTTCAACTGATCCATCCTCAACATAGCATCTTCTCGCCTCTTCAGCCACATCTACCACGGTTTTGTAAAACTCGGCAATGTGTTTATTACTCTGTTGCACAAATGTGCGCATCATATTGACTTTAAACTTCCCGCGGTAGTAAGGACCGATGGAGACCACCATGGGTTCGTAACATTTCTATCCCACTAAATATCTGTGGAACCCTTGGAATTATAGGCCCTTGCTGCTGGCTCCTGGTCTCTCTCCGCTCAACGCCCATTATGGATCCCAACCAATTATTATTTTCTGGGACTATAATGTGTGTTTCTCCCATTGGAAGTACAGATATTTACTGAACAAAGGATATTGTAAACGAAAGAATTTATGATCTGCACTTCCAATGTATATCACGAACAGGTCACGATGGATCTGTTAAATACCAAGTTAGGAACTAGAATCTTACCTTACTTGGAAGTTGAGCTTTGATGCTTTAACTGTTTCGCTCTTGTCCAAAACATGTGTTCCTCAACTGTTGACAGCTTCAGCGATAAAATTTGCGGTGTAACATCAAACTTAACGTTTAAGTTTCTTGACATCAAATTAAAGTGGTAGGTTGCGTGACAGGACTGAATAAACCAGAAGAAAATTGTCATTAGATAATGATTACTTTGTCAAAATACTACACAAGGCTTGCAAAATCAAAATATTTCTGCTTAATTTCTTACAGATGATTACTTTGTTATCTCATTTATGATGTCCGATTATCATTTTCCAATGCACAAATTACAGAATGTGTTATTAAAAAGCCCAAGTAGTTGTAGGCAGTCCAAGTTTCAGATAAGTCTTGAAGAATATATGTTTCACAATTTGCAGGTTGTAATACTAATAAATGTGAAATGCGTAAAGGTTAGTTTGTTCCATGCTCAAAATGCAAGAAAATTAAAGAAACTAGAACAAACTTTTGTTTCTCCAGTCTTTAGCGGTGAGAAAAGAATAGAAGTCGAGCCCTACCAGGCTGCAAAATGTGTTTTCATTCGTTTTATTTTTGTTCTTGACAAGCTTGGATAGAATTTTTTTTAAAAAAGAAAAAAGCTCGGAAATAAATTCTCTGTCGATACACTGGGATGAAATTTAAAGATATGCGTGAGAGATTTACTTTAAGATATGGGTAGAGCGGGTAGCAAATTGGTGCTGAGTGTTAAACTCTGGCCTGACGGATTTTACTTATATAATTGTAAGTTGATTGATTTTTAGAGCTGTCATATGCCTTCATGTAGTTTTGAGCACTAAACAATTTTAAAGTATATAATTTTAGCCAGTCGAAATGTTTTTGGATTGATTCAAGAGTTGAAACAAAACAAGATTGTCCTCTTCCACTTAGGAAACAAATCAGCCCCTGTTCTTACAATTAAAAAAAAAGAAGCAGACCCCCCTCCTTTTTATTCTCTCTAAAGTTCTTTACTTTATAATCACCTCACAGACATCGTGAAAGGTGGCAGAAAACCTCCTTCACCCATCCATTGTCTCGTCGGCGACAAAAACCGCTGCATCAATCTCCTTTTCTGCCACCGCCACTGCAACATCTTCTTTTTCCGTACACCTTCAGCCACCGTTACCTCCACCAGCTCCTCCACAGACACCCGTGGAGTCCTCCTATCACGCCTGAACCCTCCACGAATGGTAATCTCCTCCTCCACCTTCTTCCTTTCCTCCTCTGTCCTCCTGCTCACATGAGTGAACAGTGGATATGATATCGGCTGGCTCGTCTGGCCTAGCCCAGTAAAATTTTCTGATTAGGCCGCCAGCATACCTAAACCCAAACCTTGTTAGGCAGGTCCAGTTGGATGCGTTGTGCCTAACCCAATATAATATTAAAATAATGTTTTTAAAAAACGAAAAACATTCCAACAAATTTCAAGTCATTTCAAAAAACATTGATTCCATCACATGATTTTCACTAATTTTGTTCAATATCGGTTGATAGACCTACACTATAATATATATATATTAGGTACAAAATATCTTATTTTCTCTCAACTTTCTAATAAAATAAAATAAAGAATCCTAATTTGAAAAAAAATATATATATATAAAAATCATTTTTATTTCGTGCATATGACTGAATTCTAAAAAAAATCCTAGATAAATTTTCACAAAAAAATTATGTATTTCCTCATGTTTTTAAAAATGAAAAAAATAATATTGTAACAAGTTTACAACAATCTATTAAAATTCCACCAAAATATCAAAAATCATTCACCAATCATTTTGTTCATTTTTATTTCACATATAACAATGATATGAGTTTCTTAGCATAAATTGATAAGTCTAAATTGATAAGTTTAGAAAATAATGAATCATTATGAATCATTATGATTAGTAGCTTAAGCCACCAAACCTAAAAAACAAATTATAGACTCTACTGGTTTACCAACTAAATATCATTGAGCATTGAGCACCAACTAAATATCAAAATATTTAGTTGACACTAGGATAATCCCATAAAAAAAAAATTATGAAGACCAATCAAATAGTGAAGGATTCAATTGAAAGAAAAAAAATACAAGATGGAAAAAAACAATTTGATAATGCTATTAAACCAAACATAATGGTCATAACTAGTTTATTTAACTTTCTCTCAAGAAAATTCAAAACTAACATGTTACAGGCAACCAAACATAGGTAACGAAACTAACAGATATATATCACAGGAAATAGACTCAAACACCAATAGATCAGATTCTACGAGGAAATCAAGAGTTGATGCATTTGCAGTAATCTTCTACTTGGGTGGGAATCTTGTATAATAGGTCTGAGTGGCAGTAAGGCTCAATCCTAAAGATGCAGCAAGAACTGTAATAAAGGTCCAGGTTGTCTTCCACTCATACACCCATCTTTTCACTGTGCTCTCACACTGCTTATTAATAGCCATTTTGACATCATTATAAGCAGCAGTATCATATGTATCATCTGTCATGGATTCTCCCATACCTTTAAAGAGACTTGCGACTTTCTGGTCGGCTCCGAGATAATTGATAATTATGCCATAAGATCACAGTTCCTCCACATCTTCAGCTTCGTCAATCAAAGAATCCATGAATAATATGTATGAACTGACCCAAAGTTGATCAAGAGCAGCAGCTGATTCATAGGCCACCAGGTTTAAGAGAAGGGACTCGGTTGACTCATCTATGATAATTGGAGGAACTTCAACTTTTCCGGATAACAATGATGACTTGAATTTGACATCGGTGATAGCACCAGCAGTCCATCCCGGCCAAAAAAGGATTCCCACCTTCTTAAGTTTCTTGGCAGAATAATACAAGCCATGACCGCGGCTTCCTGGCTGGGCTTTTTTATGGTTTCTTTTGGAATAGTGATACATGGACTTGTAATATAAAAGTTGAAGAAGATGGTCAGGCTGAGTCTTCCCTGGTGGTGGTGACCAATCCAAAGACACATTTTTTGAATTGCCGAATGAAACGAAATATTTCCTGACACTTCGATAACTCAAGCAAAAGCATATACAAACACTGGTTATAAAACATAAAGGAAATAAGATTGGGATCATAACCAACCCTGATGCAGATGTGAAGGCTATCCGGACCCATTTTTGAATTGGTTTACGGGACGAGCTAGCGGATATGAAGAGAGAGAAAATTATTGATGATTTCATTTGATTCACTTAAATCCGTATACCTCTGCTTCCTCAATGAATCCAAGACTGCAAAAGGAAGTTGGTTCTCCAATAATAACAAGTCTCGTTTCACATCAAAAATTTGTCGATCTGACATCTCCAATTTTTCACTTTCATCATTCAGACAGTGCATGAATTGGAGAATGAAGCAGCCATCAATAAACATCATCTTGATGAATTCCTCATCATTGAAGTTTTCTGTTATGCTCTCAGGGTAGCATCCCCTCGCTTTTTGTAGATCCTCTTTTACTTTGACGTAGAGGTCTTCTCTCGGTGCTTTACTATCTTCGACAAACTTGACCATCATTCGAAACTTGAGTTCCTCCACTTCTTGAAGCTTCCCCTCACGATCTGAGTAGTGATATGGACCAATTGAGACCGCCAAGGGTCTATAACATTCTTCTTTTTTTCCCTTGAGTTTTACTGGAACCTCAGGAATGTTTGGTTTTCGATTGTTTTTGGACTCTTTGTACTCTTCCGGTATTTCGTTAAGCCACAGAGGAAGTGAAACTTTTGCATCCTCGCTGGTTGTAGAATTTCCTCGTACTTGAGCTATTGCAGGTAGACTCGGGTCTATCGTTAGATGTGTATCAACCATTGTTGTAGGTTAGAGCCACAATTTTTAAACCTGACATGGTGGTTGATTCAGCTCAAGATTCAGGTCGCGAGTTGTAACAAGATCATCATGTCATCCCGGTTGATAGTAAATTTTTTTACAAAGCAAAACAATGTCTTTGTTAAAAAAAAGTCAATGGATTGCACCTAAGTTTTTAATCAGGTCACAAAGTAAACTATGGTTCTTGAACGAATTACTCAAGTTTTTATATTTTCTTATTTTTTTAACCCAACTCAGATTCCTGGTTGACCCATCTAGCCAGGTCAGGCTTTAAAACTATGGTTAGGGCAACTCCAACACTGGAGCTAAACGAAGAGCCAAAGCCAAAAATTCCTTCGTTTGGCTTTTTGAGTCAATTTTTTGTCCTCAATGCAGAGGCATTTGAATAGCCAAAATGACTATTGTCATGGCCAATAGCTATTTCTACAGGTTTCAATCAAAGAGCCAAAAAATAAAATAATATTTAATAATTGAAAAAATTCCAGAACTCAAAACACTGATTCCCTTCAAAATTCCTTCGTTGACGTGATATATATATATATATTAGAAAATAATGTAACTATATCAAAAATATTTGTTTTTGTTTTTATTTAAAAATACCTCAACAAGAGTAAAAAAATATATACAAAATTAATAATTATATTGTTGGAGGGTTTTTTAAAAATAATTATTTAATTATATAACATATTCCTATTAATTGTATAATTAATTGCATAATTAAACTACATACAAAATAATTGCACTATATTTAAAATATTTTTTAAAAAAATGGCTCTCCAAATTGACTTTTATCATTAGAGCACACATCAACAAAAAAATTATATATACACTATTCAAAGAGTCATTTTAAAGATTTGACTCTTCAAAATGACTCTTGCCATTGGAGATGCTCTTAGAGCTATTTTTTAAATGATGTGGTTCAAAGTTTCCAACAAGGTTGGAAATGAGAGCATCACTAAGGACATGTTCAGTAACATAGAATTATTTTATTCATTTTTTTAGTTTTCTTTTTCTTTTTATTTTTCATCTTCAATAAAAAAAAGTTTATTTTCTTAGAAGTTTCAAAACATTTTTCCAACTCCAAAAACACAAAATGTTAAGCTATATCTTTATCTAATTCAGTAACATAAAATACATATTATCACTACTAAATAAATTCAAACTAGAATACATAGATTTCACTCGCTTTGTTATAAAAAATCAATTAAATTTATATTGGGTGCTCATGGGACCTAGAAAATGCCACCACATAAACTAAACAAAACTTATATTACAAGCACATAATTAAATATAAAACTAAAATATTTCAAATGCAAACTTAATATAAACATTCTAAACAAGTAAATCAAACACATGATAAGTTGAGATCCAAATTTACTTACTACACACATAATTAAACATAAAGCTAAAATATTGTCAATACAATTTAATATAAACATTTATAATTAAAATAAGATTATTCTAAGCTCTTAAGAGATTTATAACTTACTATTTTTGTGAATCCCAATTATGTTTTTTCCCTAAAATACACGTGATTAAAGCCCATTCCACTACCACTAGGAGAAAAAATAAGAATAAAAATTATGATACCGTCCTATCCACAGGTTTTAAAGGCTTAGCATCTAAAACGGCAGAAGCAGCAGCCGTTTTAGATCTCTCTTGTGCATACGAAATGAAGAGAGACTGGGAAGTGGAGAGAGAGTAAAGCAAGGAATTTTACATACCTTGAAGATCTCTCTTGTGACGGCAGAAGCAGCAGCAATAATGGATGAGAGAATGCAATGGTAGTGCTAAAATAATATTCTTTAAGAAATAATAACTTATCTTTGTTCAGATTGCAATAACAAATGGAGGCTAATTAAAACTTTGAAGATGTTTTTTCTAAGATATGATAAAGCATATTATTTGAGTATGGTTCGGCTTATTAAAAGTGTTTTTTTATATATATTTTAATTTTTTGTATTTGTTATTTATTTTATGACTTGACTTGACACACAAAATGAGATAAATATAAAAACATAAAACCAAATAATTCAAACAGTACGTTATAGGGAGAAAGATACAAACAGGGGCACCGTCGATGTTTAGGAAGTGAAGTGCTCGATTTAGTTGATAGAGAAAAACACTTAGTCACAATTACAATCATTGGCAGGGAATACTGCTAAATAGCTCTGAATAGGAGTTAATATAATGGTGAATGTTGCAGCAACAAGTGCGATAAAGCTCCAAGGATTGCTGAAATAGGTCTGCATCAACTCAGATGCCCATTTCTTGATGATGCTCTTGCGGTCCAGTTCAATTCGCCTTTTTACATCACTATAAGCATTAGTCCAGTTAGGCCTGAAGCGTATCCCCACTGTGCGAAGGTCCTTGGCAGAACGATAAGAGTACCAATCACTGCTTCTTCTAAAACAATTGCTGCTGGCTTCTTTGTTGATGTGGTCGGTATATAGAAGTCCAAGGAGATGGGCAGGCTGGTGATATTCAGTTTCTTCATTTCCCCACATTTTGTGAGCTTGTTTCCAACTACATTTGCCAACAAACTTCTTCATCATTTCCTTGAATGACTCTTGTCGAGGAGGAAGTGCACGAATGTGCCTGATGTAATCGTCGATCACTGTATTACCTCCTCCTGCTTCCCCTTTTCCGAACCTCAAATCCATCAATGACCAGATGACTTGGAAAGGGAGTTGGTTCTCTAGCAACAACAAGTCCCTTTTAACCAAAGTTATATGGTGACCAGGCATCTTTAGATCTTCAGGCCTGTGCAAAAAGCAGAAAATAAATTGGAGAATGAAGCAACCATCCAGAAACATTATCTGAGTAAACTTCTCATCATCAAACTCGTCTGTCGAATCCTCAGCATAGTATCTTCTAGCGTCGGTTGCCACCTCTGCCACCTTGCCGTAAAGATATTGAATGGACAATCCACTATCATCAACAAACTTGGACGTAAATGTTACCTTGAGCATCTCCATATCCCTGAGTTCAGGCTTTCCGTGGTGATAAGGACCAATGGAGACCAGTGAGGGGTCATAGCATGTCTGGTTCGATTGAATCTGTCGAAGCAAACGTGGAACCTTTGGAATATGTGGCACTTGCATTTGGTTGTTGCCCTTCTTGATCTGCCCTTCAGTGATGATGTATGTTAGCCAATCCTGAGATCCACACGAGAAATGTGAGTTTGCCTCCTGTGGGATTAAAATATTTAGTTCTTGATCAGCCATAATTAGTATAGACTACACAATACTACTAAAGAAGGGCCTTTTTTTCTGGCTCACTCAGCATAACGTTAACATGTATTCATTTATAGCAATAAACAAATTTAGAATGGAAGAAGAATCTTACCTTGCTTGGAAGTGGGGCATGGGGGATTTTGATTAATTTAACTAAAGGATGAGATCTTGATTGGAAGAAAGAGTGAGACGAAACTTGACATAGGGATATAAATGATTCTATTAAGATGACAAAATTCATGAGGTGAAAGCGATATACTTGAGACAGATTTGTCTCCTTGACTGATATAACAATGAAGCTTAATTATTTTTTTTGCTTCGGCTAGAAAATTAGGAAGTTAACAGCAAGTTGCCAGCATGACCCTATTTTTGGCCGAAGAATGTTCCACTTTGGTGATTTTACCCTCTTTATAATATGACCCGCCCTCTACTGACGCAAACATGCTTTAAGGAGAGAGAGAGAAAGAGAGAATCATATCAGCCATAAAAATATCTAAAAATCATTATTATTTAATCCACATATCTTTGACAGAAACCCTGATTATAATTAATCCACGTATCTTTGACAGAAACCCTGATTATAATTAGGTGCATTTTAATTTTTGACTTCACAATTTACGAGATGTAAGTATAAAACATTAAGGCAAAAATAGACTTTTAAAATGCTCCGAATTTCCTTAGATTTCTAAATTTTTGTTCCTTATCCTTGCGATTTACGAGTCAAGATAAGCCCATTGAAATATTAAAGGGAAAATGACCTTTTTAGCCCATTGAATCTTCTTGGATTTCTATCCTAACTATCTCTTAATTCATAGGTCATAAATTTATCAAGCACGGATTTCAAGAAATCTGCATCAACTCTCTTTGGCACTGTATAGACACATCTAAAGGTATAATCTATTTGGCCAAGGGTACTTCCTTTTAGAGTTTGAACCCAAGTTTATTCACTTATCAACCATTGCTAAACAACAATTTCTATTTTTAATTAGTTATGATACTAGGTTTTTTGCCGCCCTATGCTATATGTTGTGAGTTGAATAATCTTTTTTTAAAACCTAAAAATAGTTTAACTATTAGAATTTTGCATCTTATTTATTGCATGTATACGGTGTCACCGCGATCATCGTCCCAGATTAGGATGGTCAAGATTGAGATAAGTGAAAAGACCAAGATATTTTTATCCATTATTAGTAGAAAAAATAAAATGAGAGTCACCACGTAGTATTTTAATTTATAGGAACCCTAATTGGTCTTAAATTTAGGTAAGATGACTAATTGGATAAACAGAAGCGATTAGCATTCTAATACATCTTACCTGAGATAATTTATATTATTTACTTGTTTGATATAAACTACGAAAATATTGTATTTCTAGTCATTGGTCAATGTAATTTTTAAGAAAAGGTCTTCCTAGTAAGAAGGTCCTTATCCTATTAAGTAAAAAAAAAACTAATCATTTTAATGCCAATATATATAAAAAATAATCCATCTTTTTATTTTATATCACGAATATGTCTTTGAGAAATATTTCATCAACTTGTCTTTCTCAATTCGATTTGATTCTCGTTTTTTCCATAAATAAACACAATTTAATCTCCATTTTTTTATTTTCCTAATGATTATTCTGAAAGTGACACGTGGATAGTAAAAAAAAAATGTTTATGTTTTGCAGTTCGGTCGTTCCACTTTCCAAAATGCAAAACAATAAAAGACAAAAGAAAAAGAAAAAGGAACAAAAGAAGAAATCTATTTGTACGTACATGAGCTTCGATTTATATACTCTGAAATCTTGAAGAATAAATCCAACGGAGGAGAACTGGATTCTATTTCGCTTTAATTTGCATACCCTAATGTTTACAAAAGTTATTTATGCCTGCCAATCTGCCATATATGGCATTTTGCTTCTTAAATAGCTGCACACGTGATGATGTGTGAAGTAATTTTTATATTTAATAACTGCACACGTGATGGATGTGTGAAATAAAAAATTAATTAAAAAAACTGGTTATCTCTTTAACTACCCTATTACTGTATGTTTTAATCCCTTAAAAACATGTGCAAAAGAATTGATGCTTAGAATTGAAACACAGTTTTAATACCATTGAACAAGAAGTTTGGTCCGGAATTGCTTGTACATGGGAAACAAGAACCATAGCTTATGTGGAAATCAAACTTGGCGTACGAGTTGGTCTGTGTGTTTCAAGAGTTAAATGGACTTAACCTCATTGGAGTTTTCCAGGCTAGCATGTCACATGCGAGGGAGGGATAAAGACAGGGAGGAATGCTTCGTTATATGTCTTTAATCTTTACAAGATAAAGTAAGCAGTAGAGAGCTTGTCTTCCCATGGAAATGTGTCTTCTCTTTTTTGTACTCAACAAGTTGCTCAAATTTACTCCTTTCGGAATCAACATATTTGCACAACTGTGTTGAGATTAAAATCCCAGTTTTTGTACCTACAAGGAATCTGTTCTCAAGCAAGTGTTATTTTGTGTATTGTGATGGATGATGTTTTTCAAAAATAATTTTATTTTTGATTTCAAAACCATTGAAAAACACTTAAAATACCAACTTGTTGGTTTCTTAAAACACATCCAAAATCAAAACCCGGCTCACTCCCGCACACACCCTACGTGGTTTCTTGTATTCGATAGAAGGTTGAGGGTTCCATCCACGATTTGAACATGGGGAGTCGAATTGTTTAGCTCCGAAATTCTGAGAGGTGGAACAGTACTTATTAGAGAATAGTATTAGGAAAAATCATCAACATAATGATTGATGCAGAAGAGACTGAATACAGATTTGATAGCTATGGACTATATTGACCGGATAGATCAACTCTAATAGGAAAACAGTAGATCAGGTCCCATTTGGATATATTTTGCCTGCAATGTTAGAGTGTATATTCTGGAATACTGAAATAATATTCTAGAATGTAGTTCTTAAAGAATTCTTCTTAAACAGATAGCTTATCAAGCACAAATTGTGGCAACAATAAATTCATTTTCTGTAGTTGATAAGGTGACAATTTGCTTCTTAAAAGACCATGAAATAGGCCATATGCCTAACATAAAAACATAACCCAAAGTGATCCTTCTGTCATCTTGATCTCTTGCATAATCACTGTCAGTAAACCCAAACAACTCCAACTTTACACCCTTCTTGTAGAACAACCTAAAATATTTAGTTCCTTGCAAGTAACAAAGGATTCTCTTGGCTGCTAACAAATGCAATTCTGTTGAATTCTCCATATATCTACTTATTAAGCTCACGGAATACATTATGTCTGGTCTTGTTGAAGTTAAATGCATCAAACCACCAACAATTTGCTTGTAAAATGTGTTGCCCACCTTCTTTCCTTCATGATATTTGTTTAGCTTCAAGCCAAATTCAGTTGGAGTGCTAATAGGATTGAAATACTTCGTCTAAAACCCGTCCTCTATTGTTGCCTTGACATTGGTCATCAGCAGACTTAAAATATTGTTTGCTGCCATTTTTATTGCTTCTACCTCCCCTTTCTCTTTCTCTACCTCTACCTCTACCCCTTCCTCTAGAGTTTGAGAACTGAGTAAAGGTAAAAGCCTTTAAAGCCTACTCATCTGTATTTGAACTTCGGTTCATATTTTCTTCATGGACTAGCAAAGAGCTCTGCAATTCATCAAGAGAGAGTGCATCTGTCTTTTGGTTTGTAGAGCCTTGATATTTTTTTTCATTGATGGTTCTTCAATTCCAGATTCAACAATTGGTCAATATTCTTTTGACAGAAGGAATTTCTCCGTTAGCATACTCCAATGGTCATAGTGACCATCAAAACATGGGATCAATGCTTGCACAAAATTTGAATCTGAGGCCATCGTTTCCTGCAAAAAAATAAATATGAGTAGGAGAAAATGGTACCGCTAGCATAGGAGGTTCGTCTGGGTTTTTTTTTTATAGTCGGGAGAACACAATAGGTCATGTCAATAAACCAACCATTAGTTGTAATAATTAAAACAAACAGTTTGATTGCCGCGAATATAAATCATAAAATCCTGAATATTTTGAGATTTAACGCAACCTGACGCCCATTCATTGTAAAGTTAATGGCATAATTAAGATATTGTGTTATCTTATTGATATTCCAAAATGCTTTCACAGTAAAACTTAAGGGCGTCCATTGATGTTAAGCTATGTTGGCTTGAAATTACTAGTGTTAGATTAGATTCGAATAATAAATTTATCATATTAAGTCGTCAAGGTTAAGAATTTATAACAGTCAGGATTTTATTCGTTTATTTAGACCCATAAAATATATTTTTTAGAGATAAAATTTTCTTACATAAAAAAAAATTAACTCATGGACTTCAAATTGATTAAATATATTATTGTAGCAATATTTTTTTAAATCAAATTTATATTTTTTTTATTAGCAATACAAATTTTCTTTGGACTTATAAAGTTGATTAGTTCGTGTTATAACAATTTCCAAACAACTCACGTTAAACCTAGTATATACAAGAAGTTGAGTCTATGGATGGTCATTTTTTGTTCGGTTTGATTTTTATTTGTAAGAACAAACAAATTAAAATTATAAAAAAATATTAAAATCAAACAAAATCCAGTTTAAATTGACCAAAAAGTTTTTTTCTTGGTTTTTTTTAGTTTTTTTTTTAAAAAAGCAACAAGATTCAGATATTTGAATTATTGAATTCATTGTATTAAGATTAGTTCATTTTACAATTCAATTTAAATCATATTTAAAAATAAAATATAAATTGTGAAAAGACCTGCAATAGTCAAATAAAAAATAAGTAGTTAATTTTCTGTACATAAAATGATGAAAACATAAATTAAAAATTCATCCTTATGTTACTGTCATTTTTATTACTATAACAATTAAAATTATTATCAACATTATTGCTCAAACAATTAAAATCATTAAATTACCCTGAAAAAGAAAATCAAAACAATTTAACAAAAAAAATAATAGAAAAATAATCATTAAAATTATCATTATTATTGCACAAACAATAAAATTATAAAATTATCTTATCCGAAAAATAGATAAAATAACAGAAAACACGCAAAAAAAAGAACAAAGAGAAAAAAACACAATATTAATTTTAAAAATATCACAAACATAAATTAAAATTTCAGTAATTAAAATAAAATCCCGACAAAAAATGAATCGAAAAAATAATAATCTAAAAGCATAAATGAATAAATACAGACAGAAAACAAACATTGTCCAAACATTGAATTTTTTAATGTTTTTAGATCATTTCCATGTGCTTATGTTAAAAATATTTTAAAAAAAAATATTATTTTAATATATTTCTAAACAAAAAATATTTTTTTAAAAAATCAATCACATTTCCAAGCAAAATAAAAAATGTTTCATGGAAAAAAATAATTAGGAAAAAAAAAAGCTATAAAAATAGATTCGAGGATTAATCGTGGTGCGCTTAAGCTAGCCCAGATATCCCAATTATAAAATATATATATATATATATATATATATATAAGTGGAAAAAGAAAAAAAGAAAAAAATATAACGAGCAAAAAAAATATTTAATCGAAAAAAATAATTAGAAAAAAAACACGGCAGCAAATTTTTTTTAATGCAAAAAAAAGTATTAATTGTGTGTTTTTTTTTTGTTATAATATAAATTTAGTCAAAATAATAAATCTATGCAGAAGTACTGTAAAGTGCAAGTTTTTTATAAAATATATGAACTTGAAATTAATATAAATTTATATGTTTAGTAGTTTTTAACGAAATAAAATTATTATCATCATTAAAAAAAGCAAGAAGATTTGGATATTTGAATTATTGAATTCATTGTATTAAGATTAGCTCATTTTATAATTCAATTTAAATCATATTTTAACAAAAAAAACCAATAAAAAATAATCACTAAAATTATTATTATTATTATTATTATTGCTCAAACAATAAAATCATAAAATTATATGATCCGCAAAATAGATAAAATAACAGAAAACAAACAAAAACAAAAGAAAAAAGGGAAAAATGAGCAATATTAATTTTAAAATTATCACCAACATAAGTTAAAATTTCAGAACGGAACCTGATAAAAATAAAATCCCTACAAAGAATGAATTGAAAAAAAAATAATCTAAAAGCATAAATGAATAAATAAAGACAGAAAACAAACACTGTCCAAACATTGTATTTTTAATGTGTTTTAATGTTTTTAGATAATTTTCATGTGCTGATTTTAAAAATAAATTAAAAAACAATTATTATTTTAACGTATTTCTAACAAAAAAATATTTTTTTTTAAAAAAATCAATCACATTTCCAAGCAAAATAAAAATATTTCATGGAAAAAAATGAAAACAAAAACAAAAAAAAGCTATAATAAAAATTGGATTCGATGATTAATCATGGTATGCTTAAGCTAGATTAGACACTCCCAATTATAAAAATAAAAAATAAAAAAATATATCTATAAGTGAAAAAAATATTAACAAAAGAGCTAAAACAGCTCGGGGTCGGCACTGTGCATTGTGAGTAAAATCACTGTGGACTGGACTTTTATCCGCCGTGCGTCGCGCGAGTTCGTCCACCTTTCTGTTATGAACAGTGTAGAGGCGATATTAGCCCCGGTAATAGGACAAAAAAGCTGTCGGCTGAGGGGTAAATACCGGTTAGGCTCAGGGGCGCGGACGTAATTGCACGCGTACGGACCGGTCCGGTCCGGTCCGGTCGGTCCGGTCCGCCGCAACCCTTTTTTTTTTTTTAATATTTTTGAAATGGCTAAAGACGGTTATAGCCCCCTATAAGACAAAATAGCTTATTTACGGGCAGGGACATAACAGTAACTGACCATTATTATTTATATATTTTTCGGAAACTGTCAGGCGCGTGCGTGCCACGCGGTCTACGGTGCCCCCCCTGACGCCCCTTTCAAGCGGCGCGTGCGGTATGATACGGTGGCCGGAAATGGTCAACCGGAGTCTAATCCGGTGCGCCGACGCTTGGTCTTCCTCCCGGGGCGGCGCGTTGTACCACACTGTGTCCGTGTACGCGGCGGAGGCCGGTTGAAGACGGCGGCAGCGTTTCTCTCTCTCCCCTGCATGTAAAAGTGCAGGGGAGTCCCCCGTGTTTATGCATTCTTCAATTCGGTCCCTCAACTTACAATTTGCTTCCCCGCACCTTGCACTTTTGTTACAGTAGTTTTCATTTTCTTCGATTTCGTCCTTCCGGTTGAAATTAATTAAATGGGCACCTTTCACTTCGGTCCTCGAACGTTTTATTTCCGGATTGGGTCCAAATTGGTCAATAAATTCGGTACACAGGTTTGAATTTTTTCAATTTTGTCCTTCGATTAAAATTGATAATAAATGTGATTTTCATTTCAGCCCTTCAACTTTTGATTTATGATTTAAATCCCCTGTTTAAATATTTAATGCTTATCAAATAATTGCTACATTTTTTGCTAATAATTTTATTTTCCATCGATTTTTTTTCTTTGATTTATTTTTTGCCACTTTCATGCATTAGGATAATAATAATAATAATAATAATAATAATAATAATAATAATAATAATAATAATAATAATAATAATGAGCATGATCATGATGATAATAATAATAAAAATAATAATGATAATAATAATAACAATAAAAATAATAATAACAATAATAATAATAATAATAATAATAATAATAATATAAAAAAAATATAATTACAATAATAATAATAATAATAATAATAATAATAATAATAATAATAATAATAATAATAATAATAATAGTTTTACTTTTTGATTTTAATCCCTTGATAAATTGATATTTGTGTTTTATTTTCCATTATAATAATAATAATAATTATAATAATAATAATAATAATAACAATATTTTTTTCCCTTACTCTTTTGTTAATGTGTTTAGGTTTTTTTCTCTCAATAAAAATAATGATGATGATAATAATAATAATAATAATAATAATAATAATAATAATAATAATAGTAATAGTAATAGTAATAGTAATAATAATAATAATAATAATAATAATAATAATAATGATAATAATAATATTTTTTTCCCTTACTTCTTTGTTAATGTGTTTAGGTATTTTTCTCTCGGTATAATTTGATAATTTTTATTGCTTTAACAGTGATAACAATGATAAAAAAAAATTGTTTGATCTTTTGTTGAGGTTTTTAGGATTTTTTTTACAATAATAATGATGATAATTTTTTTACAATAATAATAATGATAATTTTAAAATTTGAGACTTCGATATTATTGTTATTATAATAGACATTGTTCATACCTTTTAGTAAAACAAGTTTTATATATTAAAATATTATATTTTTAATCTTATTTCCATTCTAATAATAATAATAAGAATAATAATAATAATAACAATAATAATAATAACAATAATAATATTTTTTTTCCTTACTCTGTTGTTAATGTGTTTAGGTTTTTTTCTCTCAATAAAAAATAATGATGATGATGATAATAATAATAATAATAGTAATAATAATAATATTATTATTATTTTTTTTCCTTACTCCTTTGTTAATGTGTTTAGGTATTTTTCTCTTAGGATAATTTGATAATTTTTATTGTTTTAACAGTGATAACAATGATAAAAAAAAATTGTTTGATCTTCTGTTGAGGTTTTTTGGATTTTTTTGACAATAATAATAATGATGATTTTTTGACAATAATAATAATGATAATTTTAGATGTTGAAATTTCGATATTATTGTTATTATAATAGACAATGTTAATACCTTTTAGTATACCAAATTATCTTAACAACTGTAAAAATTATTTTTTTCGCCCGCACTACACCCGCAACGTAGTGCGGGCAGTTGACTAGTAGCAACTAAAAAATAATATTTTATGGAAAAAATGAAAAAAAAGAGAAAAAAACGTAAGAAGAAAAAGTGCAAGAAATGAAAAATTATATTGTAGGAGTGGGATTCGAACCCCCGTTGGCGCTTAGGGCAGTTAAATTTGGCGTGTGCTTCGGACCAACTCAGCTACCACAACAAATTCTTCATGATTTATGAAAATATATATAAATAGAGAATATATTGTTGGTAAAATAGAAACCTACTGATGGTGAGATTCGAACTCACGCCCTCTCAGAGGGTAGCGATAATGTCGCGATACATTGGACCAACTCGGCTACCTCAAGAAATTGCTCTATGATGTCGGAAACATATATTAATAGTAAGTATTACTGTGGATTCCCACAGCAAAACACACTACGCGGTTTATATATATACTAGACAATGCCCCCGCGCTTCGCCGCGGGCGGCACAATATTTTTTTCAATATAAAAAATATTAATTGTGTATTTTTTTTATTATAATATAAATTTAGCTAAAATAATAAATATGTGCAGAATTCATGTCAAGTACAAGTTTTCTATAAAATATATGAATTTAAAATCGATATAAATTTGTTTGTTTAGTAGTTTCAAACGAAATAACCAGCATAAATTTATCATCATCATTAAAAAAGCAAGAAAACTCGGATGTCTGA
Organism: Salix udensis; assembly: GCA_029204005.1. Classification (NCBI taxonomy): domain Eukaryota; kingdom Viridiplantae; phylum Streptophyta; class Magnoliopsida; order Malpighiales; family Salicaceae; genus Salix; species Salix udensis. Next base: position 28,273,222 of record CM055034.1, read on the forward strand.
ATTATTAAGTTCACTGTATTAAGATTAGTTCATTTTATAATTCAATTTAAATCAAACAAAAATAAAATATAAATTGTGAAAATACCTACAATAATCAAATAAAAAAATAAGTTGTTAATTTTCTATCAACAAAAAGACGAAAACATAGATTGAAAATTCATCCTGACGTTATTGTCATTATCATTGTTATTAAAGCTAAAATTATTACTAACATTACTGCCAAAACAGTTAAAATAATTAAATTGCCATGAAAAAAAAAACAAAAGATTTTTATAAAAAAAAACAATAAAAGAACAATAACTAAAATTATCATTATTATTGCATAAATAATAAAATCATAAAAATCATATAATCTAAAGAACAAATAAAGAAACAAAAAACAAAAAAAAAATGAATAAAGGGAAAAATAGAGTAATATTACTTTTAAAATGATCACCGATATAAATTAAAATTTCAGGAAAATCTTTAAAAAAAATCAAAAGATTTTTATAAAAAAATAATCACTAAAATTATCATTATTATTGCGCAAATAATAAAATTATAAAAATTATCTAATCCAAAGAACAAATAAAAATAAAAGTGAACAAAAAAACGTATAAGGAAAAAAAATAAAAAATAATAATAAATTGGTTCGGAGATTAGTCATGGTGTGTCCACGCTGTCCTGGACACCCCAATTATCAAAAAACAGATTTGGTCCGAGGAGTAGTGGTGGTGCACTTGAGCTGGCCCGGAGATCGTTGTTATAAAAAAAAATATATAAGTGAAAAAAACGTATAAGTGAAAAAAAGTGTTTAAGCTGGCTGAGAGATCATGGTTACCAAAAAATGTATAAGCGAAAGAAAACAAAATAAAAAGTATAAGCGTGAAAGCATTGTAGCAATCCATATTGTTTTTAAAAAAATTCAGCCCAAAAATTAGTCGTGGTGTGCTTAAGCTGGTCAGAGATCCTAGTTATAAAAAAAAATGTATAAGTGAATAAAAAAAGTATAAAAAAAAGAAAAAAAATGTACCAACAGAAAAGCATTTTAGAAAAAAAATATGGGTCCGGGAATTGTCGTGATATGCATAAGTTGGCCTGGACACCCTGGTTATCAAAAAAAATTAGATATGAAGATTAATCGTGGTGCATTTAAACGAGCTCGGACACCCCGATTATTAAAAAAAAAAAACCAAAAAAATATATAAGTAGAAAAAGAAAAAAAATATATATAATAAGAAAAAAATGAAAAAAAATATAATAAGGAAAAAATACAAAAAAAAAAGGCAAAAAAAGAAGAAGCAAAAAACGAAGGAAAAAAATGAAAAAGAATAATTAGGAAAAAAAAAAGCAAAAAAAAAATGAAAAAAAAAGAAGAAAAAAAGAGAAAAAAAACGTAAGCAAAAAAAAAAACCACTGTTGCAATCCAAAGTGCACTGTGTCTGTGTGCACAGTGCGTGGGTGCACAGTAAAAACCCCACGCCTTTTATATATATATATATATATATATATATATATATATAAGAACTTAAACTTGTAAGTGAGACTCCAGAATATGATTTATATTATTTTCCAATACATCTTCCCTCAAGTGAAAGATCTTTGAATTTAAAACTTATATAGACTTACATTATCTTATACTTGAATTGAGCACCCTACAACATAGTCTTATGAATTTGCAAGAGGGGTTTGTTTTTCTTGATGAAAAAGAGATTGTTTCTTGGTTACTGTGGGTTTTTATTGTGTTCGGTGATGGTTTCAAATGATAACTGTTACAGTGGAAAGAAATAACTTTTGTTTTTTTTTTTGTTTTTTAAACACAAACGTACAACAACAATAATCATAGTAATAATAATAGTATATTATATTTATGTGTTGGGCTAAGTCACATGACGTTTTTTTTTTTTTAACAATACTCGACCCAGTCAATTAGACTAGGCTGAATGGGTATGATGTATGTTTGACTTTTTAAAATGTTTTTCAATGACAAAAATATTCTTGAAATAATATTTCAACAAGAGGGATCATTACAAGAAGAAGAAATCACATGGATATACCTTGAATTAATTCAAAAGTCTTGCATGTACTTTATAATTATTGAGAAATAAAGTTAGTCTAACCAAATGGAAGCATCAAAATTGGCTACCCATTACAGCTAGATAATGCATCCCCGGTTTTGTATTCCCTCCAGCCTACCAATATATTTTTCGCTGCCCATTCTAAAGTCAAAACATGAAAAAGAAGAAAAATAATCTTTTAATTTAATAGCAAAAATATATCTTATCTATAAGTTCATAACTCCAAGTATTAAACAAATTAAATTCTTGGAAAAAAGATACAGAACATTTAAAATAAATGACAAGAAATACTTTTTTATCTAACATGTTTCTACATTCCAAAAACAACAAAATATCATTACACATTCTGTTGAATAAGAACCATAGATGTTTCTACATTATCGCTTGCAATAGTCATTCCTTCTTGGGTGGGTTTATTGTATAGTACACCTGAGTGGCGGTTAGAGCTAAACCAAGAGCTGCGGCAGCTAACGCAAGGAAGGCCCAAGGACTACGAAAGTAAGTTTGTTGCATCTCAGCTACCCATTTCTTCAATGTGCTCTCGTACTGCTTATTTATCTCTCTCTTTACGTCATTGTAAACTCTAGTATCAGGTTCCAGAGAACTGCCCATTTTATTGAATAGATCTGCAACCTGCTGGTCAGTTCCAAGGAAATTAACAATTATGCCTTTTGATCGCAGCTCTTTCACATCATCAGCGTCATCAATCAACGAATCCATGAAACATATGTAAGAAGTGACCGAAAGTTGATCGAGTGGGGTAGATTTTTCATAGGCCACTAAGTTGAGGAGCAGGGGCATTGTCAACACATCAATGGTAAGTGTAGGAAGTTTTACTGTTCCATAGAAAAATGATGACTTGAACTTGACATCCATCAAACCACTAGTCTGGCTAGGCATGAAATGGATTCCCACCTTCTTAAGATTCTTGGCAGAAGAATACAAGTAATGGCCACGGCTTTCTCGAGGAATGATTTTCTTACAACATGGGACCAAATATGACAAGCATTGGCCACATCTTCTTGGAGACGACTTGAGTTTTGATTTGTGAGAACATATGAATAGAGAATGTAGAAGTTCAAGAAGATGGGCAGGTTGTTGAGCTGATGCTTGCCTTTTCTTTACCGTTGGTAGTAACCTCATAAGCCAAACCAGCAAAGTTATTACTATACATGTACTTGTTAGTAGCATGCCCCAGGAAATTATCGCAACAGCAGATACGTAAAACATTAACAGGAGGGTAATGAGCCACATTCCTGGCCAAAGTAATCTTCGAATCCATAATGGTTGATCTCTTGGTTTGAGAATTTGGTAAAAAAGAAAATCATTCAGAAGTTTCATTCCATGTTTAGTTTTATTTTTTTCGTACCTCAGCCTCATCAGTGATTGCAGGACTGGAAAAGGAACCTGGTTTTCCAGTAATAACAAATCCCGCTTCACATCAGCAACTTGCCGATCACTCATCTCCAGATTTTCGTAATTGTGAGTAACACAATAAATGAATTGGAGAATAAAGCATCCATCAAGAAACATCATTCGGGCGAATTGCTCGTCATCAAAGCCTGTTATGCTGTCCTCGTCGTAAGATTCTCTTGCGGTTTGGATAACCTTTTCTAGTTCGCTGAATATGAGTTCTATGTCTTTTCCACTATCCAAGATGAATTGACGAGCCATCGGAACCTTTAGAGTCTCCACCTCTCTAAGCCTGTCATCCCGTTCCCCATGGTGATAAGGCCCGATTGAGACCACCTTAGGAATGTAGCATTCCTGATTTTCATTCCTGAGTTTGCGGGGAACTCTTGAAATATTTGTCGAGAGTGGTTGGTTTTTTTTATCCTCTGTAACTTCTCTCATTATTGAACCAAGCCACAGAGAACGCTCATTATTTTGTGATGAGTTATTTCCGAGTGTTTCATCCATCTTCAGTTCCTGAGGTTGGTCGTTTTGAATCAGTACTTCCTCTTTATTGATCAATGGATCTACCCTTATTTCACTTAGATCTGGTTCAGACATTGTTGGAGGCTTGATCGAAGATTACTAATAGCTGAGAGACAAACATTATCAAACAACCGAACAGAATATCCACAAAACACATAAATATGCAAATGAATATTCTGATTCACTACAAATTGAGTTTAAGATATAATTAATCAAGTACTTAAGTAATGATGTTGATACCTACTTGCTGTGTTGCAGATAATTTACAAGTACACTAACATGTGTCAATACAGGAAACTAAATTTTATTCATACGAACATTACAACAAAAATTATATTAACAAAAACCTGAATTTCCTCACCGTAGCCGCTCTCATTATGTAATCACTATCGATTGCAACAATAATCCATAGTAATTATTTATTTATTTATTTTATTTTTTAATGTTTAACGGTATGATTTGGGCTTGGCGGCTTGTTTTGCCTACCTATCAAAGGCGATTAGAGGTATCAAAGAAATATTTAGTTTCTTAGTTGATGCACTGTTTGGTAAAAAAAATTAGTTTAAAGCAATCAAAATTTTGAAGACTAAATTTTAAGATTTGGAAAATATTAAATCCCTTTAATTTTCTCTCATTAAGTTGGATAGGCTGGGGAATTTTTTTTAACATTTAAAGCTTAAAACACTTGCCAGATATGACCAGACTTGGAGGCAATCTATAAATACAATGAAGGAGGCTCCAGTTTTCTTCTTAAGAAAAGACAGAGGATGTCAAACAAATTTGAAAGCCTTTAAGCAATGGGGCATGCAGATACAGTAAAGAATTTTCATCTTAAATACGAAGGTCATATGTTGTGACAAGAATTTTCATCTTAAATACGAAGGTCATATGTTGTGACAAGAGTAAGCAGAAGTGAGAAGCCATTAAAAGTTAGAGATTTCAAACCCTAAAAACAAGAACACCATGAAGGGAAAAGAAGACCTATATTTCTCAGGTAAGTATATATGCATCATCATGCATTGCATCCCCATGAAGGATCTATGGAATGTTTTGAAGGGATTGTAGCTTATAAACCTTCATTCATCATGTTTATGTACGCATTTGAGACCTTGCCTCTTTCATTCCCTTGAGTGTGTCTGCGAATCCTCAACTTCGTAATCCTATTTCCTTTATTATTTGGGTGCGCTTCCTTGCCATCGATCAACCCAAATAGTGTGCTTGTCAGCGCTATCATCCTTTTTCTCGTCAGAATGCACTTTCCATCCCTCAATCATCATCTCAGATAGTGTGTTTTCAACCCTATCTCCCCCATCCTTATTCAAGGTTGCTTTTAGCCCTCAATCGACTCGGATAGTGCACTTTATAGGTCTATCTCTCTCTTTCTCATTTGAGTGTGTTTTCCAGCTTGTAACTATAAGTTAAAATAGTGTGTTTTCCAACCCTATTTTCCTCCTCTTTTGAGTGTGTTTTCCAATTCTAAGTCATCAATTAGGATAGTGCTCTTTTTAGCCATATCTTTCTTCTCATTTAGGTGCATTTTCCAACACTCAACCATAAATTCAAATTGTGCACTTTCAAGCCCTATTTGCCTCCTCTTTTGAAGGCGTTTTCTAACCCTCGGCCATCCAACTTAGGGGGTATTTGGCACTGCGTTTCAAAAGCATTTTTGAAATAATTTAAAATTTTATTATTTATATTTATTACTTTAAATTAAAAAAAATGGTGTTTTTAGATTATTTTTCAAGTGCTGATGTCAAAAATGATTTTTAAAAATTAAAAAAACATCATTTTGATGCATTTATAAAAGCAACCTCAACCACACTCCCAAACAGGCACTTAGAATAGTCCACTTCCTAGCCCTGCCCTATCTCATTGTGTCCCTTCTAAGCGTGCTTCATAGCTCTTATTTTTACTTTCAGATGAATCGACCATTTCTTGGTCTGGTAAATCCCTTCTCTCTTTTCTTTTTCTTTACAACGCTCACTATCTAAAGTTTCTTACGAGACTCTAGTCGCAAGCATTGTAAAGAGGGGGGCAACTGTCATAATCCATTTCTGGGCTAGTCCCTAAAAAATAATAAAATAAAAAAGGTTGACTTTGTGAAAAAAATCAAGTTAGAGATTTTGAGCGGATTCTAGAGCCCGATCGTGTCTCTATTGTGCCCAAAAAATGAAATGAAACATAGATTTGCATAAATTAAAAAAGTTTAAATCCAATTAGGAGCGCAAATAGAATAATTATAAATTGAGGGATCAAAGTATATTCGCACCGTTTGCAAATTATGCAGGAGTGACTGCACTGTTTCATGATCTGAACAATGCATGAACGTTGTTGCCAAAGACGAGGAGGTAACTCATCGTTGCATGCAACAAGTAGTCAAAGGGTACCTCCCTTCTTCTATAAATAACAGCTCGAGCAGAAGAAAGAAGAAAAGAACGAAACACAAAGGGAAAAAAGGAGGAATGAACGGACAAAACCAGTGATAGTTGTAAGTTTTTACCACTGGTAGGACATGTTCACCTCCTTCCTCAACACCCGCAACATTTATATTCTCCATTGTCACCCACGGTCCCATCTGCTTCAACACTCAGCCACAATCTCCAAAACCATTATCAGTCGGCCCTCATCTCCCTCAGCAATTTCAGTAGCTATGTCCGGCAAGCACCAGCCATAGGTCTTTGGCACTCGCAGCAGTCTCTCCATGTCCTTAAATAGAAGCAGTAGGGTTCCATCATCCCTGACGACAGACAGCAACAGTTCCCCTTTCTTCCTTCTCCATTACAGAAGCTTTCTGGCACCTCCTACAACCACTACAGGCCACCATTCCCAACGTCACCATCATCGGAGAGCCAGCTTGGCCTCCTCTACAAGGTGGTAGTGACAGGTGTGCCTTCCATCTCCCTCCACCCTTTATTGTTCACCGTAGATGAACAGTGGGGAGTGAATTCACTCCCCCTTACTATTCACATGGTGAACAATGGGTGATGGTTGGGCTAGACACCATGTCAAGCCAGGCCACCCGAGGGGTTGGGTTGCTCGGCCCACTCAAGCTTGTAGTCCAGCCCTAAATTGTTAGGCCTTTTTGGCCCATCCGGGTTGGGTGGCCGACCCTAAAAATAGTAATAATAATAAAAAATAAAACATAATAAAATAAATAGAAAAATAGAAAAGATTAAAAAAATCTACATGAAAATATGCAAAAATACAAAATGTATCCTTTTAAAAAAAACATTTTGTTTTCGTGCATATGGCCAAATTCTAAGATTTTCAAAGCATATTATTCGTAAAAAAAATATAGCATCTTTCTCATGTTTTGAAATGAAAAATAGGTTATCATAACCAATTTATGATTATCCGTTGAAATTTGACAAAAATATCAAAAACCAATTAACAATTATTTTGTTTCTTTTTGAAGTCTTAGCCACCAGAGTGTAAAATTTACATTTTAAAGGACACCCATAAATAGTAAGAAACGTTTTGGCCGAAACGAAACGAGATTGATAACCTTGATATAAACATTCCAAACAACTAACTTAAACAATAATAACAAAATATAAGATTATTGTAAGCTCTTAAGAGATTTATAACTTACTATTTTTGTGAATCCCATATTATGTTTTTTTCCTAAAATAAATCTTAGCAATAATCTTGGAACCGTAAGCAATATCTGGGAGTGATAAAACTCTCCTAATCTATCATCAAAAAAGACTTCGTTTTTTGAGCCACAAGGTTTTTTATTCTTAGCTCTCTCTTCACATAACTGGAGCCACCAGCAACTTGAAGAAATAAACCGTCCAGTATATAAAGACAACGCAAAATATGCACCCCAAGGGTTTCAAAAATTGTCTGTGCAATGCTAATGACTAAAACTATCCACAGGTTTTAAAGGTTTAGCATCTAAAACGGGAGGTCATCTGTGCATACAAAATGGAGAGAAAGACTGGGATGTGGAGAGAGAGTAAAGAAAGGAATTTGACATACCTTGAAGATCTCTCTTGTGATGGCAGAAGCAGCAGCAACAATGGATGAGAGAATGAAATGGTAGTGCTAAGAGATATCTATATAGAGAGAGAGATAAATGGTATTAGTAAAAAGTCTTAGTGTATTTTTGTCTAAAACATTTCTGTGGTGTTGAAAAAGATGGAGACGTAATTTATTTTCTTAACTTTGTTTTGATTGGTTATTCATTCTCTCCAGCCTGCTAGTACAATTTTCGCTCCGAAGCATGTGACAATATCTTGAAAAATGAAAGCTATATGAATGGTAGAGGACTAGGATAAGCCAATCACATCCAATTTTAAATAGCAAAACAAGCTCACTAAAAACAAAAGAAATGGCAGAATTGCTCGTTAATCAGGCAAAACAATATGCAGAGACAAGGCCAAGTTAGAAAAAAAAAAATGGAATGTAAGAAATTAATTATATATAAAAAAAAACAGTGAGCTAAACTATTTAAGATAAACTGCTTCCGCCAAAAAAAAAAAAGTTTAAAATTTATTGTTTATTGGATGTCTGAATTTGTTAATTTACAAACTCTAATTTCGCCAGTTTAGGTAGTGTTTTTTTGGTATTATGATAGTTGTTGTTTCTTAAAATGTTTTTTTTTTTAAATAAAATCAAAAAAATATTTTTATTTATTTTTTAAAAAATTACGTTTGATTTAGCATAATCAAATTAATTTAAAAACATTAAGAAAATTAAGAAGAAAAAAACACAGTGACCTGCAAAAACAAACATGGCGTTGTAAGCTAGAAGAATATAAATGTTGTCCATCCTTATCTTATTCTTAAGTGGCATTTGCATAATGCATTTTCGCTATATTATTTGCTTTCTTTTTTTATATATTAAATATTTTAATTTAGAAAAGTAGTGTGGAGTGGCAGAAATGAATGGCAAGTAAATTTTCTGTATCGCCATTACATGGCAAGCTGTTCTTTCTCTTCTTGTTCATCCATGGTATCACTAAGCGTCACACCTCTTGTCTCTGGCAAACAGAAAACAAACACACTACAGCACAAAATCACCCAGCCAAACACCCCATATGTTACTTCTCCCAGCAGAAATTAGATTTGGACTAAACACAGCTCCAAAAACAAGTGTTTGCCACCTAATGTAGTGAATGCAAGAAGAGATCGTTTTCTGCTCATTTGCTTACGATGAAGGAAAAGACGATGTATGAAGGTATTTCAGCTAACGCATTGAATACAGCACTCAGGTAGATGTTGAAGCCCAAGTTTGCTACTGCTAAAGGCATGCTGTAATGCACAATTCCAATGCCAAAACCTGTTAGCATCACAATTAACAACCTTAATTTGAAGAGCCCATTTTCTCACGAGTAAGTGTTGAAGTTTTGATTTTGTGCTTGTTGTTGATTTGTGCAGGTTGTGTTTGCTGGATTGAGGAGCAGAGGAAGTTATTTTCAGAAATGAGAGAACAGAGAATAATTGCAAAGGAAGGTAATTTGATTTGTATTAATTGTCTTCCAACTGTTTGGTATAATGTCTCTTATATAGTTTTGAGACACTACACACGTAATGCATGTTTTACATCTAGTATAACTGTCAACTTCAATTAGTTACACTAACAGAATTTACACACGCATTTGACATGCTACATAACAGAATGTAACTATCTATTCTACTTCTTCTTCTTTACTGTCAGTGTATTCATCAACTCTTCTGCATCCATTAATCCAGCTCAGCAACTTACTTTCCAACAGTAAGATCATGATTGGTGAGTAGAGGTTAGTTTTTGGTACTTCCTTTTTGAGGTAAATGTAGGGTAAGCATAAGTTCAGGTTTGCTGGACCAAGTCTTTTCAATATTGCCATAGCTTCTTCTTTGCGGCCTTGCAAGAAAAGCCAGCGAGGAGATTCGAGTGCTAAAAGACGTACTAGTACACAGTACAAGATTGATGGAGTTGATGTCCATACATGGATAGTTTTCCATGAAGAATTTCTGTTTATATACCTGGAAAAGATAATAGCCCTAATGCAAAGTTCCCATTTGGCCACGCCATTTGCTTCCTACCTTTTCAGTGGAACACAAGAGCAGTTGCTCCATGGCTGCACTACCAAATCCACTTAAAAATCAGAAAGCAGAATAGATCCATACATTAGTGGAGAAAATGGTCATGAGAGAGACTATGGACATTGTTAGACAAGAAAGTGTAGCAAGTTCTTTGTGCCAAGAGAACTGTACAGCAAGTGTGTGCCTAGAAAGAAACCACCAAGCAAGCAACCGAGAAAGAAAGGCGATGCTGGCAGGCCTTTTATGAAGGAGCTTGTAAAGAAGATGAAGATCACAGCAGAGATTACAATGAATAATTCTCATTATATTTCATTTGATTGTTCTGTGCAGTATATATATACATCAGAATAGGTTTCTGTTTAGGAAACATATAAATGGTAATGCTAAGACTAAGCTATTACAATAAGTAGCTGCTGAATTTGAGTTCCAAAATATGTCCGTTGGTGACAGTGTATTGGCCATGATTTTCGGTTATTCCTTATATGTGTTGTTTTGAGCAGATTCTCTGTAATTCTCCTTGATAGCTTGCACATTCAAGATCACAATCCGATATGATTGTCTTGTAAGTGTGTCCATTCCAGGCCCATGAAGACTTGGAAAGGTCACATATGTTAGCACACTTGAGTTGCATATGCCATTGTTGATGCAGTGCCACGCTGGTTCCGAGTCTGCGTAGACACTAATGAATTTCTGCTGAGCATCAAAGAACCTTGATAACAATACAAGGGTGGATTGAACGAATTGGATCCATCAAAATGTCCTATTACCCTTTCAGCAACCGAATCAAGATTCATCGACGGCCGAGTTTTCCAGCTCCGCCACAAGGCATGGAGGCAACAAAGGGATAGAATCGGCCATGCTGTGATTCTGGTTGTGCTATCAACTAGCAAGTTTACAGGTAATACTGAAAATGAAGAGGTGTGGATACATGAAAGACATTCTGGTTCACTTAAAAGCCAGAGAATGGAACATTTTGGTTCACTTAAAGGCCTGAGAATGGAACCAAATGCCTTGGATTTGGAACCCCGCTAAAAGATTTAGTGCTCACAGAGGCTTTAGACTTTCGTTTTAGAAAATCTTGCTCTGAGATGAATTTAACCTCAAACATTAAGTGCAGGAATCCACTTTGGAATAATTAAAAAACACCAACAAGGACAGTCAAGCATGAAACATTTGCTCAGAAAAGAATGTCATTGTTTTAGTTCCTTCCACTTTCCCAGTTCCCATCTGCTAGTTTTGGAATTTATTTTACTTTTTCCTTGGAATGAAGAAAGAGACTGTTGAATCAGTTCGATAATAAAAACTGTCTCCTTGATTCTTCCAAAGATTCTTAGTAGCCCACCATTTTTTACGTAGGAAATGAAGTGTTAGAAGAACGCTTTTCCTCTGATGTTGCATGTGTTTCATTCAGTCCCAACCCCCAGGTCCTTAGCTTTTATGTTTCCTTTGCTGTTTAAAAATACTAAGGACCTATAAGTTGTTTTGCAAGCATTGAATCAATAGTTATTTCTATAGGTTGTTGTGCAAGCATTGAATCAATAGTTATTTCAATCTTCCATGATTATGTGTTTTGGTTAACACTCTGCCCTTTTGATGCCGGGGCTGTGAGAGGGAGGTAGCAGAAGCTGCTGAAGGTGACTCAAAGGAACTTAAAACGGATAGCATTATGCGATTGTCATGGGCTCTTGTCCACTCTAAACAACCAGAAGACGTGCAGCGTGGGATAGCTATGCTTGAAGGTAAACAAAGAAAACCAGTCTGACATCTTTTTCTTGCTGCATCCAACTTTTTCATGTTGATGGCCTCATGCAGGAAATATTAGTGAAAGTTGCTCCTTGTTTTTGTTATGGAATAGGTTGTGTTTATTTGGGATTTTAGGGGTTGATGCAAAATTTGTAAATTATTTGAGGTTTTAACATGTTTGAAGAATAGTGAAGTTGGTGGCAAAGAGTTGATGGTTTTGATCAAATTAAGCTACATTTTGTTCATTTTTATTTCACATATAACAATGATATAAGTTTCTTGGCATAAATTTATAAGTCTAAGTTGATAAGTTTAGAAAATAATGAATCATTATGATTTGGCAAAAATAAATAACTTAAAGGTGTTGTTCATGCAAATAAATAATAATTAATTCCTTAAGAGCCCAAATAACTTGATGGGTCCAAAACTATTCTAGATCTAGATAACTAGTAAAAACATGGTTTGATTTTGAACAAAAAGTTGATATCTTTTTTTATTATTGAGTCGACAACATATTGGAATGTCCCAAGATTAGCAGCGCAACCCACCAAACCTACAAAAAGATCATGGACTCTACTGGTTTTACCAACTTTGTCTTTTAAAACTATTTATTCATAATAATAAGATAACAAAATTAGATGCTCATAGCATTGAGCTCCACCTAAATATCAAAATATTTATACAAGACTATGATAATTTGATAGAAAACAAATAAAAATAAATTATGAAGACCAATTTATAATCAATCAAATACTTAAGGATTCAATTGAAAGAAAAAAAAACACACGATGAAAAAAACATATTAGACCGTTATTAAACCAAACATAATGGTTACACCCGGTTCATTGAAAATTAGACTTCGTGATTTATTTTGGTTTGATTTTTATGAGTTAATGCCCTTCTCATAACTTGGGTCAAATGTTTGACACAATAATTCGAGTTGATTCAAATTATTTTTATATCATTTTTCTAATTGGATAGTTTTTCAATTTTATCCATGGTTGTCAAAATCGCGATTTTGACACGACACGGAAGGGGCTTCGAAAACTCGGATCGTAAGATCGTAAAATCGTACCTGAATTTTTCCGTACAAAAATCATAAAATTACAGCTAAAATCGTGTAGGTAGAAAAATCGTAAAATCGTAAGTAAAATATTTCCGAATATAATATAACATAATTATGTCCATAAAACTTCATTAGTTAAGGTTCATGCATGATTCAAAATAATTGAAAAATACATTACAAAACAACTATGTCCATAGAATTTTGTTAGGTAAAAATTAACAAACTAAAAATAAATATTTTGTTGATGTGATATATAAATTACAATCAATCTTATGACCGTCATTTTCCTCATTATTTTTAATACATTCATCAAAAACATTATTATTGAAAGGATTATCAGTACTAATACTGGTACCAACACCAATATTGCTAGTACTAGCTCCAACTTTAACAAATTATTTCGACATCAGGACATGAAAATGATTTAAAAACATCAAAAAAATTAAATAGTGTATATATGACTTTTTTGTTAATTTGTTCTCCAATGATAAAAACTATTTTGGAGAACCAGTTTTTTATCTTATTTTATATAAAGTTCAATTATTTTATATATAGTTTAATTATACAATTAATTATATAATTAATAGGAGTAAGTTATATAATTAAATAATTGCTTTTGAAAAACCCTCCAACAATAAAATTATTATTTTTAATTAAAAAAATGAATTTTATTATAATTAAAAGACCCACAATATTTGAGATTTGAAATTTAAACTACTTATTTTATGTATTTCAAGTAATTGTATATTTTTTTATGGTTGTTGTACTTGAAATTAATTAATGTTATTTATTATCTTAAATTAATAGGATTTTTTTAAAATTATTTTTTATGCTAACTATTTTTTATGCTAATAATTATTATTATTATTATAAACCCCCATATTATTATTATTATTATTATTATTATTATTATTATTATAACCCCTCCCCCTGTAGAAACCTACTTTATTATTATTATTATTATTATTATAACTATTATAAAAGGCCCCCCCAGTAACGTAACCCTAAATCCCTAATTCCCTTCTCCAACGCCGCCGCCCACCCTCATCTCCTCATCCTCTTCACCTTTACTCTCTTCCTCCTCGTCTCCTCATCCAGATGATGTGGAGGACAACAAGGGCTAGGTGTGCAGATGGTGGGTAAGTGTATTTTTGGGTAAGATTTTGGGGTTAAGAGCTAATGATTTGGGTTTTTTTGCTGAGAAGAGAAGAGACGATTTTGATTTGAGCTGCTCCAAATGTAATTTGTAAATGAAAGAATGAAAAATTAAAAATGAAAGCCCCAAAGTCCGAACACCTTAAACTCGTAAAATCGGACCGATCCAGTCCGATTTTACGATCCGACCCGATTTTAAACGGGTTTGACCGAGTTTGACCGGTTTTGAGTTTTCTTCCCGAGTTAACTAGTTTTCTTGAGTTGACTCGCAAAATCGTATGATTTTGCGAGTCAACTCGCGTTTTTGATAACATTGATTTTATCATTCAACACTGAGCTCAATTATAATTGAGTTTTATAATTTATTTTAATTTTTTTTTATTGAGTTATCCTAGATCACCAGTTTGTTAGGTTAACACTAGTTGATTAAGATTTTTTTTTTCTTGCAGCTTTATCTTTTAACATGAGGTTGATAATTGGTAATGAGATTTTTTATTCATTTTGGTTTGCTTTCTATGAGGTTATTCCTATCTTATGTCTTGAGTCACGAGTTTTATGGATTAACCTTGGTTGACTCGAGTTATTTTTTTTCTTTCAACATTAAGTTAATTGAGAATTGGATTCATATTTTATTTTAATTTGCTTTCTACTATGTTGTCTTAGTCTCATGGTTTAGGTAGCTAAGGTTAACTCGAGTTTACTTGGATTTTTTATTTTATTTTTTTAATTGGTTTTATTTTTCTAAATATCATCATTAACATTGAATTTATTTAAAAATTGTAAAGAAAGTATTGAGATACTACAAAGATTACATGCTCATATATATATATATATATATATATATATATATATATATATATATATATATATATATATATATCTGTGTGTGTGTGTGTGTGTGTGTATGTATGTATGTATGTATGTATGTATGTATGCATGTGTGTGTGTGCGTAATCTAATCATTTTGAGATTTTTGGATATTCATATTTAGATTTCATTGGATGTGTGGATATTTTGAAAATATACATTATGACATTTGTTCCTCGTAGTTGAAGGAGCAATCTTATGAAAGAATGTGAAATATGAAAGTTGAATTTATGGCATGCTTTGAAGTAACATCTTAGATGAATTAATTGAATAATTTTATTTAAAGACTTGGAGTAGTTCACAATCATGCCAAGTTGGTTTAACTTTATTATGATAGTACTAGAACTTTCTTTTTTCTAAAACAAGTATTGAAAGGTTGAAAAACATATGGAATTGACATAATTTAACATTAAAGAAGAAGTTTAGAAACATAAAGTGTCAATTTTATGATCGTTGACCCATTAACAAAAGATTCACTACCCAAAACGTTTTCGATTATGTTGAAAAGATATTTATTATTGGACAACATTAATGATATTATATCATGATTTTATGATGATTAAGTATTTGATTCCTTGAGTTCATTTATGCATATGTTTATGATATTTTCTATTTTATATTTGGTATATGTAATTGAATTAGTATAATGAAAACACACAATTGTATTTGATAAAGATATTATTGTTAGACCAATTAATTTTTTCTCGTTTGCCAGTCATGTCAAGTAAAGACTAATATTATAGTACACATAAGAGATGATGTTCACTAGATGATGTACAACCACCATAACTCTTATTAGTTCTCTTGCTTAATTTTGATGTATAATGTGATCAATGTATGCAAGGTTTTAGTTTTACTCTACGTCTATTATGCTGATATATTTATTAAACCATGTAGAAATATAATGTCATATAACATAAATTAAGTGGGATAATGTAAGATGTGGTACACATGACTGAGATACTAAGTCTTCAAGTGGTTTAATAAATATTAATGCTAAAACCCTATTGGTCAATTTGAGAAGTAATTTTTCTATTTAATAACTCCACATGTGATGGATGTGTGAAATAAAAAAATCTATTAGAAAAACTGGTTCTCTCTTTAATTACCCTATAACTGTATGTTTTAATCCCTTAAAAAACTTAAGCAAAAGAATTGATGAAATCTAATCACACATAGAGCTTGCTATGGTTCAAAAGGTAAACAATCTTACATTAGCATGCAATTTAAACTCATATATATTCATTTCACAATCATTTTTAGCGTAAAGCACTCGTGAATTTTATTACCATTGAACAAGAAGTTTGGTCCGAAATTGCTTGTACATGGGAAACAAGAATCATAGCTTATGTGGAAATCAAACTTAGATGCTTTACATACTTTCTCTGCTACTTTTAAAAGTTCATGTTTTGTGCTTGAGAAAACAGAATGAATTAAAGATATCAAACAGAAATAATATTAGCACATACTTGGCGTACGAGTTGGTCTGTGTGTTTCAAGAGTTAAATGGAGTTAACCTCATTCGAGTTTTGCAGGCTAGCATGTCACATGCGAGGGAGGGATAAAGACAGGCAGGAATGCTTCGTTATATGTCTTTAATCTTTACAAGATGAAGTAGGCAGTAGACAGTAATCTAGCTCTTTTTTGTACTAAACAAGTTGCTCAAATTTTACTCCTTTCGGAATCAACATATTTGCACAACTGTGTTGAGAATAAAATCCCAGTTTGGCTGAACTTTGGATTAAAAAATTGCCATGGATCATCATCGTGTTAGACAGGGATGAACGTGTGAAATGCATGGGAAATATAACGAAAGGTAAGTTCTATACCCAAAGTTCAAGCAAAGTTTCTATAGCATAGAATAAACTTTATTCTGATCTACCGCCATTAGAGAGTGAAACATGTGTGCCAGCCAGATTTTTCTTTTCTTTTCTTTGTTTTCCTTTTAAATTAATGAAAAAGGTTGGGACGGAAAACCGTTGAATTTTGTTGATATTTAGAAATTTCTTCAGAATCAACAAATCCTTCAATTACAACTTATGTCAGAATTAACGAAAACCGTTGAATTTTCTACCAAATGATTTCATTTTACATAGATATAAATATTTTGTTTCGAAATGACTTAAAATGGATGAAGGTAATAAGAATTTGTGAAAGTCTTGAAGGTGATATCAAAATTGTTTGATGGTAAAATTGTGTTTGTCTATAAAGTTAAAATGTTAGCTCAAAATTTAAAATGTTTGACGACTGCAATTAGCTAAGCTCACGAACATTACTTGGTGGGTTTACTACATAATCCGAGATGAATTTTACCCATATCAGAAATGATATACATCAAGAAGGAATATTATTTGAGAAAAATTGAAAAGAAACTAAAAGCTCAATTTTTCATTCAAAAATAAATTAAGGGTAAATTACAACAGAGATTGTAAATCCTCCAATTTCGTTGACATTTTTATGTGAATTAATATTTGTATTTATTTAGAAATAAAAAATAGAAGTTACATGGCAGTTGAAAAAAAAAAACACAAGCAGAAACAGCAGTAGCTAAAGATAGCCAGGTAACAAACTGTGAAGATTTCTTCCAAGCTTCTCTCAAAGCTTTTATTCCTATCCTCACTTTACCACAACAATTATAGTGCTAAAATATGAATGGTATAGAAGCACTACATATCCATCACGCAGCAGTTACGGGAATAGGGTACTGTTATTGTCTGGCAACCTGCAGACACCATAGAGGGGTTGCGCTGGAAAGACTTTCACGTACTTCAGGGTACTTACAATGAGGCCAAATATAAAAGAATACTTAAAAATCACAGTATAAACGGGACCCTTGTAATGAAGAATCCATTGCTTGAAGGTGTTCCTACAATGTGATTCGATGTCTTTTTTAACTTTATTGAATGCACGGGGATTGGGCACCAAATAATTGGCTACCTCATTGAAGAGTTTCGCGACTTCGTCTTCACTTCCGAGGGTAACGAGGAGTATACCCTATGAGCGCAACACTCTCACATCTTCAGGCTGATCAATCAGTGAATCCATGAAGCATATGTAAGAAGTGACCCAAAGTTTGTCATTGTCACCGAGGCATGCTTCATAGGCAACCAAGTTTAAAAGTAAGGACTTGGTTGAGTCGTCTATGGTTAGTGGAGGAATTTGGAGTCTCCCAGTAGCCATGTTGGCTTGAACTGGACATCAGTGAACTTACTTGTTTTGCTAGGATTGAAATGAATTCCCACCCTTATACAGTGTAATACATGCATACACTCATAGCATAGAAATGGCTATAAATACTGTAAACAGAGCATGCATTGCGTGTGTGAAAAACTGAATAACATAATCTGTTAATCTCTCTCTCTCTCTTAAACAGAATTCTCTCTTCTCTTTCTTTAATCCCTGGATTTCCACATGGTATCAGAGCTTGAATTGCTCATGCATAAACACTAAATCAGAGAAATTTTCTCTTCTTGCTTCCGCAAATTTGACAGATTATTGCAGAGTTCATACAATTTGACTGTAATGCTTCCGCCAATTTGACAGATTTTGCAGATTTCATACAATTTGACTGCAAAATTCTTAGCTTGGTGAAAAGAAAGCTACTGGAAAAACACTGAATTGTGATCAGTGTGTGATAAATTTGGTGAAAAGAAAGCTACTGGATCGTGATAAATTTTGCTGATTTCATACAATTTGACTGCAAAATTCGTAGCTTGGTGAAAAGAAAGCTACTGGAAAAAAACTGAATTGTGATCAGTGTGTGACATTTTGCCATTGTCAATTTCCTTTCTTTTTCTGATCATCCAACAACCATGGTGACTGCTTCACAACTTCCCTTTGACATGCTTTTCCCTTCGACAAATCGACCATATCGTCTCCATCCTCCTCCTCGTCCATGTCTGTCTCCGTCTTACCCTCCATTCCCATTTTGTCATCCAATCCGTCTCCACTACACCAGGTCCACCCACACAAGAGTCCGTCCCCTCTTTATCATCTCCATCTATGTTTTATGATCATTATGCAGGTTCAGGTTCAGCTCTTCCAGTCACATCTTCAGCAGCCCCTTTCTCTGCTGCAGACCCTTCGGCATCGGCATCACCTTCTTCACCAGATTCAGCCAAATCTGTTCCAGGCCTGAATTTATGTGTGGATCTCTCCACGTACTCTCTTCCGCAGCTGCAGTCCACTACTTTGCCATCCTCTCCACCACCCACTCGCAAGCATCCAATGGTGCTGCGTCCACGGCAGCCAAAGACTGCCAACTTCAGCTCCATCTCTACTACTTCCCCGTCCACTACTACCTCACGGGAAGTCACTCCATCTGCTCATGAGCCCCTAAGTTTTAGGGAGGCTGACCGGTATTTATGTTAGCATACTGCCATGAAGGATGAAATTGCAGCATTACATGCAAATTCCACTTGGTCCTTGGTCCCATACGACCCCTCTATGAATATTGTTGGCAGCCGCTGGGTGTATAAAATAAAGCGCCAAGCAAATGGGGACATTGATTGCTACAAAGCTCGCTTGGTTGCGCGGGGATTCACCCAACAGGAAGGTATAGATTATTCAGAAACCTTCAGTCTTGTTGTTAAACCAACTACTGTTCGGTTAGTTCTTACCATTGTAGTCTGCAAAGGATGGCAGATTCGGCAACTTGATGTTCACAATGCATTCCTTAATGGCTCTCTTCGTGAAGGAGTTTACATGCAGCAGCCACCAGGTTTTGTTAATATTGCTCTTCCCACTCATGTTTGTCGCCTTCACAAATCTTTATATGGGTTAAAACAGGCACCACGGGCTTGGTACATGTGCCTATATGATTTCCTCATGACCATTGGTTTCCGAGCTTCAAAGGTTGATACATCCCTATTTATTCTAAATAGGTCCCATGACACTTGTTATTTACTTGTCTATGTCGACGACATCCTGATTACTGGAAATATCTATGCGTTGATTCATCGTCTTATTACTCTATTAAGCGCGGAATTCAAACTACGCGATTTGGGCCATGCACGCTATTTTTTAGGGATTGAAGTGGTTCCAACCAGTATGGGTCTTGTGCTCAGTCAACACAAGTATGTTCTGGAAATTCTAAATCTTGCTGGTATGACATCATGTAAACCTGTGGATACACCAGCATCTGTTTCTAAACTTGATCTACAGTCTACAGCATTATTTTCAGACACCACCCGCTTTTGCCAAATTGTGGGTGCTCTTCAGTATCTAACGTTTACTAGACCTGATATTTGCTATGCGGTAAACAAAGTATGTTAGTTTATGCATGCTCCTACTGAAGACCATTGGGCTGCGGTTAAGCGTATCCTGCGATACCTAAAAGGTACCTCTTCCTTTGTCCTACATCTCACTCGTGATCCGACCTTGACTCTTCATGGTTATACTGATGCCCATTGGGCCGATAGTGTTGATGACCGAAAATCCACGAGTGGCTACATTGTCTTTCTCGGAACCACTCCCATTTCATGGAAATCTGGCAAGCAACGAACTGTTGCTCGCTCCTCCACAGAAGCCGAGTATAAGGCCTTAGCCGATGGCACTGCTGAGGTTCTTTGGCTTCGCTATCTGTTCACTGATTTATGTGTTTCCCCGAGTTCTGCTACGACTATATGGTGTGATAATCTGGGGCTACTTATTTGTCTGCTAATCCGATCTTTCATGCTCGTACAAAGCACATTGAGGTAGACTATCATTTTGTCCGTGATCGAGTTACTAAGAAGGAAATTCAGATACGTTTCATTCCTTCCAAAGATCAATTAGCAGATGTTCTTACAAAGCCACTTGCCACGTCAGTGTTTACTTCTCTACGGTCCACGCTTCACGTGGATCACCCACCCTCAGCTTGAGGGGGAATATTATGGAATACATTGTAATTTAGGAAATATTCTGTAAAATAGGAAATATACGTAGAGATTATATTATGCAATAGGGTACATCATAACATGTGTAAATAGCCCTACATATATAAACAATAGAGGAGCAGTCGTACATTGATACACTGCCAAAAACACATTATTCAAACTCTTGTTTCAACTGTTATGAACCAGTTGGCAAACGAACATATATCTCTAGACATGTCATTTTTAATGAACATGTTTTTCCATATATTGATTTAACTACTGTTTCTAAGGGCCCTACTTTGTCTTCTTCCCAGCCTTCACATGTGCCCTTTCCAATTGTTAATCATGAAAATGTCGTTGTTTTTCCCTCTGCCATTCATTCTCCTGTTCATGCATCATCATCATCTTCCAAATCCATTCTTGTTTCACCTGCGTCAGATTCCATTTCTGCTGTGCCTTTGCTAATATCATCCACCCCTGCTGGTCTTGTTTCCAAATCTGGAAATGCATCTGAGGTTGATAGTCCAGCAGTTGATTCATTTAATCTTGAGTGCATTTCAGTGATTCTTCATATTCCAGATATGAATCTGCATCCAATGCAGACACGGAGTAAGAGTGGGATTATTAAGAAGAA
Organism: Salix udensis; assembly: GCA_029204005.1. NCBI lineage: Eukaryota > Viridiplantae > Streptophyta > Magnoliopsida > Malpighiales > Salicaceae > Salix > Salix udensis. The sequence continues at coordinate 28,294,566 of CM055034.1, forward strand.
GACAGTGTGTCTTGCCACGTCTGCTGTCTCCCCGGCTGTTGATTTGAATGTGGTTGAGCCGTCTAGTTACAAAACAGCATTAACTAGTCCTGTCTGGTTGAAGGCCATGAAGGATGAAATTGATGCTCTTCAGTCACAGCAGACATGGAAGCTTATGCCTCTGCCATCTGATAAAAATCTTGTGGACTGCAAATGGATTTTTAAAATTAAGAGGCATGCTGATGGGACTATTGCGAGGCATAAGGCACGGTTGGTTGCAAAGGGATTTAGTCAAGAGCCTGGACTGGATTACGGTGAGACTTTTAGTCCTGTAGTGAAGCCAACTACGGTGAGACTGGTATTGGCACTGGCTGCTCAGTTTGGTTGGAGTTTAAGGCAACTGGATGTTAAAAATGCCTTTTTACATGGCATTCTTCATGAGGATGTGTTTATGTCACAACCCCCTGGCTTTGTTGACCAATTACAACCGCAGCTTGTGTGCAAATTACATAAGTCACTTTATGGTTTGAAGTAGGCGCCACGGGCGTGGAATGAGAGGTTCACTTCGTTTTTGCCATCACTGGGGTTTCATCACACTTATTCAGACTCGTCCCTGTTTGTCAAATATCTGCATGCTGGGGTTATCATTTTGCTGGTCTATGTTGACGACATTATAATCACGGGGAGTGATTCTAATGTCATTAATCAGGTGATTACTGCTCTTACTACCGAGTTTTAGATCACAGATATGGGGGATCTTCATTTCTTCTTGGGTGTTCAGAATGTTCATACCACAGCTGGGCTGTTCCTCTCACAGTCGAACTATATACATGAGCTGCTTATTAAAACTGATATGCATTCTGCCAAACCGTGTGCCACTCCATGTCTTCCATATCAACGGCTACTCAAGGATGATGGAGAACCGTTTGATAATCCCACATTGTATCGCAGTATTGTAGGTGCTCTACAATACCTGACATTTACACGGCCTGACATTGCATTTGCTGTCCACCATGTGTGTCAATTTATGCAGCGTCCTATGGTGAATCACTTTGTAGCAGTTAAACGCATATTGAGGTATCTTAAAGGTCCTATGAGTCTCCTTGATGGGGCATAGCTCGTATGTGCTTGATGAAATCTTTGATCAATTTCATCAATGGCCTGAGAACTAGAAAAGGGAGTTGGTTCTCTAATAATAGAATGTCTCGTGCAACCAAAGCTGCAACATGACTAGTCATCTTCAAATTCTCGTGGTCATAAAGTAGGCAGTGCATGAATTGGACGACAAAGACCCCATCCAGAAACAACATCTTGGTGAATTCCGTCATGTCATGGAGTTCAACTGATCTCCTCAACATAGCATCTTCTCGCCTCTTCAGCCACATCTACCACGGTTTTGTAAAAGTCGTCAATGTGTTTATTACTCTGTTGCACAAATGTGCGCACCATATTGACTTTAAACTTCTCCATCTCTTGGAAGTCACCATGCTTCCCGCGGTAGTAAGGACCGATGGAGACCACCATGGGTTCGTAACATTTCTTGTTCGATTCTATCCCACTAAATATCTATTGAAGCCTTGGAATTCTAGGCCCTTGCTGCTGGCTCATGGTCTCTCTCTGCTCAACGCCCATTATGGATCCCAATTAATTATTATTTTCTGGGACTATAATGTGTGTTTCTCCCATTAGAAGTACAGATATTTACTGAACAAAGAATATTGTAAACGAAAGAATTTATGATCAGCACTTCCGATGCATATCATGAACATGTCACGATGGATTTATTAAATACCAAATTAGGAACTAGAAACTTAATTACCTTACTTGGAAGTTGAGCTTTGATGCTTTAACTGTTTCACTCTTGTCCAAAACATGTGTTCGTAAACTGTTGACAGCTTCAGCGATAAAAATTGCGGTGTAACATCAAACTTAACGTTTAAGTTTCTTGACATCAAATTAAAATTGTAGGTTGCATGACAGGACTGTAAATAAACCAGATGAAAATTGTCATTAGATAAAGATTGCTTTGTCAAAACACAACACAAGGCTTGCAAAATCAAAATATTTTTTCTTAATTTCTTACTTTGTTATCTCATTTATGATGTCCGATCATCATTTTCCAATGCACAAATTACAGAATGTGTTATTAAAAAGTCCCAAGTAGTTGTAGGCAGTCCAAGTTTCAAATCAGTCTTGAAGAATATATGTTTCACAATTTGCAGGTTGTAATACTAATAAATGTGAAATGCGTAAAGGTTAGTTTGTTCCATGCTCAAAATGCAAGAAAATTAAAGAAAATAGAACAAACTCTTGTTTCTCTAGTCTTTAGTGGTGAGAAAAGAATAGAAGTCGAGCCCTACCAGGCTGCAAAATGTGTTTTCATTCGTTTTATTTTTGTTCTTGACAAGCTTGGACAGAATTTTATTTGAAAAAAGAAAAAAGCTTAGAAAGAAACTCTCTGTCGATACACTGGGATGAAATTTAAAGATATGCGTGAGAGATTAACTTTAAGATATGGGTAGAGCAGGTAGCAAATTGGTGCTGAGTGTTAAACTCTGGCCTGACGGATTTTACATAAGGTTATCGTGGTACTGGTAAAATATAATTGCAAGTTGATTGATTTTTAGAACTGTCATATGCATTCATGTAGCTTTGAGCACTAAACAATTTTAAAGTATATAATTTTAGCCAGTTGAAATGTTTTTGGATTGATTCAAGAGTTGAAACAAAACAAGATTGTCCTCTTCCACTTAGGAAATAAATCAGACCCTGTTCTTACAATTAAAAAAAAAAACACAGCCCCCTCCTTTCTATTCTCTCTAAAGTTCTTTACTTTGTAATCACCTCACAGACATCGTGAAAGGTGGCAGAAAACCTCCTTCACCCACCCCTTGTCTCCTCGGCGTCAAAAACCGCTGCATCAACCTCCTTTTCCGCCGCCGCCACTGCAACATCTTCTTTTTCCGGACAATTTCAGCCACCATTACCTCCACCAGCTCCTCCACAGACACCAGTGGAGTCCTCCTATCACGCCTGAACCCTCCACGAATGGTATTCTCCTCTTCCACCTTCTTACTTTCCTCGTCTGGAGTGAACAGTGGATATGTTATAGACTGGCTCGTCTGGCCTAGACCAGTAAAATTTTCTGATTAGGCCACCAGCAGCTCAATACCCAAACCTTGCTTGGCAGGTCCAGTTGGATGCGTTGTGCCTAACCCTATATAATATTAAAATAATATTTTTAAAAAACGAAAAACATTCCAACAAATTTCAATATTTATTTTAAAAAAAAACATTGATTCCATCACATGATTTTCACTAATTTTTTTCAATTTTGGTTAATAGACGTACACTATAATATATATATTCGGTACAAAATATCTGATTTTCTCTTACTTTCTAATAAAATAAAATAAAAAATCCTAATTTGAAATATATATATTTATATGAAAATCATTCTTATTTCATGCATATGACTGAATCTTAAAAAATTCCTAGATATATCTAAAAAAAAAATTATGTATTTTCTCAAGTTTTAAAAAATGAAAAAAAGAATATTGTAACAAGTTTACAATAATCTATTAAAATTCCAGTAAAATATCAAAAATCATTCACCAATCATTTTGTTCATTTTTATTTAACATATAACAATGATATGAGTTTCTTAGCATAAATTGATAAGTATAAGTTGATAAGTTTAGAAAATAATGAATAATTATGATTTGGCAAAAATAAATAACTTAAAGGTGTTGTTCATGCAAATAAATAATAATTTTCGCAAGGCTTTTGAAATTCTGAGGCAGTACCAATTTTTTGCGAAATTGAAGAAATGTGCTTTTGGTCAACAAGAACTGGAGTATTTGGGGCATATTATTACTCCAATGGGGGTTAAGGTTGATCAAATAAAAATCCAGGCAATGCTATCCTGGTCAAGACCTACTAATATATCTAAGCTTCGTGGATTTTTAGGTCTTACAAGTTATTACAGGAAATTTGTCCGCAATTATGGAATTCTTGCTCGACCGTTGACATCCTTGTTACGCAAAGGTCAATTTGGCTGGAATGATGAAGCCGAGGCAGCTTTTGAGTCATTAAAGGCCGCAATGACTTCCACTCCAACACTTGCCATGCCTAATTTTGCTGAAGTTTTCGTGATTGAGTCTGATGCTTCCGGTGATGGCATCGGCGCTGTTCTGACCCAACAAGGGCGGCCAATAGCTTTCATGAGTCGCGCTTTGGGGCTATCCAAGCGTGCCTGGTCAACTTATGCGAGAGAGATGCTGGCTATTGTGGTGGTTGTCTAGCTGTGGAGACCATACTTGTTAGGCCGTAAATTTGTGATCCAAACCGATCAACGCAGCTTGAAGTACCTCTTGGAGCAGCGTATTACTACCCCGGAACAGCAGAAATGGGTATTGAAATTACTCAGCTATGATTATGAAATTGTGTATAAGCCAGGAAAGGAGAATTCAGCTGCGGATGCATTATCACGAATGCCGGGAAGCCCTTGCCTTTCGCACTTATCTGTTCCACAAAGTACCGTGTGGGATCAGCTTAAGGCCGAAGCTATTTCTCTTCCTTACATGAAGAAAATTGGCAAGCTCGATGATGAAAATCCTGGCAGCCCGTATACACGGCGGAATGGGTTGCTCCACTATAAAAACCGAGTAGTAGTTGCACCCAACTCGGACATCATCCAGCAACTATTGCGTGAATTCCATGATTCACCTATTGGAGGGCATTCGGGTGTATTGCGCACTTACAAATGGCTAGCACAACAGTTCTATTGGCCATCAATGGCTCGCATAGTGAAGGAATATGTCGCATCCTGTGACGTATGTCAACGGGTAAAATTAGACACACTGTCACCAACAGGTTTATTACAACCATTACTTGTTCCCTGTCAGGTTTGGGATGATATTACAATGGATTTTATTGAAGGTCTCCCAACATCGGGTGGCAAGAACACAATTTTTGTTGTGGTTGATTGCCTAAGTAAGTCAGCACATTTCTTGGCATTGGCTCATCCTTATACGGCCAAAATGGTGGTCGAGAAATTCGTTGACGGGGTAGTGAAGCTACATGGTATGCCGCGGTCCATTATCAGTGATAGAGATCCTATCTTTATCAGTCATTTTTGGCATGAGTTATTTAAATTGTCAGGTACCAAGTTGAAGATGAGTTCCGCATATCATCCACAAACGGATGGGCAATTAGAGGTGGTCAATCGCTGCGTCGAACAATATCTTCGGTGCTTTGTTCACCAACAGCCAGCAAAATGGAATTCCCTCCTACCTTGGGCTGAATTCTGGTATAATACAACTTATCATGCTTCTACAGGAATGACACCATTTCAGGCCCTCTATGGACGTTTGCCACCTACAATTCTCCATTACCACATTGGCATGTCTCCGGTGAATGAAGTGGATCAGCAACTCGCCTCTAAGGACGAATTATTGAGTCTGCTCAAGGCAAACCTGCACGCTGCTAGTAATCGCATGCAACAACTCGCTAATTCTAAGCGACGTGATATTGAATTTCAGGTGGGAGATTGGGTTTTTCTTAAACTTCACCCTTACCGTCAACAATCCGTGGTCAGGCGTGTATGCAAAAAGTTGGCTAGCCGCTATTATGGTCCTTATCAGATTGAAGAAAGAATTGGCGCGGTAGCGTATAAGCTAAAATTGCCTACACAGGCTCGAATTCATCCAGTCTTTCATGTGTCCTTGCTCAAAAAGAAAATTAGAGCTGAGGTGGTTGAATCAATTGAATTGCCACCTATGTCCGCTGCGGGGAGATGCTCGATTGAACCCGAGGTCGTCCCAAGACACTCGTTGGATCAAGAAAGGGTCTCGATTTGTCGAAGAAATTCTCGTCAAATGGAAACATCTGCAGAATGATGATGCCACGTGGGAAGATGCTGTGGCGTTACGGGAGCGATTTCAAAATCTGAACCTTAAGGACAAGGTTCCCTTAAAAGAGAGAGGTATTGATAAGCAGCAGCAGCAGCAATTGAAGGAGTCAAGAGATGAGCTACAACCACGGGATGAGCAATAGCTGGAGCCGAGAAGATCATGCAGAATTCCTAAGAAGAATCGCAGGTTTATTGAGCTGTGAAGAGCCAGTCAAGGGAGGAACGAGTCAAGGGGGTCTTCTCACTGCAGTGCCTTAGTGCACAAGACGAAGGAGTCAAATTTATTCAGCAAATAAATGCCAGCTATGTAGTAGGAGTCATCCTGATTTTATGTAGTCGTGCCAGTATTTTAGGAAAGTTGTTATTTCAATTCCTGTATTTAAACTATGCTATGAGACAGAGAACTCATTCATTCAATATTCAATTCAATCAATTGTGGCTTATTCTCGCCCAAAGCATAATACATTTGTGTTTGTTTCTTGTCTTTAATTACTTGCTGTGACAGGGACCTATCAAACCACCTGCAGCCCAAAACCCAAACCTTGCTTGGCAGGTCCAGTTGGATGCGTTGTGCCTAACCCTATATAATATTAAAATAATACTTTAAAAAAACAAAAAACATTCCAACAAATTTCAATATTTATTTAAAAAAAAACATTGATTCCATCACATGATTTTCACTAATTGTTTTCAATTTTGGTTAATAGACCTACACTATAATATATATATTCGGTACAAAATATCTGATTTTCTCTTTCTTTCTAATAAAATAAAATAAAAAATCCTAATTTGAAATATATATATTTATATGAAAATCATTTTTATTTCATGCATATGACTGAATCTTAAAACATTCCTAGATATATTTAAAAAAAAATTATGTATTTTCTCAAGTTTTAAAAAATGAAAAAAGAATATTGTAACAAGTTTACAATAATCTATTAAAATTCCAGTAAAATATCAAAAATCATTTACCAATCATTTTGTTCATTTTTATTTAACATATAACAATGATATGAGTTTCTTAGCATAAATTGATAAGTCTAAGTTGATAAGTTTAGAAAATAATGAATCATTATGATTTGGCAAAAATAAATAACTTAAAGGTGTTGTTCATGCAAATAAATAATAAGTAATTCCTTGAGAGCCCAAATAACTTGATGGGTCCAAAACTATTCTAGATCTAGATAACTAGTAAAAGCATAGTTTGATTTTGAACAAAAAGATGATATCTTTTTTTTATTATTATTGAATCAATAACATATTGGAATGTCCCAAGATTAGCAGCGCAACCCACCAAACCTACAAAAAGATACTGGTTTTACCAACTTTGGCTTTTAAAACTATTTATTCATAATAATAAGATAACAAAATTAGATGCATATAGCATTGAGCTCCAACTAAATATCAAAATATTTATATAGGACAAGGATAATTTGATAAAAAAAAAAAAAATAAATAAATTATAAAGATGAATTTATAATCAATCAAATACTGAAGGATTCAATTGAAAGAAAAAAAATACAAGATGAAAAAAATATATTAGACCGTTATTAAACTAAACATCATGGTTACAACTAGTTTATTTAATTTTCTCTCAAGAAAATTCAAAACAAACATGTTACAGGTAACAAAATTAACAACTATATATATCATAGGAAATAGACTCAAACACAAATAGATCAGATTCTAGGCAGAAATCAAGAGTTGATGCATCTGCATTAATCATCTACTTGGGTGGGAATCTTGAATAATAGGTCTGAGTGGCAGTAAGGCACAGTCCAAAAGATGCAGCAAGAACTGTAATAAAGGTCCAGGGATTACTAAAATAAGTTTTCTTCCACTCATACGCCCATCTTTTCACTGTGCTCTCACACTGCTTATTAATAGCCATTTTGACATCATTGTAAGCAGCAGTATCATATGTACCATGTGTCAAGGACTCTCCCATACCATTGAATAGATTTGCGACTTTCTGGTCGGCTCCGAGATAATTGATAATTATGCCATTAGATCGCAGCTCCTCCACATCTTTAGCATCATCAATCAAAGAATCCATGAATAATATGTATGAACTGACCCAAAGTTGATCAAGAGCAGCAGCTGATTCATAGGCCACCAGGTTTAAGAGAAGGGACTCGGTTGACTCATCTATGATAATCGGAGGAGCTTCAACTATTCCGGATAAAATTGATGACTTGAATTTGACATCGGTGATCGCACCAGTCAATCTCGGCCAGAAACGAATTCCCGCCTTCTTAAGTTTCTTGGCAGAATAATACAAGCCATGACCCCCGGCTTCCTGGCTGGGCTTTTTTTATGGTTTCTTTTGGAATAGTGATACATGGACTTGTAATATAAAAAGTTGAAGAAGATGATCAGGGTGATCAGTCTTCCCTGGTGGTGGTGACCAATCCAAGGGCTTGTAATATGGTGACCAATCCATGGGCTTGTATACTAATAACCCTTCATGACTCAAGCAACAACTGATTATAAAATATAAAAGAAATAAAGGAAATAAGATTGGGATCATAACCAACCCTAATGCAGTAATTAAGGCTATCATGACCCATTTTTGAATTGGTTTACTGGACGAGCGGATATGAAGAGAGAGAAAATTATTGATGATTTCATTTGATTCGCTTAAATCCGTATACCTCTGTTTCCTCAATGAATCCAAGACCGCAAAAGGAAGTTGGTTCTCCAATAATAACAGGTCTCGTTTCACATGAAAAATTTGTTGTTCTGACATCTGCAATTTTTCAATTTCATTATCCAGACAATGCATGAATTGTAGAATGAAGCAGCCATCAATAAACATCATTTTGATGAATTCCTCATCATTGAAGTTTTCTGTTATTTTCTCATGGTAGCATCCCTTCGCTTTTTGTAGCTCCTCTTTTACCTTGTCGTAGAAGTACTGTTTTCTCGGTGTATCCTCGACAAACATGACCATCATTCGAGCCTTGAGTTTCTCCACTTCTTTAAGCTTCCCCTCACGATCTGAGTAGTGATATGGACCAATTGAGACCGCCAAGGGTGTATAAAATTCATCCTTTTTTTCCTTGAGTTTAACTGGAACCTCAGGAATATTGCTTGGTTCTGGAACCTTAGCAGTGTTTGGCTCTTCCGTTCGATTGATTGCGGACGCTTTGTACTCTTCCAGCATTTCTCTAATCCACGGAGGAAGTACTGAACTCGAGTCTATCGTTAGATGTGTATCATCCACTAGTTCATCAGGCATTGTTGTAGCGCAGAAGCTATAATTATGTGGCGATGGAGGCTCAGTCAAGGGTGATAACAGCTGACAAAAATCATGAAACATTATCAAGTAGGAAAACAAAATATACCGAAACGTAGATAAGAGAGCTTGTTTAGAACTCACCAAAGACCAGGTTTCAGTTCCTCAGAAAATCCTCTTCTCTATTGTTCTGTGTAAGCATTCAAAATACTGCGCCTTTTATTATCTCCTCTTCTCGGAAGTAGCCTTTAAATATTACAACTATAAACTTTCTCTTAGATTTTCTTTAAAAATATTCCCACACGTAAAAGATTTTAGACTTACATTTACATATACCTATATTATATTATATTGTACGGGAGATTTAAATTCATAATAACTTAAAAGTCAATAAAATTCCAAGAATAATTTAAAAACTAGTAATTAAGTAGGATTTACCTTTTCGTGTTAGATTCGGGTAAAAACACACATGTGGTTCTCCAACTTCTGGATTTTTTAATTAGTTTTGTCCTTCTAATAAACTTTGATTTATCTTTTTTGGATGAGCTAAAATTTGATTCAGTTAAAAAATCTGCATGGTCCCTATTTTTATTTTTATTTGTCATTCCAGTCCCTCATCAACTTAGTTTCTTAACATTACCTTTGTAGATCATGATTTTTGTCAACATGGAACTTCCATCCACTCCCAGTCCGTACAATTGAAAATTTAAATGAAGACCGAATGCAATTGAAGAAAAATCAATATTTTGTTTTCGTTATATTCTTATGGTTTTGTTGTTTGAGAAATATCACATCAACTTTTCTTTCTCAATTCGATTCGATTCTCGTGTTTTCCTTAAACAAACACAATTTAATCTCTTTTTTTTTTATTTACCGTAATGATCATGAATCTGAAAGTGACATGTGGATAGTAAAAAAATGTTTATGTTTTGCTGTTCAGTCGTTCCTCTTTCCTCAATGCAAAACAAAAGAGACAAAGACAAAGAAAAAAGAAAAGGAAAAAAGAAAAAAGGAGCAAAAGAAGAAATCTATTCACTGAAATCTTGAAGAATAAATCCAACGTTGGAGACCTGGATTCTTTATTTTGCTTTAATCTGTATACCCATATATGGCATTTTGCTTGTTAAATAGCTGCACACGTGATGATGTGTGAAGTAATTTTTCTATTTAATAACTGCAGTGATGGATGTGTGAAATAAAAAATAAATTAAAAAAACTGGTTATCTCTTTAACTACACTATAACTGTATGTTTTAATCCCTTAAAAACATGTGCAAAAGAATTGATGGTTAGAACAGAAACACAATTTTGTTTCATCAAATTATATTATGAAATCTAATCACACAAAGAGCTCAAAAGGTAAACAATCTTACATTAGCATGCAATTTAAACTCATATATATTCATTTCACAATCATTTTTAGCGTAAAGCACTCGTGAATTTTATTACCATTGAACAAGAAGTTTGGTCCGAAATTGCTTGTACATGGGAAACAAGAATCATAGCTTATGTGGAAATCACACTTAGATGCTTTACATACTTTCTCTGCTACTTTTAAAAGTTCATGTTTTGTGCTTGAGAAAACAGAATGAATTAAAGATATCAAACAGAAATAATATTAGCACATACTTGGCGTACGAGTTGGTCTGTGTGTTTCAAGAGTGAAACGGACTTAACCTCATTCGAGTTTTGCAGGCTAGCATGTCACATGCGAGGGAGGGATAAAGACAGGCAGGAATGCTTCGTTATATGTCTTTAATCTTTACAAGATAAAGTAAGCAGTGGAGAATAAACTAGCTGCTTGTCTTCCCATGAAAAATCATAAACATAAAGATTGACGCAGAAGAGACTGAATACAGATTTGATAGCTATGGACTATACTGACCGGATAGATCAACTCTAATAAGAAACAGTAGATCAGGTCCCATTTGGATATATTTTGCCCACAAGTCGTTGGAAAAGAGCTATGCTTACTGAGGATTGTTTCCGAACTCCAAATTCCATTATGTAGGCCTATGTTTTTCTTGATTCTTTTTCAAATATTCTTAAAAATAAGGAAGTTTTTGTTTAAAAAATTGCCATGGACCATCATCGTGTTAGACAGGGATGAACGTGTGAAATGCATGGGAGATATAATGAAAGGCAAGTTCTATACCCAAAGTTTAAATAGCATAGAGTAAACTTTATTCTGATCTATAGCCATTAGAGAGTGAAACATGTACGTGCCAGCCAGATTTTTCTTTTCTTCTCTTTGTTTTCCTTTTAAATTAATGAAAAAGCTCGGGACGGAAAATTCTTTTGTTGATATTTAGAAATTTCTTCAGAATCAACAAATGCAAGGCAATAAAATTGAAAGATTTTAACCCTCAAATTATTAGAATAGTATGGATTTTATATTCATTATTTTTACGTTGAAAATATTTTGATTTTTCAATTACAACTTATGTTAGAATTAACGAAACCGTTGACTATAAAATACTTTGTGCAAGTGGGGTCTTAGCCTAGCAGTTGAAGGGACTTCTTTTCTTCTTTTGCAACAGGGGTTCAAGTCTCACCATGCATGCCTCGTCATCCCCACGGTACCTTACATGCTCACCTGGGTTTGCGGGGATGTTCGGTGAGTCCAGTGGATTCGTTGTGGTGCGCTTAAGCTGGCCCGGACACCTAGGTTATCAAAAAAAAATACATTGTTTCGAAATGACTTAAAATGGATGAAGGAAATGAGAATTTGTGAAAGTCTTGTAGGTGATATCAACATTGTTTGATGGTAAAATTGTATTTTTGAAGTTCGCTCAAAATTTAAAATGTTTGACGACTGCAATCAGCTAAGCTCACGAACATTACTTGGTGGGTTTACTACATAATCGGAGATGAATTTTACCCATATCAGAAATGATATACATCAAGAAGGAATATTATTTGAGAGAAATTGAAAAGAAACTAAAAGCTCAATTTTTTTATTCAAAAAATAAATTAAGGGTAAATTACAACAGAGATTGTAAATCCTCCAATTTCGTTGACATTTTTTTGTGAATTAATATTTGTATTTATTTAGAAATAAAAAATAGAAATTACATGGCAGTTGAAAAAAAAAACAAGCAGAAAGAGCAGCAGCTACAGATAGCCAGGTAGCAAACTGTGAAGATGTCTTCCAAGCTTCTCTCACAGCTTTTATTCCTAGCCTCACTTTACCACAACAATTAGTATTAGTATTATTATTAGTATTAGTATTCGTATTCGTATTCGTAAAAGAGCTAAAAGAGCTCGGCCAGCCACTGTGCACCCACACTCATGTGCACTGTGGACTGGCCATTTTCCACCCTTGCTTCGCGCGTGTATGTGCACCTGTCTTTGTTGCACAGAGATGCTTTTTATAATTTCTATGGTGGAAATGACAAATAAAAGCCTGTGGACGAGCGGCTCGCAAAGCGCTGGATTCCAGTGCGCAGGGGTTCGAACCCCTCAGCCATCAAAATGGTTGTTCTTTTAATTTTTTTTTCTTCTGAAATACGTGTTTTTTGTTATTTGAAAAGCAACTGTCCCAGACAGTTGCTTTTCCTTTTTTTTTCCTTTTTTGTTTTATTATTATTATTATTATTATTCTAATGAATGATATTTGAAAAGCTACTATTTTATTATTATTATTATTATTATTATTTGACAGTTGCTTTTCCCTTTTTTTTCTTTTTTTTTTATTATTATTATTATTCTAATGCATGAAAGTGGCAGAAATTAGTAAAAGAGTAAAAAAAATGGAGCGAAATCTAAGACCAGGCAAATAGAAAACAAATTCAAAATAGAAATTATTAGGAAAAACATAGCAATTATTTGATAAACAACAATTATTTGATAAACATTAAAATCTGTTTTTCGCTTTATTTTTTCACATATTTAAAGAACAGAAACAAATAAAAATTCCAGTTAAAATAAAAAAACATAAAACACATTTTCAAACAAGTATTGAATAGTGAAAATTATTTTTTTACTCAGTCCCTAGCAACGTAGAGCATATATTTTTTTTAAAATTTTCAAATTAAATGATTTTTTTCAGCTAATAATTTTTTTTTGTTTTATCATCTATTATATTTTTTTTATGTGCTCTTTCTTTTAATTTTTTTTATTGGTTTTATTGTCATTATTTTCAAGTTAGATGAATTTTTTCCCCCCCCCGATAATTATGTTTTTTTTTCTAAGTTATTATGATTTTTTTTTCTTTTATTTATTTCTGTCTTTATTCATCATTAACACAATAATAATAATAATAATATATTCTTTTTTCTTGCTTACACTTTTTGTTAATGTTTTTTTGAGTTTTTTTTTCCTTCGGGATAATTTGATAATTTTAATTGTTTTTTGCAATAATAGCAATAGTCATTTTGTATCTAATATTACTGGGGATAAAAGACAACTCAAGAACAAAAAATAGACAAATTTACCTAGGTTATCTACAATTAAAAAACGATACAAGTCACTTTTGTCTCGATTACACAGTTCCTTTTAAACGGCAAACAAGTCATTATTATATGTTTTAATATTTATTGCATATTATCGCCTAAAAAATATATAAAGAGAAAAAAAATGACCTCGGATTTTTTTGCAGGGAAAAAAATTAATATCGACATTCTTACATACATTTAATATAATAATATGATGAATAAATCTTATAAAATAAAAAAAATTGGTTGTGAATTTTAATTTTGTGCTCTTTTGTTCAAGTTTATTTCTTAAAAAAATAAACAAATTGGATTTTTAATATTTAAGATCTAATATTACCCGGGAAAAAATACAACTCAAAAAAACAAAAGGTAAACAAATTTGACTACATTATCTACAATTAAAAAATAAACGAGGCACTTTCCGTTTCGACTACACTGTTCTTTTTAGACGGCAAATAAGTAATTATAGCACGCAAAAAACTTTATATTTCTTTTTAAAAAAAAATGCAATATTTTTATTTATAATGTGTCAGATCTAATATTACTAGGAAAAAAAAGCAACTCATATTTTTTTTTTTCAAATTTATCTAGGTTATCTACAATTAAAAAATATAAAAATCACTTCCCATTTCGATCACACTATATAGTATGTGAGACTAAGTATATGTGTTTAATATTTATTTAAGATTATCGCCTAAAAATATATAGAGAGAGAAAACAAATGACCTACGATTTCTTGCAAAAAAAAATTAATATCGGTATTCTTAAATATATTGAATATAATAATATGATGAATAAATCTTATAAAAAAAACTTTGGCTTTGAATTTAAATTTATATTTTAGACTCTTTTTTTTTCCTTTTAAGAAACGATGACCTTTTTTTCACATGTATTTTTTATTTTTTAGTGTCCAAGTCAGTTGTTCTTTTTTAACCGGGTTTCTTTTTTTTTTAACCAGAGTATCCGTGACAACAAATTTCTAATAAATCATTTCACCTTCTTAGCAAATTTTCTAACAAATTTTATCAAAAAAAAATTAGCAATAGCAATATTCAATCACATTTTGGTTGAAAAAAACCATTTTCAACAAATTTTATTAATTACAATTATACTAATTAAATATGAAAATAATAAAATACAACATTTATAAAATCAATTAATTTTCTACATAGATAAAAAAGCCCAGCGGAGCGGGCAAATCGGCTCGTTATAGTGCTAAAATATGAATGGTATAGAAGCACTACATATCAAGCACGCAGCAGTTACGGGAATAGGGTACTGTTATTGTCTGGCAACCTGCAGACACCATATAGGGGTTGCGCTGGAAAGACTTTCATGCACGTACTTCAGGGCACTTACAATGAGGCCCAAATATAAAAGAATACTTAAAGATCACAGTATAAACGGGACTCTTGTAATGAAGAATCCAACGCTTGAAGGTGTTCCTATAATGTGATTCGATGTCTTTGAACTATCAACTGGGGCGTTCTTATCAAGAAAATGCATATGAAAGAGTTCAAGGAGATGGCTAGCACCATAGTACTCTTCCATTGCTGTGTCTTTTGGAGTATTTGATGCTCCTAGCAGAATAGTTTTGCGGAAGAACTTTGATATCCTTTTCCTGCATGAGTCTCCTTGATGGGGCATAGCTCGTATGTGCTTGATGAAATCTTTGATCAATTTCATCAATGGCCTGAGTGTAAGGTTTTGTAAACCAGTAAATTGATTATCCAGCACACTGGTGGATGCTGTTTGTATTTCATTATATAGAGAAGATTTACAGTAAACAAGTAAATGCTATAATCTATAAAAGGTATGAAATCTGTACATTCTATAATAATATCAAGCCGTTACACTATTGATGGTGATTGCTTGATCTTCGTGTCCTTGATCTTCTCCTGTGGGATTTACCTCCTTGATTCTCTCATTTGCTGTATGTGAGCTGGTGTTACTGCTAACACTGAGAACTAGAAAAGGGAGTTGGTTCTCTAATAATAGAATGTCTCGTGCAACCAAAGCTGCATACAACATGACTAGTCATCTTCAAATTCTCGTGGTCATAAAGTAGGCAGTGCATGAATTGGACGACAAAGACCCCATCCAGAAACATCATCTTGGTGAATTCCGTCATGTCATGGAGTTCAACTGATCTCCTCAACATAGAATCTTCTCGCCTCTTCAGCCACATCTACCACGGTTTTGTAAAAGTCGTCAATGTGTTTATTACTCTGTTGCACAAATGTGCGCACCATATTGACTTTGAACTTCTCCATCTCTTGGAAGTCACCATGCTTCCCGCGGTAGTAAGGACCGATGGAGACCACCATGGGTTCGTAACATTTCTTGTTTTCGTAACATTTCTTGTTCGATTCTATCCCACTAAATATCTGTTGAAGCCTTGGAATTCTAGGCCCTTGCTGCTGGCTCATGGTCTCTCTCCGCTCAACGCCCATTATGGATCCCAATTAATTATTATTTTCTAGGACTATAATGTGTGTTTCTCCCATTAGAAGTACAGATATTTACTGAACAAAGAATATTGTAAACGAAAGAATTTATGATCTGCACTTCCAATGCATATCACGAACAGGTCACGATGGATCTATTAAATACCAAGTTAGGAACTAGAAACTTAATTACCTTACTTGGAAGTTGAGCTTTGATGCTTTAACTGTTTCGCTCTTGTCCAAAACATGTGTTCCTAAACTGTTGACAGCTTCAGCGATAAAAATTGCGGTGTAACATCAAACTTAACGTTTAAGTTTCTTGACATCAAATTAAAATCGTAGGTTGCATGACAGGACTGTAAATAAACCAGATGAAAATTGTCATTAGATAATGATTGCTTTGTCAAAACACAACACAAGGCTTGCAAAATCAAAATATTTCTGCTTAATTTCTTACTTTGTTATCTCATTTATGATGTCCGATCATCATTTTCCAAAGCACAAATTACAGAATGTGTTATTAAAAAGTCCCAAGTAGTTGTAGGCAGTCCAAGTTTCAAATCAGTCTTGAAGAATATATGTTTCACAATTTGCAGGTTGTAATACTAATAAATGTGAAATGCGTAAAGGTTAGTTTGTTACATGCTCAAAATGCAAGAAAATTAAAGAAAATAGAACAAACTCTTGTTTCTCCAGTCTTTAGTGGTGAGAAAAGAATAGAAGTCGAGCCCTACCAGGCTGCAAAATGTGTTTTCATTCGTTTATTTTTGTTCTTGACAAGCTTGGACAGAATTTTATTTGAAAAAAGAAAAAAGCTTAGAAAGAAACTCTCTGTCGATACACTGGGATGAAATTTAAAGATATGCGTGAGAGATTAACTTTAAGATATGGGTAGAGCAGGTAGCAAATTGGTGCTGAGTGTTAAACTCTGGCCTGACGGATTTTACATAAGGTTATCGTGGTACTAGTAAAATATAATTGCAAGTTGATTGATTTTTAGAACTGTCATATGCATTCATGTAGCTTTGAGCACTAAACAATTTTAAAGTATATAATTTTAGCCAGTTGAAATGTTTTTGGAGTGATTCAAGAGTTGAAACAAAACAAGATTGTCCTCTTCCACTTAGGAAATAAATCAGACCCTGTTCTTACAATTAAAAAAAAAAACACAGCCCCCTCCTTTTTATTCTCTCTAAAGTTCTTTACTTTGTAATCACCTCACAGACATCGTGAAAGGTGGCAGAAAACCTCCTTCACCCACCCATTGTCTCATCGGCATCAAAAACCGCTGCATCAACCTCCTTTTCTGCCGCCGCCACTGCAACATCTTCTTTTTCCGGACAACTCCAGCCACCATTACCTCCACTAGCTCCTCCACAGACACCAGTGGAGTCCTCCTATCATGTCTGAACCCTCCACGAATGGTATTCTCCTCTTCCACCTTCTTACTTTCCACCTTCTTACTTTCCTCGTCTGTCCTGCTCGCATGAGTGAACAGTGGATATGTTATAGGCTGGCTCGTCTGGCCTAGCCCAGTAAAAATTTTTGATTATGCCATGATAAGCAGCAGCAACAGCAATTGAAGGAGTCAAGAGATGAGCTACAACCACGGGATGAGCAACAACTGGAGCCGAGAAGATCATGCAGAATTCCTAAGAAGAATCGCAGGTTTATTGAGCTATGAAGAGCCAGTCAAGGGAGGAACGAGTCAAGGGGGTCTTCTCACTGTAGTGCCTTAGTGCACGAGAGGAAGGAGTCAAGTTTATTCAGCAAATAAATGCCAGCTATGTAGCAGGAGTCATCCTGATTTTATGTAGTCGTGCCAGTATTTTAGGAAAGTTGTTATTTCAATTCCTGTATTTAAACTCTGCTATGAGACAGAGAACTCATTCATTCAATATTCAATTCAATCAATTGTGGCTTATTCTCGCCCAAAGCATAATACATTTGTGTTTGTTTCTTGTCTTTAATTACTTGCTGTGACAGGGACCTATCAATTGGTATCAGAGCTAGTGAACAATGACAACAAACAAGGAGCGGATAGAAAATTTGGAAATCGGATTGGGAGGTTTGCAAGATGGAATGAGCCGAATGGAAATTACTCTTGTTGATAGAATGCAGCAGATGGAAGTCAACATCACTAAGCTGATAGAGGCGTTACTGTCCAACAAAGAAGGATCCAGCAGCCAACCCATTGAGTGCAATGGACGCCCGCGCTATCAACGTGAAGACATTGGAGAACGAGCTGAGGGGAACAGACAGATGTTCAATTCAAAACTGGCAAAGCTTGAGTTTCCCATATACTCGGGCAATGACCCCACTGAATGGTTCAACGGAGTTGATCAATTCTTCGAATACCAAGGTACTGTGGAAACACAAAAGGTGTCATTGGCATCTTTTCATCTTCAAGGGGAGGCTAACCAGTGGTGGCAATGGCTGCGACGTGCCTACAAATAGGAAGACAAAGAGCTGACATGGCCAATTTTTGAGGAGAAATTATGGGCAAGGTTTGGACCACCAGAATGTGAAGACTTCGATGAAGCACTGTCAAGGGTGAGACAGGGGGGCTCACTCCGGGAGTACCAAAAAGAATTCGAGAGGTTGGGTAACCGTGTGCAAGGCTGGACGCAGAAGGCATTGGTGGGGACTTTTATGGGAGGCTTGAAACCTGACATTGCAGAAGGGATTAGGATGTTTAAACCCAAATCCTTGAAGGAGGCAATTAGCCTTGCCAGAATGAGGGATGAGCAATTACTTCGCCAACGACGTAAGCCATTTCCCATTAGTCAAAATCCAATTGCTTCTTTTTTGCCCACAAAATCACCAGCATCAGCTATGCCCATGAAACGCTTGGCGTGGGACGAGATGCAGAAGCGCCAATCGCAAGGTCTCTGCTTCAATTGTGACGAAAAATTCACTCCTAGCCATAAGTGTCAAAGACCCCGTCTGTTGCTACTAGAAGGAGACGAGGAGACAAATCTGCCAGACGACGAAGACTTTGAAGATGATGAACCACAAATTTCTTTACATGCTCTTACTGGTTGGTCGACTGCCAGAACAATGCGCATCATGGCAAGAATTGGAAATCACGATTTAACTGTCCTCATTGACAGTGGCTCCACCCACAATTTCATTAGCGAGCGGATTGCTAATTGGCTACACCTACCAGTGATACCCACACAGCC
The DNA here is from genome assembly GCA_029204005.1 of Salix udensis. NCBI lineage: Eukaryota > Viridiplantae > Streptophyta > Magnoliopsida > Malpighiales > Salicaceae > Salix > Salix udensis. The sequence continues at coordinate 28,313,767 of CM055034.1, forward strand.
ATTCAACGTAAAGGTGGCAAATGGAAATCCATTGAAGTGTCAAGGCAGATTTGAAAACATACACGTCCTACTTCAAGGTATCCCATTTATGCTGACTCTATATGCTCTACCATTATGTGGGTTAGATTTGGTTATGGGAGTGCAGTGGCTTGAACAATTGGGAACAGTAGCATGTGATTGGAAGAAAATGACCATGGAATTTATGTGGAAGAATCAGATGCAAAAGCTACAGGGAATTGACAGCCAACACATTCAACCCGCGTCTCTCAAGGATTTATCGAAGGAGCTGCGCCAAAGCAACACGATGTTTGCTATCTGTTTGCAAACCAAAGCCGAGATGCCGGGTAGCAAAATTGAGTCTGAAATGCAGCAGATGGTGGAGGAATTTGGAGATATTTTTCAAACTCCAGCTTAGTTGCCACCGGTCCGGGAGATCAACCACACCATCACTGTCAAAGAAGGAACAGAACCGGTCAATGTCAGACCATACAGGTATGCCTATTTTCAAAAGGTTGAAATTGAAAAACAGGTTCAAGACATGTTAAAATTGGGATTTATAAGATCAAGCACTAGCCCTTTTTTATCACCTGTTTTGTTAGTCAAAAAGAAAGATGGCACATGGCGTTTTTGCACTGACTATAGAGCACTTAACGCAGTAACTGTTAAAGACCGATTTCCTATTCCTACAGTAGATGACATGTTAGACGAATTGCATGGGGTTGTTTATTTTACCAAACTAGATTTGACAGCTGGTTACCATCAGGTCAGGGTAGCACCAAATGATATTCATAAAACTGCTTTTCACACTCATAATGGTCATTACGAATACTTATTCATGCCACTTGGTTTGTGTAACGCACCCTCTACTTTTCAAGCCCTTATGAATGCCATCTTTCGACCCTACCTTCGCAAATTTGTATTAGTCTTTTTTGACGACATATTGATCTATAGTCCCAATTGGACCATGCATCTTGAACATGTTCGCAAGGCTTTTGAAATTTTAAGGCAGTACCAATTTTTTGCGAAATTGAAGAAATGTGCTTTTGGTCAACAAGAACTGGAGTATTTGGGGCCTATTATTACTCCAATGGGGGTTAAGGTTGATCAAATAAAAATCCAGGCAATGCTATCCTGGTCAAGACCTACTAATATATCTAAGCTTCGTGGATTTTTAGGTCTTACAAGTTATTACAGGAAATTTGTCCGCAATTATGGAATTCTTGCTCGACCGTTGACATCCTTGTTACGCAAAGGTCAATTTGGCTGGAATGATGAATCCGAGGCAGCTTTTGAGTCATTAAAGGCCGCAATGACTTCCACTCCAACACTTGCCATGCCTAATTTTGCTGAAGTTTTCGTGATTGAGTTTGATGCTTCCAGTGATGGCATCGGCGCTGTTCTGACCCAACAAGGGCGGCCAATAGCTTTCATGAGTCGCGCTTTGGGGCTATCCAAGCGTGCCTGGTCAACTTATGTGAGAGAGATGCTGGCTATTGTGGTGGTTGTCTAGCTGTGGAGACCATACTTGTTAGGCCGTAAATTTGTGATCCAAACCAATCAACGCAGCTTGAAGTACCTCTTGGAGTAGCGTATTACTACCCCGGAACAGCAGAAATGGGTATCGAAATTACTCAGCTATGATTATGAAATTGTGTATAAGCCAGGAAAGGAGAATTCAGCTGCGGATGCATTATCACGAATGCCGGGAAGCCCTTGCCTTTCGCACTTATCTGTTCCACAAAGTACCGTGTGGGATCAGCTTAAGGCCGAAGCTATTTCTCTTCCTTACATGAAGAAAATTGGCAAGCTCGCTGATGAAAATCCTGGTAGCCCGTACACACGGCGGAATGGGTTGCTCCACTATAAAAACCGAGTAGTAGTTGCACCCAACTCGGACATCATCCAGCAACTATTGCGTGAATTCCATGATTCACCTATTGGAGGGCATTCGGGTGTATTGTGCACTTACAAATGGCTAGCACAACAGTTCTATTGGCCATCAATGGCTCGCATAGTGAAGGAATATGTCGCATCCTGTGACGTATGTCAACGGGTAAAATCAGACACACTGTCACCAGCAGGTTTATTACAACCATTACTTGTTCCCTGTCAGGTTTGGGATGATATTACAATGGATTTTATTGAAGGTCTCCCAACATCAGGTGGCAAGAACACAATTTTTGTTGTGGTTGATTGCCTAAGTAAGTCAGCACATTTCTTGGCATTGGCTCATCCTTATACGGCCAAAATGGTGGTCGAGAAATTCATTGACGGGGTAGTGAAGCTACATGGTATGCCGCGGTCCATTATCAGTGATAGAGATCCTATCTTTATCAGTCATTTTTGGCATGAGTTCTTTAAATTGTCAGGTACCAAGTTGAAGATGAGTTCCGCATATCATCCACAAACGGATGGGCAATCAGAGGTGGTCAATCGCTAGGTCGAACAATATCTTCGGTGCTTTGTTCACAAACAGCCAGCAAAATGGAATTCCCTCCTACTTGGGCCGAATTCTGGTATAATACAACTTATCATGCTTCTACAGGAATGACACCATTTCAGGCCCTCTATGGACGTTTGCCACCTACAATTCCCCATTACCACATTGGCATGTCTCCGGTGAATGAAGTGGATCAGCAACTCGCCTCTAAGGACGAATTATTGAGTCTGCTCATGGCAAACCTGCACGCTGCTAGTAATCGCATGCAACAACTCGCTAATTCTAAGCGACGTGATATTGAATTTCAGGTGGGAGATTGGGTTTTTCTTAAACTTCACCCTTATCGTCAACAATCCGTGGTCAGGCGTGTATGCAAAAAGTTGGCTAGCCGCTATTATGGTCCTTATCAGATTGAAGAAAGAATTGGCGCGGTAGCGTATAAGCTAAAATTGCCTACACAGGCTCGAATTCATCCAGTCTTTCATGTGTCCTTGCTCAAAAAGAAAATTAGAGATGAGGTGGTTGAATCAATTGAATTGCCACCTATGTCTGCTGCGGGGGAGATGCTGATTGAACCCGAGGCTGTCCAAGACACTCGTTGGATCAAGAAAGGGTCTCGATTTGTCGAAGAAATTCTCGTCAAATGGAAACATCTGCAGAATGATGATGCCACGTGGGAAGATGCTGTGGCGTTACGGGAGCGATTTCAAAATCTGAACCTTGAGGACAAGGTTCCCTTAAAAGAGAGAGGTATTGATAAGCAGCAGCAGCAGCAATTGAAGGAGTCAAGAGATGAGCTACAACCACGGGATGAGCAATAGCTGGAGCCGAGAAGATCATGCAGAATTCCTAAGAAGAATCGCAGGTTTATTGAGCTGTGAAGAGCCAGTCAAGGGAGGAACGAGTCAAGGGGGTCTTCTCACTGCAGTGCCTTAGTGCACGAGAGGAAGGAGTCAAGTTTATTCAGCAAATAAATGCCAGCTATGTAGTAGGAGTCATCCTGATTTTATGTAGTCGTGCCAGTATTTTAGGAAAGTTGTTATTTCAATTCCTGTATTTAAACTATGCTATGAGACAGAGAACTCATTCATTCAATATTCAATTCAATCAATTGTGGCTTATTCTCGCCCAAAGCATAATACATTTGTGTTTGTTTCTTGTCTTTAATTACTTGCTGTGACAGGGACCTATCAAACCACCTGCAGCCCAAAACCCAAACCTTGCTTGGCAGGTCCAGTTGGATGCGTTGTGCCTAACCCTATATAATATAAAAATAATACTTTAAAAAAACGAAAAACATTCCAACAAATTTCAATATTTATTTAAAAAAAAACATTGATTCCATCACATGATTTTGACTAATTGTTTTCAATTTTGGTTAATAGACCTACACTATAATATATATATTCGGTACAAAATATCTGATTTTCTCTTTCTTTCTAATAAAATAAAATAAAAAATCCTAATTTGAAATATATATATTTATATGAAAATCATTTTTATTTCATGCATATGACTGAATCTTAAAACATTCCTAGATATATTTAAAAAAAAATTATGTATTTTCTCAAGTTTTAAAAAATGAAAAAAGAATATTGTAACAAGTTTACAATAATCTATTAAAATTCCAAGTAAAAATATCAAAAATCATTTACCAATCATTTTGTTCATTTTTATTTAACATATAACAATGATATGAGTTTCTTAGCATAAATTGATAAGTCTAAGTTGATAAGTTTAGAAAATAATGAATCATTATGATTTGGCAAAAATAAATAACTTAAAGGTGTTGTTCATGCAAATAAATAATAAGTAATTCCTTGAGAGCCCAAATAACTTGATGGGTCCAAAACTATTCTAGATCTAGATAACTAGTAAAAGCATAGTTTGATTTTGAACAAAAAGATGATATCTTTTTTTTATTATTATTGAATCAATAACATATTGGAATGTCCCAAGATTAGCAGCGCAACCCACCAAACCTACAAAAAGATACTGGTTTTACCAACTTTGGCTTTTAAAACTATTTATTCATAATAATAAGATAACAAAATTAGATGCATATAGCATTGAGCTCCAACTAAATATCAAAATATTTATATAGGACAAGGATAATTTGATAAAAAAAAAAAAAATAAATTATAAAGACGAATTTATAATCAATCAAATACTGAAGGATTCAATTGAAAGAAAAAAAATACAAGATGAAAAAAATATATTAGACCGTTATTAAACCAAACATCATGGTTACAACTAGTTTATTTAATTTTCTCTCAAGAAAATTCAAAACAAACATGTTACAGGTAACAAAATTAACAACTATATATATCATAGGAAATAGACTCAAACACAAATAGATCAGATTCTAGGCAGAAATCAAGAGTTGATGCATCTGCATTAATCATCTACTTGGGTGGGAATCTTGAATAATAGGTCTGAGTGGCAGTAAGGCACAGTCCAAAAGATGCAGCAAGAACTGTAATAAAGGTCCAGGGATTACTAAAATAAGTTTTCTTCCACTCATACGCCCATCTTTTCACTGTGCTCTCACACTGCTTATTAATAGCCATTTTGACATCATTGTAAGCAGCAGTATCATATGTACCATGTGTCAAGGACTCTCCCATACCATTGAATAGATTTGCGACTTTCTGGTCGGCTCCGAGATAATTGATAATTATGCCATTAGATCGCAGCTCCTCCACATCTTTAGCATCATCAATCAAAGAATCCATGAATAATATGTATGAACTGACCCAAAGTTGATCAAGAGCAGCAGCTGATTCATAGGCCACCAGGTTTAAGAGAAGGGACTCGGTTGACTCATCTATGATAATCGGAGGAGCTTCAACTATTCCGGATAAAATTGATGACTTGAATTTGACATCGGTGATCGCACCAGTCAATCTCGGCCAGAAACGAATTCCCGCCTTCTTAAGTTTCTTGGCAGAATAATACAAGCCATGACCCCGGCTTCCTGGCTGGGCTTTTTTATGGTTTCTTTTGGAATAGTGATACATGGACTTGTAATATAAAAGTTGAAGAAGATGATCAGGGTGATCAGTCTTCCCTGGTGGTGGTGACCAATCCAAGGGCTTGTAATATGGTGACCAATCCATGGGCTTGTATACTAATAACCCTTCATGACTCAAGCAACAACTGATTATAAAATATAAAAGAAATAAAGGAAATAAGATTGGGATCATAACCAACCCTAATGCAGTAATTAAGGCTATCATGACCCATTTTTGAATTGGTTTACTGGACGAGCGGATATGAAGAGAGAGAAAATTATTGATGATTTCATTTGATTCGCTTAAATCCGTATACCTCTGTTTCCTCAATGAATCCAAGACCGCAAAAGGAAGTTGGTTCTCCAATAATAACAGGTCTCGTTTCACATGAAAAATTTGTTGTTCTGACATCTGCAATTTTTCAATTTCATTATCCAGACAATGCATGAATTGTAGAATGAAGCAGCCATCAATAAACATCATCTTGATGAATTCCTCATCATTGAAGTTTTCTGTTATTTTCTCATGGTAGCATCCCTTCGCTTTTTGTAGCTCCTCTTTTACCTTGTCGTAGAAGTACTGTTTTCTCGGTGTATCCTCGACAAACATGACCATCATTCGAGCCTTGAGTTTCTCCACTTCTTTAAGCTTCCCCTCACGATCTGAGTAGTGATATGGACCAATTGAGACCGCCAAGGGTGTATAAAATTCATCCTTTTTTTCCTTGAGTTTAACTGGAACCTCAGGAATATTGCTTGGTTCTGGAACCTTAGCAGTGTTTGGCTCTTCCGTTCGATTGATTGCGGACGCTTTGTACTCTTCCAGCATTTCTCTAATCCACGGAGGAAGTACTGAACTCGAGTCTATCGTTAGATGTGTATCATCCACTAGTTCATCAGGCATTGTTGTAGCGCAGAAGCTATAATTATGTGGCGATGGAGGCTCAGTCAAGGGTGATAACAGCTGACAAAAATCATGAAACATTATCAAGTAGGAAAACAAAATATACCGAAACGTAGATAAGAGAGCTTGTTTAGAACTCACCAAAGACCAGGTTTCAGTTCCTCAGAAAATCCTCTTCTCTATTGTTCTGTGTAAGCATTCAAAATACTGCGCCTTTTATTATCTCCTCTTCTCGGAAGTAGCCTTTAAATATTACAACTATAAACTTTCTCTTAGATTTTCTTTAAAATATTCCCACACGTAAAAGATTTTAGACTTACATTTACATATACCTATATTATATTATATTGTACGGGAGATTTAAATTCATAATAACTTAAAAGTCAATAAAATTCCAAGAATAATTTAAAAACTAGTAATTAAGTAGGATTTACCTTTTCGTGTTAGATTCGGGTAAAAACACACATGTGGTTCTCCAACTTCTGGATTTTTAATTAGTTTTGTCCTTCTAATAAACTTTGATTTATCTTTTTTGGATGAGCTAAAATTTGATTCAGTTAAAAAAATCTGCATGGTCCCTATTTTTTATTTTTTATTTGTCATTCCAGTCCCTCATCAACTTAGTTTCTTAACATTACCTTTGTAGATCATGATTTTTTGTCAACATGGAACTTCCATCCACTCCCAGTCCGTACAATTGAAAATTTAAATGAAGACCGAATGCAATTGAAGAAAAATCAATATTTTGTTTTCGTTATATTCTTATGGTTTTGTTGTTTGAGAAATATCACATCAACTTTTCTTTCTCAATTCGATTCGATTCTCGTGTTTTCCTTAAACAAACACAATTTAATCTCTTTTTTTTTTATTTACCGTAATGATCATGAATCTGAAAGTGACATGTGGATAGTAAAAAAATGTTTATGTTTTGCTGTTCAGTCGTTCCTCTTTCCTCAATGCAAAACAAAAGAGACAAAGACAAAGAAAAAGAAAAGGAAAAAGAAAAAGGAGCAAAAGAAGAAATCTATTCACTGAAATCTTGAAGAATAAATCCAACGTTGGAGACCTGGATTCTTTATTTTGCTTTAATCTGTATACCCATATATGGCATTTTGCTTGTTAAATAGCTGCACACGTGATGATGTGTGAAGTAATTTTTCTATTTAATAACTGCAGTGATGGATGTGTGAAATAAAAAATAAATTAAAAAAACTGGTTATCTCTTTAACTACACTATAACTGTATGTTTTAATCCCTTAAAAACATGTGCAAAAGAATTGATGGTTAGAACAGAAACACAATTTTGTTTCATCAAATTATATTATGAAATCTAATCACACAAAGAGCTCAAAAGGTAAACAATCTTACATTAGCATGCAATTTAAACTCATATATATTCATTTCACAATCATTTTTTAGCGTAAAGCACTCGTGAATTTTATTACCATTGAACAAGAAGTTTGGTCCGAAATTGCTTGTACATGGGAAACAAGAATCATAGCTTATGTGGAAATCACACTTAGATGCTTTACATACTTTCTCTGCTACTTTTTAAAAGTTCATGTTTTGTGCTTGAGAAAACAGAATGAATTAAAGATATCAAACAGAAATAATATTAGCACATACTTGGCGTACGAGTTGGTCTGTGTGTTTCAAGAGTGAAACGGACTTAACCTCATTCGAGTTTTGCAGGCTAGCATGTCACATGCGAGGGAGGGATAAAGACAGGCAGGAATGCTTCGTTATATGTCTTTAATCTTTACAAGATAAAGTAAGCAGTGGAGAATAAACTAGCTGCTTGTCTTCCCATGAAAAATCATAAACATAAAGATTGACGCAGAAGAGACTGAATACAGATTTGATAGCTATGGACTATACTGACCGGATAGATCAACTCTAATAAGAAACAGTAGATCAGGTCCCATTTGGATATATTTTGCCCACAAGTCGTTGGAAAAGAGCTATGCTTACTGAGGATTGTTTCCGAACTCCAAATTCCATTATGTAGGCCTATGTTTTTCTTGATTCTTTTTCAAATATTCTTAAAAATAAGGAAGTTTTTGTTTAAAAAATTGCCATGGACCATCATCGTGTTAGACAGGGATGAACGTGTGAAATGCATGGGAGATATAATGAAAGGCAAGTTCTATACCCAAAGTTTAAATAGCATAGAGTAAACTTTATTCTGATCTATAGCCATTAGAGAGTGAAACATGTACGTGCCAGCCAGATTTTTCTTTTTCTTCTCTTTGTTTTCCTTTTAAATTAATGAAAAAGCTCGGGACGGAAAATTCTTTTGTTGATATTTAGAAATTTCTTCAGAATCAACAAATGCAAGGCAATAAAATTGAAAGATTTTAACCCTCAAATTATTAGAATAGTATGGATTTTATATTCATTATTTTTACGTTGAAAATATTTTGATTTTTCAATTACAACTTATGTTAGAATTAACGAAACCGTTGACTATAAAATACTTTGTGCAAGTGGGGTCTTGGCCTAGCAGTTGAAGGGACTTCTTTTCTTCTTTTGCAACAGGGTTCAAGTCTCACCATGCATGCCTGTCATCCCCACGGTACCTTACATGCTCACTGGGTTTGCAGGATGTTCAGTGAGTCCAGGGATTCGTTGTGGTGCGCTTAAGCTGGCCCGGACACCTAGGTTATCAAAAAAAAATACATTGTTTCGAAATGACTTAAAATGGATGAAGGAAATGAGAATTTGTGAAAGTCTTGTAGGTGATATCAACATTGTTTGATGGTAAAATTGTATTTTTGAAGTTCGCTCAAAATTTAAAATGTTTGACGACTGCAATCAGCTAAGCTCACGAACATTACTTGGTGGGTTTACTACATAATCGGAGATGAATTTTACCCATATCAGAAATGATATACATCAAGAAGGAATATTATTTGAGAGAAATTGAAAAGAAACTAAAAGCTCAATTTTTTATTCAAAAATAAATTAAGGGTAAATTACAACAGAGATTGTAAATCCTCCAATTTCGTTGACATTTTTTTTGTGAATTAATATTTGTATTTATTTAGAAATAAAAAATAGAAATTACATGGCAGTTGAAAAAAAAAACAAGCAGAAAGAGCAGCAGCTACAGATAGCCAGGTAGCAAACTGTGAAGATGTCTTCCAAGCTTCTCTCACAGCTTTTATTCCTAGCCTCACTTTACCACAACAATTAGTATTAGTATTATTATTAGTATTAGTATTCGTATTCGTATTCGTAAAAGAGCTAAAAGAGCTCGGCCAGCCACTGTGCACCCACACTCATGTGCACTGTGGACTGGCCATTTTCCACCCTTGCTTCGCGCGTGTATGTGCACCTGTCTTTGTTTTTTTTTTTTTGCACAGAGATGCTTTTTATAATTTCTATGGTGGAAATGACAAATAAAAGCCTGTGGACGAGCGGCTCGCAAAGCGCTGGATTCCAGTGCGCAGGGGTTCGAACCCCTCAGCCATCAAAATGGTTGTTCTTTTAATTTTTTTTTCTTCTGAAATACGTGTTTTTTGTTATTTGAAAAGCAACTGTCCCAGACAGTTGCTTTTCCTTTTTTTTTCCTTTTTTGTTTTATTATTATTATTATTATTATTCTAATGAATGATATTTGAAAAGCTACTATTTTATTATTATTATTATTATTATTATTATTTGACAGTTGCTTTTCCCTTTTTTTTCTTTTTTTTTTATTATTATTATTATTCTAATGCATGAAAGTGGCAGAAATTAGTAAAAGAGTAAAAAAAATGGAGCGAAATCTAAGACCAGGCAAATAGAAAACAAATTCAAAATAGAAATTATTAGGAAAAACATAGCAATTATTTGATAAACAACAATTATTTGATAAACATTAAAATCTGTTTTCGTTTATTTTTCACATATTTAAAGAACAGAAACAAATAAAAATTCCAGTTAAAATAAAAAAACATAAAACACATTTTCAAACAGTATTGAATAGTGAAAATTATTTTTTACTCAGCCCGCAACGTAGAGCATATATTTTTTTAAAATTTTCAAATTAAATGATTTTTTCAGCTAATAATTTTTTTTTGTTTTATCATCTATTATATTTTTTTTATGTGCTCTTTCTTTTAATTTTTTTATTGGTTTTATTGTCATTATTTTCAAGTTAGATGAATTTTTCCCCCTGATAATTATGTTTTTTTTCTAAGTTATTATGATTTTTTTTTCTTTTATTTATTTCTGTCTTTATTCATCATTAACACAATAATAATAATAATAATATATTCTTTTTCTTGCTTACACTTTTGTTAATGTTTTTTGAGTTTTTTTTTCCTTCGGGATAATTTGATAATTTTAATTGTTTTTGCAATAATAGCAATAGTCATTTTGTATCTAATATTATTGGGGATAAAAGACAACTCAAGAACAAAAAATAGACAAATTTACCTAGGTTATCTACAATTAAAAAACGATACAAGTCACTTTTGTCTCGATTACACTGTTCCTTTTAAACGGCAAACAAGTCATTATTATATGTTTTAATATTTATTGCATATTATCGCCTAAAAATATATAAAGAGAAAAAAAAATGACCTCGGATTTTTTGCAGGAAAAAAATTAATATCAGCATTCTTACATACATTTAATATAATAATATGATGAATAAATCTTATAAAATAAAAAAAATTGGTTGTGAATTTTAATTTTGTGCTCTTTTTGTTCAAGTTTATTTCTTTAAAAAAAATAAACAAATTGGATTTTTTAATATTTAAGATCTAATATTACCCGGGAAAAAATACAACTCAAAAAAACAAAAGGTAAACAAATTTGACTACATTATCTACAATTAAAAAATAAACGAGGCACTTTCCGTTTCGACTACACTGTTCTTTTTAGACGGCAAATAAGTAATTATAGCACGCAAAAAACTTTATATTTCTTTTTAAAAAAAATGCAATATTTTTATTTATAATGTTTCAGATCTAATATTACTAGGAAAAAAAAGCAACTCATATTTTTTTTTTTCAAATTTATCTAGGTTATCTACAATTAAAAAATATAAAAATCACTTCCCATTTCGATCACACTATATAGTATGTGAGACTAAGTATATGTGTTTAATATTTATTTAAGATTATCGCCTAAAAAATATATAGAGAGAGAAAACAAATGACCTACGATTTCTTGCAAAAAAAAATTAATATCGGTATTCTTAAATATATTGAATATAATAATATGATGAATAAATCTTATAAAAAAAACTTTGGCTTTGAATTTAAATTTATATTTTAGACTCTTTTTTTTTCCTTTTAAGAAACGATGACCTTTTTTTTCACATGTATTTTTTTATTTTTTTAGTGTCCAAGTCGGTTGTTCTTTTTTAACCGGGTTTCTTTTTTTTAACCGGAGTATCCGTGACAACAAATTTCTAATAAATCATTTCACCTTCTTAGCAAATTTTCTAACAAATTTTATCAAAAAAAATTAGCAATAGCAATATTCAATCACATTTTGGTTGAAAAAAACCATTTTCAACAAATTTTATTAATTACAATTATACTAATTAAATATGAAAATAATAAAATACAACATTTATAAAATCAATTAATTTTCTACATAGATAAAAAAGCCCAAATGAGCGGGCAAATCGGCTCGTTATAGTGCTAAAATATGAATGGTATAGAAGCACTACATATCAAGCACGCAGCAGTTACGGGAATAGGGTACTGTTATTGTCTGGCAACCTGCAGACACCATATAGGGGTTGCGCTGGAAAGACTTTCATGCACGTACTTCAGGGCACTTACAATGAGGCCCAAATATAAAAAGAATACTTAAAGATCACAGTATAAACGGGACTCTTGTAATGAAGAATCCAACGCTTGAAGGTGTTCCTATAATGTGATTCGATGTCTTTGAACTATCAACTGGGGCGTTCTTATCAAGAAAATGCATATGAAAGAGTTCAAGGAGATGGCTAGCACCATAGTACTCTTCCATTGCTGTGTCTTTTGGAGTATTTGATGCTCCTAGCAGAATAGTTTTGCGGAAGAACTTTGATATCCTTTTCCTGCATGAGTCTCCTTGATGGGGCATAGCTCGTATGTGCTTGATGAAATCTTTGATCAATTTCATCAATGGCCTGAGAACTAGAAAAGGGAGTTGGTTCTCTAATAATAGAATGTCTCGTGCAACCAAAGCTGCATACAACATGACTAGTCATCTTCAAATTCTCGTGGTCATAAAGTAGGCAGTGCATGAATTGGACGACAAAGACCCCATCCAGAAACATCATCTTGGTGAATTCCGTCATGTCATGGAGTTCAACTGATCTCCCTCAACATAGAATCTTCTCGCCTCTTCAGCCACATCTACCACGGTTTTGTAAAAGTCGTCAATGTGTTTATTACTCTGTTGCACAAATGTGCGCACCATATTGACTTTGAACTTCTCCATCTCTTGGAAGTCACCATGCTTCCCGCGGTAGTAAGGACCGATGGAGACCACCATGGGTTCGTAACATTTCTTGTTTTCGTAACATTTCTTGTTCGATTCTATCCCACTAAATATCTGTTGAAGCCTTGGAATTCTAGGCCCTTGCTGCTGGCTCATGGTCTCTCTCCGCTCAACGCCCATTATGGATCCCAATTAATTATTATTTTCTAGGACTATAATGTGTGTTTCTCCCATTAGAAGTACAGATATTTACTGAACAAAGAATATTGTAAACGAAAGAATTTATGATCTGCACTTCCAATGCATATCACGAACAGGTCACGATGGATCTATTAAATACCAAGTTAGGAACTAGAAACTTAATTACCTTACTTGGAAGTTGAGCTTTGATGCTTTAACTGTTTCGCTCTTGTCCAAAACATGTGTTCCTAAACTGTTGACAGCTTCAGCGATAAAAATTGCGGTGTAACATCAAACTTAACGTTTAAGTTTCTTGACATCAAATTAAAATCGTAGGTTGCATGACAGGACTGTAAATAAACCAGATGAAAATTGTCATTAGATAATGATTGCTTTGTCAAAACACAACACAAGGCTTGCAAAATCAAAATATTTCTGCTTAATTTCTTACTTTGTTATCTCATTTATGATGTCCGATCATCATTTTCCAAAGCACAAATTACAGAATGTGTTATTAAAAAGTCCCAAGTAGTTGTAGGCAGTCCAAGTTTCAAATCAGTCTTGAAGAATATATGTTTCACAATTTGCAGGTTGTAATACTAATAAATGTGAAATGCGTAAAGGTTAGTTTGTTCCATGCTCAAAATGCAAGAAAAATAGAGAAAATAGAACAAACTTTTGCTTCTCCAGTCTTCAAAATGTGTTTTCATTCGCTTTATTTTTGTTCTTGAAAGAAAAAAGCTCAGAAAGAAATTCTACATCGATACACTGGGATGAAATTTAAAGATATGCGTTAGAGATTAACTTTAAGATATGGGTAGAGCAGGTAGCAAATTGGTGCTGAGTGTTAAACTCTGGCCTGACAGATTTTACATAAGGTTATCGTGGTACTGGTAAAATATAATTGCAAGTTGATTGATTTTTAGAACTGTTATATGCATTCATGTAGCTTTGAGCACTAAACAATTTTAAAGTATATAATTTTAGCCAGTTGAAATGTTTTTGGATTGATTCAAGAGTTGAAACAAAACAAGATTGTCCTCTTTGTTGGAAATTTGGCAGAAATAGAGAATAGAAAAGAAAAAAGGTTTAGGCTGCACACTCTCTAATTTGGTAAAATACAATACATATGAAAATGGTACTCTCACACTTTTTCATTATGAGATTCATACACTATATATAGACATTAATAGATGCGACTCTTCAATACTAATAGATGCGACTCTTCAATACTAATAGTTGCGACTCTTGATAAATAAGTTTAATAACTAACATTCACCCCTCTTAAACTTGTTTCATCAATCTTCACGATTCCAAGCTTCTTCTGCAGATAACAAAAAACTTCAGTCTTCAATGGCTTTGTAAAAATATCAGCAATCTGTTCATGAGTGTTGACATGAACTAACTCCACATCGCCTTCTTTTATGTGCTCTCTAATAAAATGAAATCGAGTATCAATATGCTTTGAACGTTCATGATGCACTCGGATTCTTTGTAAGAGCTATAGCAGTACTTGTTATCAACGAAAAATTCTTGTGGCTTCACTGCTTCTCGCTGTGCATCTTCCATCAATTTCCTTAGCCATATTGCATGACACACGCATGATGCAGCAGCAATGTATTCTGCTTCACATGTGGATAATGCAACAATAGATTGTTTCTTGGATGTCCATGTGAATGTTGTTTCTCCCATGAAAAATATGAATCCAGTTGTGCTTTTCCTGTCTTCCAAGCTTCCTGCCCAATCACTATAACCTGTGATTTTGAAATTTTGTGATGATGAATAACATAATCCATAGTTTAATGTTCCTTTAATAAACTGAAGGATCCTCTTTGCTGCCTTCAAATGTGAACTCCTTGGTCTCTCCATGTATCTGCTAACCAAACCAACTCCAAACAGATTGTCTGGTCTGGTACAAGTTAGATAACATAAACACCCCACAATACTTTTGTAATATGTAGGATTAACTAAATCTCCTTCTCCTTCTTTAGTTAACCTCGTTCCATACTCAACTGGATTGTCTGCTGGATCACAATCTTCCATAGCAAATTTCTTTAACACTTCTGTTGCATACTTGGCTTGAGAAACGAAAATTCCATTACTGCATTGCTTCATTTCTAATCCTAGAAAATATGCTAGAAGACCTAAGTCTGTCATCTCAAATTCCTTTACCATGGATTGCTTGAAATCTTGAATCATTGTAGGATCATCCCCTCGTGAATGTAATATCATCCACGTATAAACAAACAAACATTATTCTACCATGCAAGTTTTTCTTCACATATAATGCATGTTCATACGGGCATTTTGTAAACCCCTTCTGAGAAAGATAGCCATCAATTCTTGAGTTTC
Organism: Salix udensis; assembly: GCA_029204005.1. Lineage (NCBI taxonomy): Eukaryota > Viridiplantae > Streptophyta > Magnoliopsida > Malpighiales > Salicaceae > Salix > Salix udensis. Next base: position 28,329,088 of record CM055034.1, read on the forward strand.
ATGCTCTTGGTGCTTGTTTAAGCCCGTAAAGAGCTTTCTTTAATCTGCACACCTTTTCTTCTTCTCCTTTTACTACAAAACCAGTTGGTTGCTCAACATATACTTCCTCTTCAAGATTGCCATTCAAGAATGCTGATTTTACGTCCATCTGAAATATCTTCCATCTTTTCTAAGCTGCCAGTGAGATCATCAATCTTACTGTTTCCATTCGAGCTACTGGGGCAAAAACATCTTCATAATCCACTCCATATCGTTGTTTGTACCCCTTCGCTACTAATCTGGCTTTATGCTTTTCAATTTCTCCTTCTGCATTCTTCTTTGTCTTGAAGATCCATTTTACTCCGATTGCATTGTGTCCTTCAGGAAGTGTAGTCAATTCCCATGTATCATTTTTTTGAATGGAATTGATCTCCTCTTTCATTGCTTTCTTCCACCTGTCTTCCTGATATGCTTCTTCAAATGTAATAGGATCATTTTCTGAAGCATGTTCACTTCATCAAGATCCATTCTTTCTGTTACATAATAAATCTCCTGTATGCTCTTTGTCTTTCTTGTTGAACTTGGAGAACTAGATGGGCTACTAGTTGATGGAGATGGATTGATTATGATTTCTTCTTCATCATTCTGCATTTGTTCTTCTTCTACAACCAATTTCTGCAGTTGTCCCTCAGTACTACAGTTCCATTCTTGCTCTTCATCAAATCTCACATCTCTTGACATGATCACCTTTTTTGTTACTGGATTGAACAATTTGTAACCATACAAATTTTCTCCATATCCTAGCAGTATGCATTTCTGACTTTTATCTTCAAGCTTGGTTCGTTTTTCATCTTGAATTTTGGCATAAGCTATGCTGCCAAAAATCCTCAAGTGATCAACTCTCGGTTTCTTCATGCTCCAGGCTTCTTCTAGTGTAAGCTTATGCAACCTCTTTGTTGTAAATCTGTTCAACAAATACACAGCACACACAATTGCATCTCCCCAAAACTCTTTAGGACAATTCTTTTCTTTTAACATACATCTAACCATGTTCATAATAGTCCTATTTTTTCTCTCCGATACTCCATTCTGTTGTGGAGTTTGTGGCATTGTGAGCTGATGTGCTATACCATTCTCTTTACAATAATAATCAAAAGCATGAGACACATACTCTCCTCCCCTATCGCTCTCGATTTTTTCAGCTTGCATTCACTTTGCTTTTCTACTAGATTTTTAAATTCCTTAAACTTGCTCAAGACTTCTTTTTTTTTCTTTCAACACATATACCCATGTTTTTTCCACTAAAATCATCGCTGAATGTAAGGAAATACCTGTTTCCCCTATTGTTGTAGGTGTAATTGGCCCACACACATCCGAATACACCAATTCCGTAGGGCCGAGATGCTCTAGAACTCTTCTTTGGGAAGGATTTTTGGTGTTGCTTTCCCATCACACACACTTCACACAAATCGCTTTGTGTGTTCGAGCCGTGGTATTCCCGAGAACCATCCCGTATTTCTCCATCATCATTAATGATCCACAATTCGATGTCCATATCGCAAATGCCACAAGTTCGTCGATTTGAACTTTCCGCCTTGAAACAGCTTTGACATACACACATTTAAGTCAAGAGGAAACATCCCTGTTTTTGGTCATCTTGACCGAGGCAATTAAAGCTCCGGATTCATCAAAAATCTTCAAGCTCTTATTCTTCATCCGCACTTCAAAAATCTTGCTCCCGAAAACCCGTCCCTGCACTTAAGATGTTACTCTTCATGTCCGGAATGTAAAATACTTCGTTATGAATTTCTGCTCACCATTCTTGAGTTGTATAAGAATTCGGCCTCTTCCTTCAACAGGTATTTGAGAAAGATCTTCAAAAGTGATTTTTCCTTTGTAACTCTCATCATTATCTGCAAATGCTTCCTTCATGCCACACATATGATTTGATGCTCCTGTGTCTAGATACCAGGTACTACATCTGCTATCATCAAATTTTCCACATGCCAGCAGCAGTGCAGGTTATTCTGAAATACTTACCTTCTCAGCAAAATTAACAACTTTGTCTTTAAATCTGTATTGTGAACAGTCAGAGGCGAAATGACCATATTCCTTGCAATTATAACATTGCACTCCTGCATTGTTATTTCTCCAGTTTGAGTATCCTCCACGACTTCTTCCTCCGAATCCGCCTCGCCTCCGCCATTGAAATTCGATTTCGTGCACCATGAAATTCTTGATTTCTATATGATCTTCCTCCTCTTCCTCTTCTATGCAAACTCTGCCTCTCTGGAATGCTCCTCTGTTGGATTCATTGGAATTCTTCAAAGTTAGCTGTGTCTGCAAAGCATGTTCAAGTGTTCTTCCTTCTCCTCTTCTGTCAATTTTCTGCTCATGGGCTTGCAGTGATCCCATTAACTCTTCTACTGTTAATTCTTCTAAATCTTTTGATTCTTCAATTGCTACAACCACATGGTCAAACTTTGAATCCAGTGATCTCAAAATTTTCTCCATCACACGAACATCATCAATATTTTCACCATTCCTTCTCATCTGGTGAACCAAAGTGATTACTTTTGTAAAGTAATCTGAGATTGTCTCATTGCCTTCTTTGTTCAGCTTCTCAAAATCTCCTCTCTGAGATTGTAGCCGAACTCTTTTTGTTTTTTCAACTCCACTATAAGTTTTGCTAAGCATTTCCCATGCTTCCTTTGATGTCTTTGCTGGTGCCACCATCTCAAGGGTTGCTTCATCAAGCCCTTGATAAATTGTGAATAACGCCTTGTTGTCTTTCTTTCTTGATTCTCTCAGTGCTTGTCTCTCTGCATTGCTTATCACAGTATCTTCTTTTGGTTCAGTATAACCATCTTCAACCAGCTCCCATAACTCTTGTGATCTAAGTAGTGCTTTGTATTGGATGCACCACAAATCATAGTTTTGTTTGGTAAGGCGGGGAATATGAAATCGAGAATTGTTGTTGTTGGAAGTCATGTTGTCTCTCGGGCTCTGATACCAGTTTTGTTGGAAATTTGGCAGAAATAGAGAATAGAAAAGAAAAAAGGTTTAGGCTGCACACTCTCTAATTTGGTAAAATACAATACATATGAAAATGGTACTCTCACACTTTTTCATTATGAGATTCATACACTATATATAGACATTAATAGTTGCGACTCTTCAATACTAATAGATGCGACTCTTCAATACTAATAGTTGCGACTCTTGATAAATAAGTTTAATAACTAACACTCTTCCACTTAGGAAATAAATCAGACCCTGTTCTTACAATTAAAAAAAAAAACACAGCCCCCTCCTTTTTATTCTCTCTAAAGTTCTTTACTTTGTAATCACCTCACAGACATCGTGAAAGGTGGCAGAAAACCTCCGTCACCCACCTATTGTCTCGTCGGCGACAAAAAGCGCCTGCATCAACCTCCCTTTTTCGCCGCCGCCACCGCAACATCTTCTTTTACCGGATAACTTCAGCCACCGTTACCTCCACCCAGCCTCCTCCTCGCACACCCGCTGGAGTCCTCCTATCACGCCCGAACCCTCCACGAATGGTATGCTCCTCTTCCACCTTCTTACTTTCCTCCCCCGTCCTCCCTCGCTCGCATGAGTGAATAGTGGATATGTTATAGGGTCGGGCTCTGCCTCGGCATAGCCCAAGAAAAATTTTCGATCAGGCCACCAGCAGACCAAAACCCAAACCTTGCTGGGTAGGTCCAGGTGGATGCGTTGTGCCTTACCCTAAATAATATTAAAATAATATTAAAAAAAAAACGAAAAACATTCCAACAAATTTCAATATTTATTTAAAAAAAATTGATTCCATAACATGATTTTCAATAAAAAAAAATTATTTGGGTTAATAGACCTACATTATATATATATATATTCGGTAAAAAATATTTGATTTTCTCTTACTTTCTAATAAAATAAAATAAAAAATCCTAATTTGAAATATATATATATATATAATTCCTAGATATATTTTCACAAAAAAAATTATGTTTTTTCTCATGTTTTCAAAAATGAAAAAAAGAATATTGTAACAAGTTTACAATAATCGACTAAAATTCCACCAAAATATCAAAAATCATTCACCAATCATTTTGTTCATTTTTATTTCACATATAACAATGATATGAGTTTCTTAGCATAAGTTGATAAGTCTAAGTTGATAAGTATAGAAAATAATGAATCATTTTGATTTGGCAAAAATAAATAACTTAAAGGTGTTGTTCATGCAAATAAATAATAATTAATTCCTTGAGAGCCCAGCTAACTTGATGGGTTCAAAAAAATTCTAGATCTAGATAACTAGTAAAAACATGGTTTGATTATGAAAAAAAAATGATATCTTTTTTTTATTATTGACATGATGACATATTGAAATGTCCCAAGATTAGCAGTGTAACCCACCAAACCTACAAAACAAATCATGGACTCTACTGGTTTTACCAACTTTGTCTTTTTGGACTATTTATTCTTAATAATAAGACAACAAAATTAGATTCTCAGAGCATTGAGCTCCAGCTAAATATCAAAATATTGATACAGGACTAGGATAATTTGATAGAAAACAAATAAAAATAAATTACAAAGATGAATTTATAATCAATAAAAAATACTAAAGGATTCAATTGAAAGAAAAAAATACTAAAGGATTCAATTGAAAGAAAAAAAATACAAGATGAAAAAAAAACTATTTGACAGTGTTATTAAACCAAACATAATGGTTACAACTAGTTTATTTAACTTTCTCTCAAGAAAATTCAAAGCTAACATATTACAGGTAACGAAACTCGCACATATATATCATAGGAAATAGACTCAAACACCAATAGATCAGATTCTATTAGACCGTTATTAAACCAAACATCATGGTTACAACTAGTTTATTTAATTTTCTCTCAAGAAAATTCAGAACGAACATGTTACAGGTAACCAAACTAACAAATACATATATCATAGGAAATAGACTCAAACACCAATAGATCAGATTCGACGCGGAAATCAAGAGTTGATGCATTTGCAGTAATCTTCTACTTGGGTGGAAATCTTGTATAATAGGTCTGAGTGGCAGTAAGGCACAATCCAAAAGATGTAGCAAGAATTGTAATAAAGGTCCAGGGATTGCTAAAATATGTTTTCTTCCACTCATACGCCCATCTTTTCACTGTGCTCTCGCGCTGCTTATTAATAGCCATTTTGACATCATTATAAGCAGCAGTATCATATGTATCATGTGTCAAGGATTTTCCCATACCATTGAAGAGATCTGCGACTTTCTGGTCGGCTCCGAGATAATTGATAATTATGCCATTCGATCGCAGCTCCTCCACATCTTGAGCATCATCAATCAAAGAATCCATGAATAATATGTATGAACTAACTCAAAGTACTTGATCAAGAGCAGCAGCTAATTCATAGGCCACCAGGTTTAAGAGAAGGGACTCGGCTGACTCATCTATGATAATCGGAGGAGCTTCAACTATTCCGGATAAAACTGATGACTTGAATTTGACATCGGTGATAGCACCAATCAATCTCGGCCAGAATCGGATTCCCACCTTCTTAAGTTTCTTGGCAGAATAATACAAGCCATGGCCCCGGCTTCCTGGCTGGGCTTTTTTATGGTTTCTTTTTGAATAGTGATACATGGACTTGTAATATAAAAGTTGAAGAAGATGATCAGGCTGATCAGTCTTCCCTGGTGGTGGTGACCAATCCAAAGACACATTGACGAGTTGGGAAACAAAAGTTGCCAAGGTACTTAATAACCCTTCATAACACAAGCAACAGAACATACAAAGACAACAAAAACTGATTATAAGAAATATAAAAAATAAAGGAAACCAGATTGGGATCATAACCAGCCCTAATGCAGTTAAGGCCATCCGGACCCATTTTTTCATTGGTTTGCTGGACGAGCGGATATGAAGAGAAAGAAAATTATTGATGATTTTATTTGATTCGCATTTAGTAGCACCTCTTTGACATTGACGTAGGGGTCTTCTTTTACATGGGCGAAGCGGTCTTCTCTCCGTTTATCCTCGACAAACTTGACCATCATTCGAGCCTTGAGTTTCTCCACTTGTTGAAGCTTCCCCTCGCGATATGAGTAGTGATATGGACCAATTGAGACCGCCAAGGGTCTATAAAATTCTTCCTTATTTTCCTTGAGTTTAACTGGAACCTCAGGAATGCTTGGTTCTGGAACCTTAGGAATGTTTGGTTCTCCCGTTCGATTATTTTCGGACTCCTTGTACTCTTCCACCATTTCTCTAATCCACTGAGGAAGTGAAACTATTGCATCCTCTGAGATCCTTTCGTCTTGCTGTTTATTGATTTCATTTCTTTCAGCACCGTCTGCTGGTCTGGAGCCGTCTCCTCCCATACCTGAAGCAGGTGAACTCGGGTCTATCGTTACACCAGTTAGATGTGCATCAGCCATTGTTGTAGCGCAGAAGCTATATATTATTATGTGGCGATGGAGGCTCAATCAATGGTGATAACAGCTGACAAAAATCATGAAACATTATCAAGTAGGAAAACAAAATATACCGAAACGTAGATAAGAGAGCTTGTTTAGAACTCACCAAAGACCAGGTTTCAGTTCCTCAGAAAATCCTCTTCTCTATTGCTCTGTGTAAGCATTCAAAATACTGCGCCTTTTATTATCTCCTCTTCTCGGAAGTAGCCTTTAAATATTACAACTATAAACTTTCTCTTAGATTTTCTATAAAATATTCCCTCACGTAAAAAGATTTTAGACTTACATTTACATATACCTATATTATATTATATTGTACGGGAGATTTAAATTCATAATAACTTAGAAGTCAATAAAATTCCAAGAATAATTTAAAAACTAGTAATTAAGTAGGATTTACCTTTTCGTGTTAGATTCAGGTAAAAACACACATGTGGTTCTCCAACTTCTGGATTTTTAATTAGTTTTGTCCTTCTAATAAACTTTGATTTAGCTTTTTTGGATGAGCTAAAATTGGATTCGGTTAAGAAATCTGCATGGTCCCTATTCTTATTTTTATTTTTGTCAATCTAGTCCCTCATCAACTTAGTTTCTTAACATTACCTTTGTAGTGTTGGGTTTGGGTTTCTCTCCTAGGAGGAGGATGGCCCAAATATCTTGTGTGGATTTAGCCCACATGAAAGGACCCACTTAGAAGGGTAGGGCACACTACTTTTGAGTTGCTGAAAAGAACAAAAGAGACAAGAAAAGTGGAAGAGAAAAAGTGAGAGAGCCGAGAGGAAAAGAGAGGAAAAGGCAGTAGAACACTCTGTATTCTTCCTTGCATTGCCAACTCGTTCACCGTTGGATCGGGTTGAGATTTAGACAGAGGCTTCCGGACATATTGATCTTCATTCTGAACGGTTGGATTGAAGATAAGAGCTGTGGAAGTGGATCTGCTTGACACAAATCGGGGCTGTCAGTTTGTGAGCCTTCTCTCAACTTTGTTCTCTTTAATTCTTGTTGTATTCCAAGAATAGTTTAATCTTGATGATATATGTTGTAGCCCTTAGTTAAATCTGAGGAAGAATATTGTGAACCCATTATTTGTGATAGTGGAAGTGTTTGAGTGGACTACGGTCCCGTGGTTTTTCCTTCTCATATTGGGAAAGTTTTCCACGTAAAAATTTGCGTATTGTGTTTGTGGTCTTTGGATATATATTTTCCGCATATATTTTGCTCTATTTAGGAGTTTCCTATAGATTCACACAAAGAGGGAGTGTTGAGTATTGTTGTTTCTCCCAACAAGTGGTATCAGAGCTTGGTGCGATCGAGTACCCTAAATATCTTGTGTTGAATAATGGAGGCTAATCTAAGTAGAATGGTGTGTTTGAATGGTTCAAATTATCATATATGGAAAGGTAAAATGGAAGGCCTGCTTTATGTGAAACAATTCCATTTACCTGTGTTTGCGTCTGAGAAGCCAGAAAATAAATCTGATGAAGAATGGACTTTGATGCATAGACAAGTATGTGGATATCTTAGACAATGATAATGTGTTGAATCATATTGAGGGTGAGACACATGCACGCACACTCTGGAAAAAACTTGAGGAGTTGTATGCTCGTAAGACCGGGCATAGTAAAATGTTTTTGATGAAGCAAATTGATGTATTTGAGATACCAAGATGGAACTTCCTTAACGGACCACTTGAACACTTTCCAAGGAATTATTAATCAGCTTGCTGGGATGGGTATCAAGTTTGATGAAGAGGTTCAAGGGTTGTGTTTACTTGGTACATTGTCGGACTCTTGGGAGACATTTAGAATGTCATTATTTAACTCAGCCCCGAATGGTGAAATCAATATGGATCTGGCTAAAAGTAGTATATTGAATGAAGAGATGAGAAGAAAATCACAGGGATCCTCTTCACAGTCAGAGGTGTTGGTTATAGAAAGAAAGGGGAGGAGTAAGAGCAGAGGTCCGAAACATAGAGATAACAGCATAAACAAGTCCAACAGGTTTGCCAATGTTGAGTGTCATCATTGTGGCATGAAAGGGCATATCAAGAGATATTGCAGACAGTTGAAGAGATAGAACAAAGAGAAAGGGAAGGAGATACAAAATGACGATGGCAAGAATGGTAATCGAGTTGCCACCACTACTTCCGGAGATTTCTTCACTGTTTATGATGATGATGTCATTAATTTTGCATGCCATGAGACCAGTTGGGTGATTGACAGTGGTGCTTCAACTCATGTTACATCCCGACAAGATTTCTTCACTTCCTATACAGTCGGTGACTTTGGGACAGTGAAGATGGGCAATGATGACTTGGCCAAAATTGTCGGTATAGGAGATGTGTGCTTGGAGATGAGTAATGGCATGAAGTTAGTTCTTCATGATGTGAAGCATATTCCTGACATCCACTTGAACTTGATATCTGTAGGCAAACTTGATGATGATGGGTATTGCAACATCTTTCATAATGGTCAGTGGAAGCTCACTAGAGGTGCTATGGTTATTGCTCGAGCTTATAAGCTTTCTACTTTGTATATGTTAGAAGCAAAACTCTCCAAAGACATTATTAATGCAATGGATGATGAGTCTTCTACAGAGTTATGGCATAGGAGACTTGCTCATGTGAGTGAGAAAGGCTTGGAAATATTGGCCAAGAAGAATTTGCTATCAGGAATGAAGAGTGCATCTTTGAAAAAGTGCACACACTGTTTGGCAGGTAAGCAAAACAGGGTTTCCTTTAAGAGTTCCCCTTCTGCCAGAAAGATAGATATACTTGATCTTGTAAAATCAGATGTATGTGGTCCTATGAAGACTAAAAACACTTGGTGGTTACCTTTACTTTGTGACTTTCATAGATGATCATTCAAGGAAATTATGGGTATATACCTTGAAAAGCAAAGATCAGGTATTTGATGTGTTTAAGCAATTCCAGGCTTCAGTTGAGAGACAAACTGGGAAGAAGTTGAGGTGCATCAGAACAGATAATGGGGGAGAGTATTTGGGTCCTTTTGATGAGTATTGCAGGCAACAGGGTATTTGGCATCAAAGGACACCTCCAAAGACTCCTCAGTTGAATGGTTTGGCTGAAAGAATGAACAGAACTCTAGTTGAGAGAGTAAGATGTTTGCTTTCACAATCACAGTTGCCAAATTCCTTTTGGGGGGAGGCTTTGAACACATCAGTACATGTCCTTAATCTCACTCCATGTGTTCCCCTTCAGTTTGATGTACCAGACAAGGTTTGGAAAGGCAAAGATGTTTCTTATGATCATTTGCGTGTCTTTGGATGTAAGGCATTTGTGCATATTCCCAAAGATGAGAGATCAAAGCTCGGATGTGAAGACCCGACAGTTGTATCTTCCTAGGCTATGGCTTAGATGAGTTTGGTTACAGGGTTGTATGATCCAGCTTGAGAAGAAACTTGTGAGAAGTCGAGATGTTGTGTTTATGGAAGATCAAACTATACATGATATTGAGAAGACGTAGAAAAGGTAGTGCCTCGATATAGTGATTGTTTGATTGACTTGGATTCGTCTTCTTTGATAGATTTGCCAGAGACAAGTTGAACATGATGTTCAAAAATGACTTCCAAGTTCCGGATGATACAGATGTTCCCTTACAGGGATGAATCTCATGATCAGCTGCCGCACTCGGAGATACCACCGGATGTTCCACCCGTAAGGTCTACCGAAAGATCGACATCCTTCCACTCGGTGATTCGTAAATGAGTACGTGTTATTAAATGACGGGGGAGAGCCCGAGTGTTATGCGTAAGCCATGGAAGATGAACACAAGTCAAAGTGGGTTGATGCTATGCAAGATGAGATGAAGTCATTGCATGACAATCACACCTTTGATTTGGTGAAGCTACCAAAGGGTAAGAGAGCCTTGACAAACAGGTGGATTTACAAGGTGAAGCAGGAAGAATACACTTCACAACCACGGTATAAAGCTAGACTGGTTGTGAAGGGATTTAGGCAGAGAAAAGGCATTGACTTTGATGAGATTTTCTCACCGGTTGTGAAGATGTCATCCATCCGTGTTGTCCTTGGTTTAGCAGCTAGTCTAGACTTAGAGGTTGAACAAATGGATGTGAAAACAGCCTTCCTTCATGGTGATTTGGAGGAAGAGATTTATATGGAGCAGCCAGAGGGTTTTAAGGTAAAAGGAAAAGAGGACTATGTGTGTCGGCTCAAGAAAAGTCTTTATGGTTTGAAGCAGGCACCTAGACAATGGTATAAGTTTGAGTCTGTTATGGAGGAGCAAGGCTACAAGAAGACTACTTCTGACCATTGTGTTTTTATGCAAAAATTCTCTGATGGTGATTTCATTATTTAATTGCTTTATGTTGATGATATGTTGATTGTTGGCATGCATTCTTCAAGAATTGACAAGTTGAAGAAGCAGTTAAGTCAGTCATTTGCAATGAAGGACTTGGGGCCAGCAAAGCAGATTCGTTTGTATTCATAGATCCAGAAAAGATAAGAAGTTGTTTATATCACAAGAGCAATACATTGAGAAAGTGCTTGAGAGGTTCAACATGAACAATGCTAAAGTGGTTATCTCTCCTCTTGCTACACACTTTAAGTTGAGCACAAACCAAAACCCTTCGACATATGAAGAGAAGGAAGATATGGAAAGAATTCCATATGCCTCAGCAGTAGGAAGCTTGATGTATGCAATGGTTTGTACGAGGCCAGACATAGCTCATGCAGTTGGTGTTGTTAGCCGGTTTCTTTCAAATCCAGGAAAAGAACATTGGAATGCGGTGAAGTGGATTATGAGATATCTACGAGGGACTTCCAAGATGTGTCTTAGCTTTGGGAGTGGTAAACCAATGTTGGTTGGCTATACGGATTCTGATATGGCTGGAGATATGGATACCCGTAAGTCTACTTCGGGTCACTTGATCACCTTCTCAGGAGGGGCTATTTCTTGGCAGTCAAGGTTACAAAAATGCATTGCACTTTCTGCAACTGAAGCAGAGTTGATTGCAACAACGGAAGCTTGTAAAGAGTTGCTATGGATGAAAAGGTTTTTACAGGAGCTTGGTCTCAAACAACAACAATATGTGTTGTTTTGTGATAATCAGAGTACTATCCACCTTGCAAAGAACTCTTCATTTCATTCAAGATCGAAACATAACGATGTAAGGTATCATTGGATAAGAGATACTCTCAATGATAAGTTGTTAACTCTTGAGAAAATTCACACCGATGATAATGGCTCTGATATGCTAACGAAAGCTCTAACAAGGGAGAAGCTTGAGACATGTTGCTCGATCGCCGGGATGGCGAATCCCTCCACCTAGTCGGGAAGGGGGAGATTTGTTGGGTTTGGGTTTCCCTCCTAGGAGGAAGATGGCCCAAATATCTTATGTGGATTTAGCCCATATAAAAGGACCCACTTAGAAGGGTAGGGCACACTTCTTTTGAGCTACTGAAAAGAACAAAAGAGACAAGAAAAATGGAAGAGAAAAAGTGAGAGAGCCGAGAGGAAAAGAGAGGAAAAGGCAGCAGAACACTCTGTCTTCTTCCTTTCATTGGCAACTCGTTCACCGTTGGATTGGGTTGAGATTTGGACAGCGGATTCCAGACATATTGATCTTCATTCTGAACGGTTGGATTGAAGATGGGAGCTTTGGAAGTTGATCTGCTTGACACAAATCGGGGCTGTCAGTTTGTGAGCCTTTTCTCAACTTTGTTCTCTTTAATTCTTGTTGTATTCCAAGAATAGTTTAATCTTGATGATATATGTTGTAGCCCTTAGTTAAATCTGAGAAAGAATATTGTGAACCCATTATTTGTGATAGTGGAAGTGTTTGAGTGGACTACGGTCCCGTGGTTTTTCTTCTCATATTGGGAAGGTTTTCTACGTAAAAATTTGCGTATTGCGCTTTTGGTCTTTGGATATATATTTTCCGCATATATTTTGCTCTATTTAGGAGTTTCCTATAGATTCACACAAAGAGAGAGTGTTGAGTATTGTTGTTTCTCCCAACATGTAGATCATGATTTTTGTCAACATGGAACTTTCATCCACTCCCCGTCCGTACAATTGAAAATTTAAATCTGATCAAAACTGTCCAAATCTCAGCTAGAGACTAATCGTAATAAATTGAATAAAAAACTGAGATTAATTAAAAAAAATTAAGAAAAAAACAGATTTGAGAAAGAAAAATGAAGACCGAATGCAATTGAAGAAGAATCAACTTTTCTTTCTCAATTCGATTTGATTCTCTTTTTTTCCTTAAGTAAACACATTTAATCTCAGTTTTTTTATTTACCGTAATGTTTTAATCCCTTAAAAACATGTGCAAAAGAATTGATGCTTAGAATAGAACACAGTTTTTTTCATCAAATTATATTATGAAATCCAATCACTCAAAGAGCTTGCTAAACTAGCATACAATTTTTCTCATATATATTCATTTCACAATCATTTTTAGTGTAAAGCACTGGTAAATTCTAATAGCTTGGGCCACATGTTTAGCACATTAATCCAAGTTGATTCAAGTTATTTTTATTTTATTTTTCTAATTGGATATTTTTCAATTTTATCATTCACTATTGGGTTCAATTAGAATTTAGTTTTATAATTTTTTATAATTTTTTTTATTAAGTTATTCTGATTTTATGACCTAAATCACGAGTTTGTTTGGTTAACACTAGTTGATTAAGGTTATTTTTAATTGATTTTTTTTCAACTTTATCATTCAACATTAGGTTGATCGTTGGTAATAAGATTTTTTATTCATTTTGGTTTGCTTTCTACGAGATTATTCCTATCTTATGACTCGGGTCAAGGGTTTGATGGATTGACCTTTGTTGACTCGAGCTATTTTTTTATGCGTCTTAAATCATTCTTTCTTTCAACATTGAGTTAAATGAGAATTGGATTCATATTTTGTTTTTAATTTGTTTTCTACTAGGTTGTCTTCGTCTCATAGCCTGGGTAGTGAATTCATCAGTTTAACTCAGGTCTAATAACTACACATGTGATGAATGTGTGAAATAAAAAAAAAAAATCTATTAAAAAGACTGGTTCTCTTTAATTACCCTATAATGTTATGTTTTATCCCTTAAGAACATATGCAGAAGAATTGATGGTTAGACTAGAAAAATAATTTTTTTCATCGAAATATATTATAAAATCCAATTACTCAACGAGCTTGCTATGGTTAAAAATGCAATTTAAACTCATATATATTCATTTCACAATCATTTTTAGCGTAAAGCACTAACGAATTTTAATACCATTGAACAAGAAGTTTAGTCCGGAATTGCTTGTACATGGGAAACAAGAATCATAGCTTTTGCGCTTGAGAAAACAGAATAAATTAAAGATAAACTTCATTAAAGATATCAAACAGAAATAATATTAGCACATACTTGCGTACGAGTTGGTCTGTGTGTTTCAAGAGTTAAATGGAGTTAACCTCATTCGAGTTTTGCAGGCTAGCATGTCACATGCGAGGGAGGGATAAAGACGTACAGGCAGGAATGCTTGTCTTCCCATGGAAATGTGTCTTCTCTTTTTTGTACTCGACAAGTTACTCAAATTTTACTCCTTTTGGAATCAACATATTTGCGAAACTGTGTTGAGAATAAAATCCCAGTTTTTGTACCTACAAGGAATCTGTTCTCAAGCAAGTGTTATTTGGTGTATTGTGATGGATGATGTTTTTCAAAAATAATTTTATTTTTGATTTCAAAACCATTGAAAAACACTTAAAATACCAACTTCTTGTTTTCTTGAAACACATCCAAAATCAAAACCCGGCTCACTCCCGCAGACACCCTACATGGTTTCTTGTATTCGATAGAAGGTTGAGGGTTCCATCCACGATTTGAACATATGTTTCACAATTTGCAGGTTGTAATACTAATAAATGTGAAATGCGTAAAGGTTAGTTTGTTCCATGCTCAAAATGCAAGAAAATTAAAGAAAATAGAACAAACTTTTGTTTCTCCTGTCTTCAGTGGTGAGAAAAGAATAGAAGTCGAGCCCTACCAGTCTGCAAAATGTGTTTTCATTCCTTTTATTTTTGTTCTTGACAAGCTTGGACAGAATTTTATTTGAAAAAGAAAAAAGCTCAGAAAGAAATTCTTTGTCGATACACTGGGATGAAATTTAAAGATATGCGTGAGAGATTTACTTTAAGATATGGGTAGAGCAGGTAGCAAATTGGTGCTGAGTGTTAAACTCTGGCCTGACGGATTTTACATAAGGTTATCGTGGTACTGGTAAAATATAATTGCAAGTTGATTGATTTTTAGAACTGTCATATGCATTCATGTAGCTTTGAGCACTAAACAATTTTAAAGTATATAATTTTAGCCAGTTGAAATGTTTTTGGATTGATTCAAGAGTTGAAACAAAACAAGATTGTCCTCTTCCACTTAGGAAATAAATCAGACCTTGTTCTTACAATTAAAAAAAAAAAAAACAGCCCCCCTCCTTTTTATTCTCTCTAAAGTTCTTTACTTTGTAATCACCTCACAGACATCCTTCACCCACCCATTGTCTCGTCGGCGACAAAAACCGCTGCATCAACCTCCTTTTCCGCCGCCGCCACTACAACATCTTCTTTTTCCGGACAACTTCAGTCACCATTACCTCCACCAGCTCCTCCACAGACACCAGTGGAATCCTCCTATCACGCCTGAACCCTCCACGAATGGTATTCTCCTCTTCCACCTTACTTTCCTCCTCTGTCCTCCTGCTCGCATGAGTGAACAATGGATATGTTATAGGTTGGCTCGTCTGGCCTAGCCCAGTAAAATTTTCTGATTAGGCCACCAGCAGCCCAAAACCCAAACCTTGCTGGGCAGGTCTAGTTGGATGCATTTTGCCTAACCCTATATAATATTAAAATAATATTCTAAGAAAACTAAAAACATTCCAACAAATTTCAGATTTATTTAAAAAAACATTGATTCCATCACATGATTTTCACTAATTTTTTTCAATTTTGGTTAATAGACCTACACTACAATATATATATTCGGTACAAAATATTTGATTTTCTCTTACTTTCTAATAAAATAAAATAAAAAATCCTAATTTGAAATATATATATATATATATATATATATATATATATATATATATATCATGTTTATTTCATGCATATGACTGAATCCTAAAACAATTCCTAGATATATTTTCATAAAACAAATTATGTATTTTCTCATGTTTTTTAAAATGAAAAAAAGAATATTGTAACAATTTTGACAATAATCTATTAAAATTCCACCAAAATATCAAAAATCATTCACCAATCATTTTGTTCATTTTTATTTCACATATAACAATGATGTGAGTTTCTTAGCATAAATTGATAAGTCTAAGTTGATAAGTTTAGAAAATAATGAATCATTATGATTTGGCAAAAATAAATAACTTAAAGGTGTTGTTCATGCAAATAAATAATAATTAATTCCATGAGAGACCAAATAACTTGATGGGTCCAAAAATATTCTAGATCTAGATAACTAGTAAAAACATAGTTTGATTTAAAAAAAAAAAGATGATATATTTTTTTATTATTATTGACATGATGACATATTGAAATGTCCCAAGATTAGCAGCGTAACCCACCAAACCTGCAAAAGAAATCATGGACTCTACTAGTTTTACCAACTTTGCCTTTTGAAACTATTTATTCGTAATAGTAAGACAACAAAATTAGATGCTCATAGCATTGAGCTCCAGCTAAATATCAAAATATTGATACAGGACTAGGATAATTTGATAGAAAACAAATAAAAATAAATTACAAAGATGAATTTATAATCAATAAAAAAATATTAAAGGATTCAATTGAAAGAAAAAAAATACAAGATGACAAAAAAACTATTTGACAGTGTTATTAAACCAAACATAATGGTTACAACTAGTTTATTTAACTTTCTCTCAAGAAAATTCAAAACTAACATGTTACAGGCAACCAAACATAGGTAATGAAACTCACACCTATATATCATAGGAAATAGACTCAAACACCAATAGATCAGATTCTATTAGACCGTTATTAAACCAAACATCATGGTTACAACTAGTTTATTTAATTTTCTCTCAAGAAAATTCAGAACTAACATGTTACAGGTAACAAAACTAACAAATACATATATCATAGGAAATAGACTCAAGCACCAATAGATCAGATTCTACGCGGAAATCAAGAGTTGATGCATTTGCATTAATCATCTACTTGGGTGGGAATCTTGTATAATAGGTCTGAGTGGCAGTAAGGCACAATCCAAAAGATGCAGCAAGAACTGTAATAAAGGTCCAGGGATTGCTAAAATAAGTTTTCTTCCACTCATACGCCCATCTTTTCACTGTGCTCTCGCACTGCTTATTAATAGCCATTTTGACATCATTGTAAGCAGCAGTATCATATGTATCATCTGTCAAGGATTTTCCCATCTCATTGAAGAGATTTGCGACTTTCTGGTCGGCTCCGAGATAGTTGATAATTATGCCATTAGATCGCAGCTCCTCCACATCTTGAGCATCATCAATCAAAGAATCCATGAATAATATGTATGAACTGACCCAAAGTACTTGATCAAGAGCAACAGCTGATTCATAGACCACCAGGTTTAAGAGAAGGGACTCGGTTGACTCATCTATGATAATTGGAGGAGCTTCAACTTTTCCGGATAACAATGATGGCTTGAATTTGACATCGGTGATAGCACCAGTCCATCTCGGCCGAAAACGGATTCCCGACTTCTTAAGATTCTTGGCAGAATAATACAAGCCATGACCCCGGCTTCCTGGCGGGGTTTTTTTTTGGTTTCTTTTGGAATAGTGATACATGGACTTGTAATAGAAAAGTTGAAGAAGATGTTCAGGCTGAGTCTTCCCTTGTGGTGGTGACCACTCCAAAGACACATTGTTTGAATAGCGGAATGGACTGACTCTAATTCGATAACTAAAGAAAACATGACAAGCAAGAATTATAAAACATAAAAGAAATAAAGGAAATAAGATTGGGATCATAACCAGCCCTAATGTAGTTAAGGCTATGGGGACCCATTTTGGAATTGGTTTACTGGACGAGCGGATATGAAGAGAGAGAAAATCATTGATGATTTCATTTGATTCGCTCAAATTCTTATACCTCTGTTTCCTCAATGAATCCAAGACTGCAAAAGGAAGTTGGTTCTCCAATAATAACAAGTCTCGTTTCACATGAAAAATTTGTCGATCTGACATCTCCAATTTTTCACTTCCATAATGCAGACAGTGCATGAATTGGAGAATGAAGCAGCCATCAATAAACATCATTCGGGCGAATTGCTCGTCATCAAAGCGTGTTATGCTGTCCTCGTCGTAAAATTCTCTTGCGGTTTGGATAACCTTTTGTAGCTCGCTGTATATGAGTTCTATGTCTTTTGCGCTGTCTAAGATGAATTGACGAGCCATCCGAACCTTTAGAGTCTGCACCTCTGTAAGCGTGTCATAAGGTTTCGGATAGTGATAAGGCCCGATTGAGACCACCTTAGGAATGTAGCATTCTTCATTTTCATCCATCAGTGTGGGGGGAACTCTTGGAATTTTCTTCTCTAAGAGTGATTGGTCGTTTTCATCCTCTCTCATTATTGAACGAAGCCATAGAGAACGCTCATTATTTTGTGATGAGTTATTTCCGAGTGTTTCATCCATCTGCAGCTCCTGAGTTTGGTTGTTTTGAATCAGTACTTCCTCTTCATTGAGCAATGGATCAACCCTTATTTCACTTAGATCTTGTTTAGACATTGTTGGAGGCTTGATCGAAGATTACTAATAGCTGAGAGACAAACATTAAAACATTATCAAACAACCGAACTGAATATCCACAAAACACTCAAATATGAATATTCTGATTCACTGCATATTGAGTTTAAGATATAATTTATCAAGTAATTACCAAATGATGTTGATACCTACTTGCTGTGTTGCAGATAGTATACTAACATGTGTCAAATACAGGAACTAAATTTTATTCATACGAACATTACAACAAAAATTATATTAACAAAAATCTGAATTTCCTCACCGTAGCCGCTCTCATTATTTTTCTCTCATTAAGTTGGATACGGGGGGGGGTTGATTGTTTTATTACAATATTTTTTTTTTTTTTAATTTGATCCTACTAGATTTGGATTTTTTTTAATTGACTATATGGTTTATTTCAGTTGCCTAGATATAATTACTAACATATATAGCTAAAACAGCTCGGGGTCTTTGGCACTATGCACATAGAGACATATCACTGTGGACTGGCCATTTCTCGGCCGTGCGTCGCGGCTGTTCGTCTGCCTTTTTTTTTTTTTTTTTATAAACGAACAGTGCACCGACGCTTTTAACCCCTGTAATAAGACAAAATAGCGGTCGGTCTGCGCGTAAAAAACGCTGGGGGCAAGGGTCACTGATGTCATTGCACGCGTACGGACCGGTCCGGTCCGCCGCGTTTTTTTTTCTTTTAATATATTTAAAATGGCTAATTATGGTGATGGCCCCAAATAAAACAAAAACCTTTATTTCGGTCCAGGGGCTGTCCGGTAATTGACCACCTTTTTTAATTATTTTCCCGTTTATTGTCAGTGCGTGTGTAACACGCGCCTACCTGTTTGCCGACCCACGCCCTGTTCAGGTGGCGCGTGCGTCGTCATACGGTGGACGGAGACGCGATTCCGACGGACAGAGCGGTTCGCCTGGACGTCTTCTTCCTCCCGCGGTGGCGCGTTTACCATAAAAATGCCAGGGGACGCGCCGGGAACCGGTTAAAGCCGCCGGCCACGTTTCTCTCTCTCTCCTGCACATAAAAGTGCAGGAGAGTCCCCCAATTTTTCCAACGTTTTACTTCAGTCCCTTGACTTTGGATTTTGTTTTTTCTCCTGATTTTGGTTGCATAAGTTTTGATTTAGTTCAATTGGGTCCTCCGATTGCAATTGATTGGATGTCAATGTTTCAGTTCGGTCCTCCTTCTTTTAATTTTCGGATTCGGTTTACATTAGTCAATCAATACAGTACATAAGTTTCGATTTCTTCAATTGGATCCTTTGATTGGAATTGATAATATATTGAATTTTCATTTTGGCCCTTATAGTTTTATTTTTTATTTTTCATCCCTTGATAAATTGATATTTGTGTTTTATTTTCCATTATTAACATAATAATAATAATAATAATAATAATAATAATAATAATAATAATAATAATAATAATATGTGTGTTATTTTCCATTATTAACATAATAATCATAATAATAAGAATAAGAATAAGAATAAGAATAAGAATAATAATAATAATAATAATAATAATAATAATAATAATAATAATAATAATAATAATAATAATAATAATAATAATAATAATAATAATAATAATAATAACAATAATAATAATAATAATAATAATAATAATAATAATAATATATTATTTTTCTTGCTTACTCTTTTGTTAATGTTTATGAGTGTTTCTTTTTTCGGGATAATTTAATAATTTAAATTGTTTTTGCAATAATAGCAATAGTTATTTTATATGTAATATTACTGGAGATAGAACACAACTCAAGAACAACAGATAAACAAATTTACCTAGGTGATCTACAATTAAAAAACGATATAAGTTACTTTTGTCTCCATTACACTGTTCCTTTTAAACGACAAACAAATCATTATTATATGTTTTAATATTTATTGCATATTATCACCTAAAAGTATATAAAGAAATAAAAAAATGACCTCGGATTTTTTTGATTAACAAAATTAATATCAGCATTCTTCAATAAATTTAATATAACAATATGATGAAAAAATCTTATAAAAAAAAATTTTGACTTTGAATTTTAATTTTGTGCTCTTTTGTTAATGTTTATTTCTTAAAAAAAACTCAAAAAGTTGGATTTTTAATATTTAACATCTAATATTACCCGAGAAAAAATACAACTCAATAAAACAAAAGGTAAACAAATTTGCCTAGATTATCTACAATTAAAAAATATATAAGGCACTTTCCGTTTCAACTACACTGTTCTTTTTTACCGGCAAATAAATAATTATAGCAGGCAAAAAAAATATATTTATTTTTTGAAAATAAATGTCAATATTTTTATTTATAATGTGTAAGATCTAATATTATTAGGGAAAAAGGCAACTAATCTTTTTTTTTTAACAAATTTACTTAGGTTTTCTACAATTAAAAAATATAAAAATCACTTCCCATTTCGATTAAACTATATAATATGTGAGACTAAATATATGTGTTTAATATTTATTTAATAGTCTCGCCTAAAAATACATAGACAGAGAAAATAAATGACCTACAATTTCTTGCAAAAAATATTTAATATAAGTATTCTTAAATATATTTAATATAATAATATAATGAATAAATCTTATAAAAAAAATTTGCCTTTGAAGTTAAATTTATATTTTAGACTCTTTTTTCTTCATTTTCAGAAACTGTGACCTTTTTTCCACATATATTTTTAATTTTTTAGTTCCCACGTCAGTTGTTCTTTTTTTATCGGGTTTTTTTTTTTTTTTTTTACCAGAGCATCTGTGACAACAAATTTCTTATAAATCATTTAACCTTCTTAGCAAATTTTCTAACAAATTTTATCAAAAAAAATTTAGCAATAACAATATTCAATCATATTTTGGTTTAAAAAAACCATTTTTAACAGACTTTATCAATTACAATTATACTAATTAAATATTAAAATAACAAAATACAACATTTATAGAATCAATCAATTTTCTACATAGATAAAAAACCCCGGCGAAGCGGGTAATTCTGCTAGTTTATACTAAAACAAGTACAAGGACTAGAGTGAATAGGTGAATAGACAACTAAAATAGGCTAACACGTGCAATGTGATGAAAGTCACAGTGTTTTAGCGGCACCATATCTTGCAATTATGTTGGAAGCTTCGCAGCATGATCTTGTGTTTGAACTAATTGAGAATTATTTTATTTATTTATTTAGTTTTCTTTTTATTTTCATTTTTTTCTTCTTTAATAAAAAAAAGTTTATTTTCTGAACATTTTTCCAAGTCCAAAAAAAATATTCATATTATATTGATTTTCATATGAAGAAAAATAGCAAGATAGAAATCATGCTCAATCAACTTGTTTTCTATGATAATTCTTTATTGACCTAAAATACACGTGACTCCACTACAACTAGGGGAAAAAAATAAGAATAAAAATTATGATACGGTCCTATCCACATGTTTTAAGGGTTTAGCATCTAAAACGCGAGCTCATCTGTGCATACGAAATGGAGAGAAAGACTGGGAAGTCGAGGGAGAGTAAAGCAAGGAATTTAACATACCTTGAAGATCTCTCTCGTGACGGCAGAAGCAGCAGCAACAATGGATGAGAGAATGAAATGGTAGTGCTAAGAGATATCTATGCAAATATAGAGAGATAGGATAGGATATAAATGAAAGTCTCCTGTGGTGTTCAGAAAGAGGAGACGTAATTTATTTTTTTGACTTTGTTTTGATTTGAAGAAAATTTTAACAAATATATTTTTCATGTCTTTTAACTAAGGTAATATGGTGGAAAAATCAAAATAAATTTTAAAATTCATAAAAATGTATTATATTGCATTTTTATTTTTATTTTCATTTTAAATAGAGTAAAACTCTGAGGACGTCCTGAAAGGTTTTCAAGTTCTCTATTTATCTTAGGATTGGTAAAGTTCGTAGGTAAACCAATAATTGGTGTGGTGGTAGAAGAAGGAGATTGATTGGTGTGCGTTATTAAATGACAGATGATAATGGAAAGCCAGTTGTTCTTTCCAGTGTCAGATATAAAGACAGTTCTCTTTTCCATTCCAATTGGTCTGGGAGGTGGGTGTGGACCTAACGTGTCGTGGCTGTATTGGAGACATGTCAGAGCCAACTTTGACTATGAGCCCCTCCACGCAAAAAGCCATACCTTTTTGGCTATTGGTTAAATGATTGGTTTTGCTAGTTTTAAAAAATAAAATATAATATATATACATGTAATATTTAATATGATAAATATATTAATACATTTTATTATAACAATAGTAATATCGAACTCTAAATATCTAAAAATATTATTATTATCATTGCTAAATCAATAAAAATTATTACACAACTCCAAGAAAAAAATTCAAAAACAATAACAAAAGAGAAAGCAAGAAAAAAAACTACAATTATTGTTGTTGTTGTTGTTGTTGTTGCGTTAATAATGAAGAAAACAAAATTAAATCAAAGAATAAAAAAACCTAAAAACTTTAGCATAAGAGAAAATAAAAAATAAATAAATAATAAAAAAAAATAAAATTTATTAAATTTCAACTAATATTTTGCTGATATATGCAATTTAATTCTTCATTGAGCTTTAGACTTTTAATATTTTGTAATCTTACCCCTGATTTCAACGAATCAAGTCCTCAAGGCTCAACGTCTTATACAAAATAGTCATTAGCTGTAAATTTCTTAAATTTAGTTCTTAATTGACCATAATTTTTTATTTATTTTTTGTTTCTGATTTCAATCCGTTGACTTGATAAAACAGCACCAAGTGCGATAAAGCTCCAAGAATTGCTGAATAGGTCTGCAGCAACTCAGATGCCCATTTTTTGATGATGCTCTTGCAGTTCAGTTCAATTCGTCTTTTTCACATCACCATAAGCGTAAGGGTTGGGCACCAAGTTTCAAGACATGCGGTTGAAGAGATCAGCAACCTCCTGTTCACGAACAAATATATTGAGAACGCCTTTCATCGAAGCACCTTCACATCTTCGACATCTTTAATGAACGAATCCAGGAAGCATGCGTAAGAAGTGACCGAAAGCTCACAAGATGCATGACAGCATGTGTCATAGGCTCTCAAGTTTAAGAGCACGACCTTGAATGACTCCTCTATGGTTATTGGTGAAAGAAATAGTTTATTTTCCATAACACAAACAAACACTGGAAAGTGTTTTCGAATTCATTTTTCATAATATTACCAAACATCGGAATTCACTTTAAAAAAAAAAAACACTTTCCAGCAAACAAACGGGGCTTACATTGCATGTTTTTCCACTAAGTTTGTTCAATATCAGTCCTTAAACCTAAAATGTAATATACGGACTCAGTCCAAAATATCTATTTAAAAAAAATCAAAAAAAAATCCTCACTTCAAAAACATAAAAGAAATGTTTTGTTGTGGTGATAGAATCCTAACATATTTTCACAAAAAAATCTATTTTTTCTCATGTTTTAAAAATAGATTCGAACTCACGCCCTCTCACAGGGCAGCGATAATGTCGCGCTTCCTTGGACCAACTCGGCTACCTCAAGAAATCGCTCTTTGATGTCGGCAACATATATTAATAGTAAATATTGCTGTGGATTCCCACAGCTAAACACACTACGCGATTTATATATATATATATAGTAATAATAAGAACTTAAACTTGTAAGTGAGACTTTAGAATATGATTTATATTAGTTTTCAATAGACCTTTCCTCAAGTGAAAGATCTTTGAACTTAAAACTTATATAGACACATATTATCTTATGTTTGAATTTGAGCACCCTACAACATAGTCTTATGAATTTCCAAGAGGGGTTTGTTTTTCTTGATGAAAAAGAGATTGTTTTTTGGTTACTGTGGGTTTTTTTTATTGTGTTCGGTGATGGTTTCAAGTGATGACTATTACAGTGGAACGAAATAACTTTTGTTTTTTTTTTTGTTTATTTTAAACACAAATGTACAACAACAATAATCATAGTAATAATAATAGTATATTATATTTATGTGTTGGGCTAAGTCACATGACGTTTTTGTTTTTTTAACAATACTCGACCCAGTCAATTAGACCAGGCTGGATGAGTATGGTGTATGTTTGACTTTTTAAAATGTTTTTCAATGAAAAATATATTATTGAAATAATATTTCAACAAGAGGGATCATTACAAGAAGAAGAAATCACATGGATATACCTTGAATTAATTCAAAAGTCTTGCATGTACTTTATAATTATTGAGAAATAAAGTTAGTCTAACCAAATGGAAGCATCAAAACTGGCTACCCATTACAACTAGATAATGCATCCCCAGTTTTGTATTCCCTACAGCCTACCAATATATTTTTCGCTGCCCATTCTACAGTCAAAACATGAAAAAGAAGAAAAATAATCTCTTAATTTAATAGCAAAAATATATCTTATCTATAAGTTCATCTGTGCATAAAAATTATGATACCGTCCTATCCACAGGTTTTAAGGGTTTGGCATCTAAAACGGGAGCTCATCTGTGCATACGAAATGGAGAGAAAGACTGGGAAGTCGAGAGAGAGTAAAGCAAGGAATTTGACATACCTTGAAGATCTCTCTCGTGACGGCAGAAGCAGCAGCAACAATGGATGAGAGAACGAAATGCTAGGGTTAAGAGAAATCAATGTAGAGAGAGAGATACGATAGGATATAAATGGTAGTAGCAAAAAGTCTTAGTGTATTTATTTGTCCAAAAAAAAAACACTGTGGTGTTGAAAAAAATGGAGACTTAATTTATTTTTTTACTTTATTTTGTTTGGCTACCCATTACAAAATGCTAAGACAGTCTTAGTGTATTTTTTT
Source organism: Salix udensis (assembly GCA_029204005.1). Lineage (NCBI taxonomy): Eukaryota > Viridiplantae > Streptophyta > Magnoliopsida > Malpighiales > Salicaceae > Salix > Salix udensis. The sequence continues at coordinate 28,354,171 of CM055034.1, forward strand.
ACTTTATGTTTGAAAAATGAAAGCTATATGAATGTTAGAGGAGCAAGATAAGACAGTCACATCCAATTTAAAAAAGCAAAACAAGCTCACGAAAAGGAAGAAATGGCAGAATTGCTCGTTAATCAGGCAAAATAATATGCAGAGACAAGGCCGAGTTATCCTCAAGAGCTGTTCCCATTCATTGCCTCAAGAACTCCCACTCATGACCTTGTATGCGATGTTGGCACAGGAAGTGGGCAGGCTGCTCGATCGGTGAGATCCCCTGTACACCAATTCACTTAAACAAAGCTGTCCGCTTGATTTTTCCTAATATTCTTAGCAGCCCACCATTTTTTACATACGAACACTAAGAGTTTATGTTTTCAAAATATCTTTTAATTGAAATAAATAAAAAAAATATTTTTTAAAGAAATAATAACTTATCTACCATAGATCAAATGATAAATTTGAATATAGTGGCTTTAAATCCACATTTAAGCTGAAAATATATTTAAATTTGCAACAAAAGCTAGAAGAAATAGTTTTTCATGTACTAGACCCGGGTTTAATTGATGTGCTGAGCTGAGTCCTTGAACTATAAAAATATTTGAAAACTCGTTCATGGAGAGCCTGTGATTTCTATATTGAGGCTTGGTGGGCAGATAACCACTTAATTATTGGCTACCTTTCTCTACTATTCGTTGGAGTTTTAATTAGGCAGATAACTCGTTCTCTAGATATTAATTATGCTTCAATGGTCCCAGATACCACACGGTTTTGCCAGTCAACAGGTCCACATGCTTTTGCTTTCCTTTTTTTTTATTATATAGTTCATAAAATAATATCGAAAACTAATTAACATCTATTCTCCTTTACTTTTTATTCGCATAGTATGATTTCCATGTTGGAATTATGAGAGAACAAAAATGAAACTCGCGATGAGTGTTCTAATTGAATGAAGGTTCTGTTTTGTCATGCAGAATATTTATAGCAATTGTTTGATACTGTGTTTTAAGATTGTTTTTGAAAAACTTCAAAAAAATTAGTGTTTATAGATAATTTTCATGTGCTGATATTAAAATTAATTTTTTAAAAAATAAAAAATATATTATTTTAATATATTTCTGAACAAAAATACACTTTTAAAAACTACATCAACTACACTCCAAGACAATAACGTAATGTTGAATTATTAATGCTTTATATGAAGCATGTGGCTGAAAACAATTTTCTTCTACTTGATGCGACAAATTGAATTGGATTAGTATAAGGCATTAATTGGATTGGAATCAAAATCCGAGTTCTCCAGCTTTTCTACCCCAAGTTTTCTCTGATTGGCCTGCCGGTCATCTATTGACTTGGAAAATTCGAAAACGAAGACTTCCTGCCGTGTGTTGTACTGACTTGGTACAGTGGTTCGAGCATCTTTAATTATTTACCTTGCAAAAATATCAAGTGGATCAAAGAGCATTATTGTTCATTTTCATTTCATTATATTAATTTTTGGCAAGAGTGGTTGGTTGTTTTTATCCTCTGTAACCTCTCTCATTATTGAACGAAGCCACAGTGAACGCTCATTATTTTGTGATGAGTTATTTCCGAGTGTTTCATCCATCTTCAGCTCCTGAGGTTGGTTGTTTTGCATCAGTACTTCCTCTTTATTGATCAATGGATCAACCCTTATTTCACTTAGATGTGTTTCAGACATTGTAGTCACAGGCTGCTAAGCACCAGCTATGATCATCCGTTGTTGGAGGCTTGATCGAAGATTACTAATAGCTGAGAGACAAACATTATCAAACAACCGAACATAATATCCACAAAACACATAAATATGCAAATAAGTAGTAGTGCTGTAGTAGTTTTGAGCTTACAAATGACCAGAATTGGTACAGGAGAAGGCCTCTTCTTTCAAGGTGGCTCCTTATTCGCCTCCTTTGTCTTAAAAGTCAGCACCTTTTACTTTCTGTATCTACAAAATTTAGATCTCAGTTGGTTCTATATATTGCATTCAGCAATTCCTATACTTCCATTCATCATCCACTCATACATATAAATTATATGTATAAAAGAGGCCAATAACATAAGAAAACATTGCATCTGTTAAGATTTTATATTTAGTTATTGTTAAAAAAAATATATAAATCATAGGATAGTTTTTGTTAAATAATAATATAAATTATATATTATAACTTTACTTAACAATTTAAATTTATTTTATTGAAATAGTTTCTTAACATAGTATATTATATTGTTTTCTATTTTCAGATCGAGATAATTGAGAGGAAATCATATTATATTGTTTTTCATATGAAGAAAAATAGCAAAATAGAAATCATGCTCAATCAACTTGTTTTCTATGATAATTCTTTTTCCCCCTAAAATACACGTGATTAAAGCCCATTCCACTACCACTAGGAAAAAAAAAGAATAAAAAATATGATAACGTCCTATCCACAGGATTTAAGGGTGTAGCATCTAAAACGGCAGAAGTAGCAGCCGTTTTAGATCTCTCTTGTGCAGACGAAATGAAGAGAAAGATTGGGAAGTGGAGAGAGAGTAAAGCAAGGAATTTGACATACCTTGAAGATCTCTCTTGTGACGGCAGAAGCAGCTGCAACAATGGACGAGAGAATGAAATGCTAGGGTTAAGAAAAATCAATGCAGAGAGAGAGATGGGATTGGGTATAAATTGTAGTAGCAAAAAGTCTTAGTGTATTTTTGTCCAAAAAAAAATCTGTGGTGTTGAAAAAGATGGAGATGTAATTTATTTTTTAACTTTATTTTGTTTGGCTACCCCTTAACCCATTACAAATAGAACTGGGTATTCATTCCCTCCATCCTGCTAATATATTTCTGAAAAATGAGGCTATATGAATGATAGAGGAGCAAGATAAGCCAATCACATCCAATTTTAAATAGCAAAACAAGCTCACGAAAAGGAAGAAATGGCAGAATTGTTCGTTAATCAGGCAAAACAATATGCAGAGACAAGGCCAAGTTATTGCCTCAACAACTCTTCCATTTCATTGCCTCAAAAACTCCCACTCCTAAGATTCTTAGCAGCCCACCATTTTTTACATACGAACACTAAAAGTTTATGTTTTCAAAATATTTTTTACTTTAAAATAAATTAAAATAATATTCTTTAAGAAATAATAAATTATCTTTGTTCAGATTGCAATAACAAATGGAGGCTAATTAAGACTTTGAAGATGTTTTTTTTTTTTAGATATGATAAAGCATATTATTTGAGTATGCTTCGGCTTATTAAAAGTTTTTTTTTTCATAAGAAAAAACAGGTCTTTTTTAATAGGAGATTCGTCCACTTTGAGTTGATCATTTTTAATAAATTATTATCTTACGGCCCTCCATTGATAATAAGTGTTAAAAACATTTGGGCTGTGCAGACATAAAATTTATTATAATTGTTTTTATTCAATAATAGGAAATATATTTAAATTATTGCATGTCTCAATTAATTTGGATATTTTTATATCAAAAAAGAATTTATTTACATTGATTGATATGTGTGTGCCTTTTTCAACAACTTTATACATGGAAATCATGAAAAGCAAAATAGCCAGACTCATTAATTTGCTTGGGCAAAATATTCATAATGGGCTTTCTGGTGCAGGACCTTCAAACAGAGAGGCCGCTATAGGAATGAGCACCCGACCACATAGTCTTATGAATTTCCAAGAGGGGTTTGTTTTTCTTGATGAAAAAGAGATTGTTTCTTGGTTGCTGTTAGGTTCGACAGTGACAGGGAGATCAAGGCAAGCAGTGGCAAGTGTAAGACAAAAAATTATTGTGTTACTGTGGAAAGAAATATTTTTTTGTTTTCTTAAATACAAACGTACAACAACAACAATCATAATAATAATAATAATAATAACATATTATATTTATGTGCTGGGCTAAGTCGCATGACTTTTTTGTTTTTTTAAACAATGGACTAGACTCGACCCCGTCAATTAGACTTGGCTGAATGGGTCAGCCCACTATGGTAGATTAATTTATTACCACCCCTACATTCAAATTTGCATGCATGGATGCTGCAGGTGGAGGAAAGCAAACAAAAAAGAAAACAAGGTGGGGAGGCTTACTTGGCCGTAAGAGTTTTCAAAGACGTTCTTGTTGATGCAGGGAAGGCGTTGGACAATTGATGAAGATGGTGGTGTCACCGGAGAAGAAGATGGGGGGGGGGGGGGGATTTTAACTCTTCATTGAGCCTTAGACTTTTAATATTTTGTAATCTTACCCCTGATTTCAACGAATCAAGTCCTCAAGGCTCAATGTCTTATACAAAATAGTCATTAGCTGTAAATTTCTTAAATTTAGTTCTTAATTGACCATAATTTTTTATTTATTGTTTATTGGATGTCTGAATTTGTTAATTTACAAACTCTAATTTCAACTATTTAGGTGGTGTTTTTTTGGTATTATGATAGTTGTTGTTTTTTAAAATATTTTTTTCTTGAAAATACATCAAAAAAATAATTTTTATTTTATTTTTTAAATAACACCTCAAAATAATTTAAAAACATCAAAAAAAAAATATTGTTAGACAAGAAGTGTTAGCTAAGTTCTTTCTGCCAAGAGAAGTGTGAGCAAGCGTACCGAGAAAGAAAGACGATGCTGGTGAAGGAGCTTGCACATTCAAGATCCCAATCCGATATGATTGTCTTGTAAGTGTGTCCATTCCAAGCCCATGAAGACTTGGAAAGGTCACATATGTTAGCACACTTGATGAGTTGCACGTGCCATTGTTGATGCAGTGCCACGCTGGTTCCGAGTCTGTGTAGACACTAATGAATGTCTGCTGTGCATCGAAGAGCCTTGATAACAATACCAGGGTGGATTGAACTAATTGGGTCCAACCAAAATCTCCTATTACCCTTTCAGCAACCGGATCAAGGGAGGGCTGAGATTCATCGACGACCGAGTTTTCCGGCTCCGCCACAAGGCATGGAGGCAACAAAGGGCTGTGATTCGGAACCCCCACTAAAAGATTTAGTGCTCACAGAGACTTTAGACTTTCATTTTAGAAAATCTTGCTCTGAGATGAATTTAGGTGGTGTTTGGAAGGACTTTTCAAAAGCGTTTTTGAAAAAATTTAAAAAAAATTTATTTTTATTTTTATTTTTAAGTTTAAATTAATAAAATTTGGTGTTTTTAGATCATTTTGATGTGCTGATGTCAAAAATGATTTTTAAAAAATAAAAAAATATATAATTTTAATATATTTTTGAGCAAAATACACTTTCAAAAACAACCATAACCACAGTGTCAAACAGTCACTTAATCTCAAACATTGAGTGCAGGAATCCACTTTGGAATAATTAAAGGCACCAACAAGGACAGTCAAGCATGAAACATAAATATATTAAAATAATCCGAAAATATAAAAAACAAATTAAAAAAAAAAAAACTTATTTTTGTTCGGATCAATAACAAATGGAGGCTAATTAAAACTTTGAAGATGCTCTACTTTTTTTTAAGATACGATAAAGGGTATTTTTTGAGCCGGCTTCCGCTTATTAATTTTTTTTTATAATAAGAAAAAATAGGCTTTTTATAGGGAGATTCGTCCACTTTGAGATTGATCATTTTTAATAAATTACTATTTTACGGCCCTCCATTGATGAAAAGTGTTGATAACACTTGGGCTGTGCATACATATTATTTATTATAAGAAAAAATTATTCAATAATAAGAAATATTTTTGAATTATTGCATGTCTCAATTAAGATAAAATTTATCTTTGGATTTTTTTTTAACCCGTTATATGGTTAATAACTTTGCTATCAACCCTAAATAATTGTGTAATAGAATATTATTTTAAAAAAAAAAAAAACTCTATCTTTCTATCATTTTCCTAAAATTGACGTTATAGAATAAAAACCACATGCATAACACAAAAGTCAATTACTTAATCCACAATCTCTGCTCACAAGTATCTCTTCTTCTTCTCCCTCTCCATCTCTTACAAGCCTTAGCCTACAAAACTACGTGCTTAAACCAAACTAAACCCAGCACGAACCTATAAATAGAAAACAGTCCTTTAACAAACGTCCCTCAACCCCTCCAAAACAACATTTAATGGATGTGAAAATCAGAGAGGTCTTCGAGTCAGTCGGTTCCTTCTTCACCGGCGATGATCATATCCCATGGTGCGACCGTGACATCATTAATGTAAGTACATATGTGGGTTATTAAGAATTTTGTTATTGATCATTTGGGGTTTGATATTTTCGCAAAAAATTGGTACCTTATTTAGATAGACGGACTCGGATTTCTTGTTCTACACATGTTAGAATGTTGAACCATTCTGTGGTTTAGAAAATATTGTTATTCGTGATGCTGGAGTTGATTGTTTTGGCAGAAAGATTAATACTAGTGATTTGTTTTGACAATTTTGCTTTTGGTTTGGATTGATGATAGTTAAAGTATAAGCTGCTATGCACACGTGGACTTAAAGTGTTGAAGAAGAAGAAGACTTATGCCAACTGTCATTGTAACAGAATCAGTTGTAATACATCACATGTGTATTTGACCTTTGTAGATAGTTGCAAAGTAGTTACAAGTAGTTATCTACACATGTATTGCATGCTCTGCTCATAGTATATAAATGAGCATTCTGTCAAACAATTGATATGCAATAAAAGAGGAAATACGAAGTTAGTAAAAGCTGTGACTTATCTTTTCCTCTCTACTCCTGACCTTCTTCTTCCTCTCATCTCTCACAAATTACCCAACCAAATAACCTGCACAATCAATTGAAACAGAAGTCAATTGAAAAACACAGAATCAACATGGTATCAGAGCTATAATCTGATTCAAGAAGGGGCGTAAAACTGTGGAAGAAAATCAATCAAGTCAGAATTCATCAGCAAGAACAATGACTGGATCATCAGACCTGCGAACACCACAATTCAATGGTGAGAACTATGATTTTTGGTCAGTTAAAATGAGGACAATCTTCAGAGCTTATGATCTATGGGATGTGGTTGGAAGTGTTGATACATCGACATCGGTTTCCCAATGAAAGTAGCGATGGGAGAAGCCTCCGGTTCGAAAGACAAGAAAAACCGAACCGGGGAGAGGTTGCTGCGCTGAGACTAAAGAAAAAAAGGATCAAAGATGCCAAGGCTCTAAGTATTATCCAAGGAGCCTTGACTGATGATATTTTCCCTAGAATAAGAAATGAAGAAACAACAAGAGGAGCATGGGATCTGTTGAGGAGAGAATTCAGAGGAGATGATAAAGTTAGAGAGGTGAAGTTGCAGGCTGTAAGGGCAGAATTCGAGTATATGAGAATGGCTGAAGGAGAAAGCCTAGATCATTACTTGACTAAGTTCTTTGGAGTGATAAATGACATGAAGTCACTAGGAGAAGAGATAACTGAAGCAAGGATAGTGCAAAAGACTTTGATGAGTCTTAGCAGAAAATATAGATCCATAGTCTCGATTATTGAAGAAACAAAAGATTTGAAAACACTTAGAAGTGAAGAGGTTATTGCTTCAATTAAAGTGTTTGATAGAAGGGAAGATATGCATGATGAAAGGGAAAGATTTGTGAATACTGAAAGAGCATTCAGTAGCCTAAGAATTGGGGGAAATAACTACTCTCACAACAACAAGGGCTCACCTGGCAGATCACATCCAAAGTGGCAGAATCAACAAAGGAAGTCTGCAAATTGGAGTCAAAGTGGAAGTCTGCCAAATCTGCAAAATGCAAACTGGAATCAGAAGTCTGGAGTGAATTATAACAATTCATCAAATTCACAATATAGAAGTGGAAGTAATTTCCAGTCAAGCACAAAGCCGAAGTGTAGCACCTGTCAGAAATTTCACTTTGGCACTTGCAGATTCAAAGGGAAACAAAAATGTGGAAAGTGTAGCAGATTTGGTCATGGGCAAAATGATTGCAGCTTCAACAAACAACTGGCTAATTCAGCAAAAGAAGAAGAAACAACCACAGGCACAATGTTTTATGCATGTCATGCAGCAAGCATTGTAGATGAAGATGTGTGGTTTGTGGATAGTGCATGTAGTAACCACATGACTTCACAAGAGTCAAAACTGATTAACATTGATAGATCAGTAACTTGCAAGGTAAAAATGGGTTCTGGTGACCTTGTGCAAGCAGCAGGGAAGGGGACTCTTGTAGTGGACACAAAACATGGGGTAAGACACATACAAGAGGTACTGTTGGTGCCTGGTTTGGATGAAAACCTGCTGAGTGTGGGGCAAATGATGGAGCATGGCTATTATATCTTGTTTGGAGGAAACAAGGCTATGATCTTCGATGATGAAACACTCACTAATGTGGTTGCTAAAGTGATTATGAAAGGCAACAGATGCTTCCCTTTAACACTAGAATCAGTGGTGTCTGCAGCAAGAAAGGCCTCTATTTCAGAAGGTGTGTGGATGTGGCATAGAAGGTATGGGCATTTGAACTTTGAGAGCATGAAGAAGATGCAGCAGATGGACATGGTGACAGGGCTGCCTAAGGTGATGAATGTGGATGCTGTGTGTGAAGGGTGTGTGCTGGGCAAGCACAAAAGACAACCATTTGATAAAGATGTTGCATGGAGGGCAAGTCAGCCACTAGAATTGGTCCACACAGATTTGTGTGGACCTATGCAAAGTGAATCAAATGGAGGTAACAAGTACTTTATCACATTCATTGATGACTTTACAAGGATGTGTTGGGTATATTTCATTAGAAATAAATCAAATGCTCTAAATATGCTTAAGAAATTCAAAGCTCTAGTTGAATTGCAAAGTAGCTATAAGGTGAAGAGGCTGAGAAGTGACAGAGGTGGAGAGTATACCTCCTCAGAATTTCAGGAATTCTGTTCTGATTATGGAATTGAAAGGCAGCTGACAGTTGGGTATTCCCCTCAGCAAAATGGTGTTGCTGAGAGGAAAAACAGAACCATTTGTGAAATGGCTCGATCTATGATGAATGAGAAGAACAAACCTGTGGAATTTTGGGTTGAAGCTGTTAACACAGCTGTGTATTTGTTGAATAGAAGTTATACAACTTCAGTGGCAGCCAAGACCCCAATTGAGAAGTTTACGGGGAGAAAACCTGGCATTAAGCATTTAAGGGTGTTTGGGTGTATATGTTACACCCATATTCCAGATGCTCTTAGGCAGAAATGGGATAACAAGGCTGAAAAAGGGGTTTTCATGGGGTATGGTGGCTGTGAGAAGGGTTATAGGGTTTATATCCCAAAGACAAAAAGAATAGTATTGTCTCGCAGTGTGATATTTGATGAAGACAGCATTTATGGATGGGAGACATGCAATGGGAAGTTTAACCCTACACAATTTTTGTTTGAAGGCATAAATGAAGACATGCAAACTGAATTGACTCAGCTAGAAAATGGTGAACAATCTCAGGAATGTGCAGAAGGCAGAAGTGATGATGAAGACAGTAGCACAGATTCAGAAATTGATTCACAAACACCAGTAAAAATCAGAACCTTGGAAGATATATATGCTAGGTGCAGTGCAAGCATGATTGAACCTGAAAATTACTCAGAAGCAGCTGGGGATGCAGCTTGGCAGGATGCCATGAAGGCTGAGTTGAACATGATTGAGAAAAACAATACATGGGAGCTAGTTGAAAGACCCATTAACCAGCCTGTTATAGGGGTCAAGTGGGTATATAAGGTCAAGCTAAACTTGGATGGTACAGTGAACAAATATAAGGCTAGACTTGTGGCAAAAGGGTATGCACAAAAGCCTGGAATTGATTATAATGAAACCTTTGCACCAGTTGCAAGGTTGGATACCATCTGAACACTTATTGCTCTAGCAAGCAAGAAAAACTGGAAACTATTTCAGTTGGATGTTAAATCAGCATTCCTAAATGGAATGCTTGATGAGAAGGTGTTTGTTGAGCAACCCGAGGGGTTTAGTGTTCAAAGGGCAGAAAACAAAGTGTACAAGTTGAATAAGGCTCTATATGGACTTAAACAAGCACCTAGGGCTTGGTATAGTGAGATTGACACCTATCTCATTATGAGTAAGTTCAAAAGAAGTGCATGTGAACCTACTCTATATACAAGGGCTGACTGTGAGGGAAATCAGCTTATTGTGTCCATATATGTAGATGATATTGTGTACACTGGCAGTAGTGACAGATTGATGGATGAATTTAAAAAGGAAATGATGTTGAGATATGAGATGACTGACCTTGGTCTTCTCCATCATTTTCTGGGCATGGGTGTGATACAATCTGAGCAAGGCATTGTTATCCATCAAAGCAAGTATGCAAGATCCTTGCTTGTGAAGTTCGGGCTGGCTGATTGTAAACCAGTCTCCATTCCTCTAGCAACTGGTGAAAGGCTGAGAAAGGAAGATGGAAGTGAGTTAGCAGATGCAAATGTCTACAGAAAAATAGTGGGAAGCTTGCTGTATTTGACAGCAACAAGGCCTGACCTTATGTACACTGCAAGTCTGTTATCAAGATTTATGAACCAGCCAACAAAGAAGCACATGGGAGTGGCTAGAAGGGTTCTTAGATATGTCCAAGGCACACTGGATTATGGAATTGAATATGCAAGGCAGAAATCAACAACACTAATGGGGTTTTGTGATGCAGACTGGGGTGGAAGTGAAGATGACAGTAGAAGCACTTCTGGATATGCATTTGGGTTTGGAAGTGGTGTGTTTTCATGGGCTTCAGTGAAGCAAAACACAGTTGCATTATCAACTACAGAAGCTGAATATGTTTCAGCTTCTGAAGCAACTGCCCAGGTAATATGGCTGAGGGCTATACTTGATGATCTTGGAGAAAAACAAGTAAAAGCTACAAACCTATATTGTGATAACATGTCAGCTATAGCAATGGCAAAGAACCCAGAATTCCATCAGAAAACAAGGCATATTAACAGGAAAGTTCATTTCATAAGGGAGGCAGTACAAGAAGATGTTATTGACATTAAATTCTGCAGCAGTGAAGAACAATTGGCAGATATATTCACCAAGGGGTTGCCTAAAGACAGATTCTTTGAACTCAGATCAAAGCTTGGTGTGAAAATCGTAAGCAGCTTAGGAGGGGGTGTTAAAGTATAAGCTGCTATGCACACGTGGACTTAAAGTGTTGAAGAAGAAGAAGACTTATGCCAACTGTCATTGTAATGTAATCGCTTGTAATACATCACATGTGTATTTGACCTTTGTAGATAGTTGCAAAGTAGTTACAAGTAGTTATCTACACATGTATTGCATGCTCTGCTCATAGTATATAAATGAGCATTCTGTCAAACAATTGATATGCAATAAAAGAGGAAATACGAAGTTAGTAAAAACTGTGACTTATCTTTTCCTCTCTACTCCTGACCTTCTTCTTCCTCTCATCTCTCACAAATTACCCAACCAAATAACCTGCACAATCAATTGAAACAGAAGTCAATTGAAAAACACAGAATCAACAGTTGAATATGAGAGGAATGCAAGGAAAGGGTCAAACTTTTAAGATAGAGAACAAAGGGTTTTTGTTTTTTGCAGTCATAACATTGGGGCAATTGAAATCAATTTTGCTAAAAAAATATAGGTCCCATCTAGAGCCGATTCATTTTTCTTTCATGTATGGTCTTTGTACCCTTTCAAGACTTTAAATTCAGTTTTCTTACTGATCTTGGAGGCATTTACTGTCAGTTTGTGTAAATTTTGTGTGCTTGACAGTTCAGTCTATAGCATCATTTTTTTTCCGGGAATGGAATTATGCCATATTGTTCTTTTGATTTTGGAATATTGTACATCTTTGTTCTTGTTTTCTTCATCGCTACATGTTCAAATGGAATGGTCAGTCTCCCGATGCTTACCCCCGTGTATGTTTGAAATTTAAGATTCGTTTAACTTCAGTGTCCTAGTTTGCTAAAGAAGTTATGTTATAGTCTTTTGTCTTGTTATGTAAATACTTTAGTGCAAGAAGTGCGAAATCTTTTTATAAAAATGGAAATGAAGAGTTAGAAGAACGCTTTTCCTCCGATGTTGCATGTGTTTCATTCGAGTCCCAACCCCCTCTTTAGCTTTTATGTTTCCTTTTCCGTTTAAAAATACTAAGGACCTATAAGTTGTTTTTGCAAGCATTGAATCAGTAGTTATTTCAATTTTCCATGATTATGTGTTTTGGTTAACACTCGCCCTTTTGATGCCGAGGTCGTGAGAGGGAGGTAGCGTAAGCCGCTGAAGGTGACTCAAAGGAACTTAAAACGAATAGCATTATGCGATTGTCATGGGCTCTTGTCCACTCTAAACAACCGTAAGACGTGCAGCGTGGGATAGCTATGCTTGAAGGTAAACAAAGAAAACCGATCTGTCATCTCTTTCTTCGTCGCATCCAACTTCTTCATGTTGATGTCCTCATGCAGGAAATATTAGTGAAAGTTGCTCCTTGTGTTTTGTTATGGAATAGGTTGTGTTTATTTGGGATTTTAGGGGTTGATGCAAAATTTGTAAATTATTTGAGGTTTTAACATGTTTGAAGAATAGTGAAGTTGGTGGCAAAGAGTTGATGGTTTTAATCAATTAAGCTACATTTTGTTCATTTTTATTTCACATATAACAATGATATAAGTTTCTTAGCATAAATTGATAAGTCTAAGTTGATAAGTTTAGAAAATAATGAATCATTATGATTTGACAAAAATAAATAACTTAAAGGTGTTGTTCATGCAAATAAATAATAATTAATTCTTGAGAGCCCAAATAACTTGATGGGTCCAAAACTATTCTAGATCTAGATAACTAGTAAAAACATGGTTTGATTTTTAAAAAAAAAGATGATATCTTTTTTATTATTATTGAGACGATGACATATTGAAATGTCCCAAGATTAGCAGCATAACCCACCAAACCTACAAAAAGATAATGGACTCTATTGGTTTTACCAACTTTGGGCCTGTTTGGGAGAGCGGTAGCGGTTGCGGTTGTGGTTGAAAAAATGAAGTTTTAAAAATGGAGTTTTTAAAAATGGAAAGTGTTTGGTTAAAACTGTGGTTGAGTTGAAGGTTGAAGAAAAAAGAGTTTTGGTGTTTGGTTACCAAACTTTACAAACTGCTTTTAACTTGTGAAATTACTTAAAAGGGTATATATATATATATATATATATATATATATATATATATATACAATTTTTTTAAATATTGTAAATTTAATAATGATAATAATATTATGTAATTAATAATTCATGAAAAAACAAATATTATTTTTTATTCTCCCATCAAACTATTTGCAATTTCATCACGAACATATATTTTAATATGTATTTATATTTTAATTAAGTTTTTAGATTTTTATATTATTATTTTAATATTTTAAAAAATATATTATTATTATTTTAATAATATTATTATTTTATTATTTTAATATTACTATTTTAATATTAATATTTTAATATTAAAAACTATTAATATTTTAATATTATTATGGGATAATATTTGTATCTGCTAACAACCCCCAAACCCATTTGCTTTTGCTTTATCTTCTCCACCCATCTTCGTCTCCCATCTTCTCCACCCATCTGCTCCACACCGGCCTCTCTAAGACCAAGGGCATTCTTTTGTTGTACCAAGTATTCAAGCATATCAACGATCTCTCCTAACTTTGTCTCCATCTCTTCCTTTACTCTCCGAAACGAAAAACGAGTAGATAAAAAAGCCTCTCACCCGATCTCGCACTCGCATTGAGAGCCACCTTCCACCTCCGATCGCAAAGCTTTATAAGACATGGATGGCTATCTCAACTATCTTTCTCTCGAGTATGACTCGTGTGGGACACCAAGCCATCATGGCAATTCTCTTCTTCTTCTTCAATTCATGTTAGTGTTACTTTTCGCTTTTCTTCCCAAAGTGAGAGACGGGAGGAGGCGCAGATGAGAAGGAATATTGATGGTGAGGATATTTTAGGGTTTTTATTTTTTAACGGTAATTTTTGTATTTGAAACATTGAATCGGAGTCCCGATCGGGCGTTTGAAAAGCACCTCCCGTGTGCTTTTCAAAAACGCCGCTTTGGGTGTTAATTTCGGTGGGTCCCACTACAAAAAAAATGGTGTTTGGTTTTTACCAAACACCAAAACACCATCCCGTTTGGCAAACGCCAGACGCACTGGTGCGCCAAACGGGTGCTTTATCTTTTAAAACTATTTATTCATAATAATATGATAACAAAATTAGATGCTCATAGCTTTGAGCTCCAGCTAAATATCAAAATATATATATAGGACTAGGATAATTTGATAGAAAACAAGTAAAAATAAATTATAAAGACGAATTTATAATCAATCAAATACAGAAGGATTCAATTGAAAGAAAAAAACATATTAGACCGTTATTAAACCAAACATCATGGTTACAACTAGTTTATTTAATTTTCTCTCGAGAAAATTCAAAACTAACATGTTACAGGTAACAAAACTAACAAATACATATATCATAGGAAATAGACTCAAACACCAATAGATCAGATTCTACACGGAAATCAAGAGTTGATGCATTTGCAGTAATCTTCTACTTGGGTGGGAATCTTGTATAATAGGTCTGAGTGGCAGTAAGGCACAATCCAAAAGATGCAGCAAGAACTGTAATAAATGTCCAGGGATTGCTAAAATAAGTTTTCTTCCACTCATATGCCCATCTTTTCACTGTGCTCTCACACTGCTGATTAATAGCCATTTTGACATCATTATAAGCAGCAGTATCATATGTATCATGTGTCAAGGATTCTCCCATACCATTGAAGAGCTTTGCGACTTTCTGGTCGGCTCCGAGATAGTTGATAATTATGCCATTAGATCGCATCTCCTCCACATCTTCAGCATCGTCAATCAAAGAATCCATGAATAATATGTATGAACTGACCCAAAGTTGATCAAGAGCAGCAGCTGATTCATAGGCCACCAGGTTTAAGAGAAGGGACTCGGTTGACTCATCTATGATAATTGGAGGAACTTCAACTTTTCCGGATAAAAATGATGTCTTGAATTTGACATCGGTGATAGCACCAGTCAATCTCGGCCAAAAACGGATTCCCACCTTCTTAAGTTTCTTGGCAGAATAGTACAAGCCATGACCGCGGCTTCCTGGCTGGGCTTTTGTATGGTTTCTTTTGGAATAGTGATACATGGACTTGTAATATAAAAATTGAAGAAGATGATCAGGCCGTCTCTTCTTCCCTGGTGGTGACCATTCCAAAGACTCTTTTAGGAATCCCATAGCGCATGGACCGACTCCTAATGCAGGAAGTAAAGGAGATAAGATTGGGGTCATCCGGACCCATTTTTTCATTGGTTTACCGGACGAGCGGATATGAAGAGAGAGAAAATTATTGATGATTTCATTTGAGTCACTTAAATCCTCATACCTCTGCTCCCTCAATGAATGCAAGACTGCAAAAGGAAGTTGGTTCTCCAATAATAACAAGTCTCGTTTCACATGAAAAATTTGTTGTTCTGACATCTCCAATTTTTCACTTTCATAATTCAGACAGTGCATGAATTGGAGAATGAAGCAGCCATCAATAAACATCATCTTGTTGAATTCCTCATCACTGAATTCCTCTTTTATGCTCTCATCGTAGCATCCCTTCGCATTTTGTAGCACCTGTTTTACCTTGTCGTAGAAGTGTTTTTTCTTTGTATCCTCGACAAACTTGACCATCATTCGAGCCTTGAGTTTCTCCACTTGTTGAAGCTTCTCCTTACGATCTGAGTAGTGATATGGACCAATTGAGACCGCCAAGGGTCTATAACATTCTTCTTTTTTTTCCTTGAGTTTAACTGGAACCTTAGGAATGTTTGGTTCTGGAACCTTAGGAGTGTTTGGTTCTCCCGTTTGATTGTTTTCGGACCTTTTGTGCTCTTCTTCCAGTATTTCGCTAAGCCACGGAGGATCTGAAACTTCTTGAGCTATTGCAGGTGAACTCGGGTCTATCGTTAGATGTGTATCAGCCATTGTTGTAGGTTAGAGCCACAATTTTTAAACCTGACATGGTGGTTGATTCAGCTCAAGATTCAGGTCGCGAGGTGTAACAAGATCATCCCGGTTGATAGTAAAAAAAAATTACAAAGCAAAACAATGTCTTTGTTAAAAAAAATCAATGGATTGCAATTAAGTTTTTAACCAGGTCACAACGTCAACTCGATTTCTTGAACGGATAACTGAAGTTTTTATATTTTCTTATTTTATTAACCCAACTCAGATTCCTAGTTGATCCATCTAGTCACGTCAGGCTTTAAAACTATGGCTAGAGCTACTTTTTAAATGATGTGGTTCAAAGTTTCCAACTGATAGAGTATGAGGTGGAATGTATGCATACCATGAGTATGCATACATTACAACACATACATATATAGATTCTTGTCTATAAATAGCTCATGTATTGTGTGTGAATGAGATCAGAAAAACATAAATAACAAATACCAGAAATCTAACAGATTCGGGTTCTCTCTCTCCTCTCTCAAAATATCTAAACACCTCACCTTTACAAATCCATACATGGTATCAGAGCCTCTATGCTCAAGCAAGAAAATTGATTGAGATTGATCCAAAAGCTGATCTCTCACGCAAGCAGATTAATTGATCCGAAAAGTTGATCTCTGCTGCGATTTTTCTTCTTCTGCAATTTTCTGCAGAATATTGAAGAACTTTGTGACAAGTTCACTGTGCAAATTACAGTGATTAATTAGGTGTTTTCTTGTCAAGAATTTTTGAAATTTTTCATCGATTTCATCGATCCTCTGCTGTAATTTACGCAGCTTTCACCTCTGCTGCAGTTTTCGTTCCTCTGCAATTTGAGAGATTTTCTACAGATTAATTGAATCTGCGATTCTCTGCTGCGAAATTGAGAAATTGCTTCTGCAATTTTTCGAAAACTTGATTATCAGCTGCAATTTTCGAAAAAATTTCGAACTGTTTTCTGCAGATTTCTGAATCTGCGAATTTCTTTGAATCTATCTCTGCTGCAATTTGCTTCTGCAATTTCACAGCAGCTTACATGAATCAACTGGAGCTGTGATTTGCTGCTGCGATTGTCTGCACTTTTCGCAAGTTTCTGCAAATTCTGATATCTACGATTGCTTCTGCAATTTTGGAAAAATCTCTGCAAATTACTAAATCTGTGGTCATCTGTTGCGATTATTGTTTAATTTGTGAGGCAGCAGCACTGTGATTGATTTTCTGAACTGCTGCGAAACTTCTACAGATTTCTTTGAAGTTCAATTTCTGTTTGAAATCTTGCTTCCCTGCTGCGTTTTTCCTCTGCAACTTTTTTTTTTCAAACCTGTCTGCAGCTCACTACATCTGTGATTCTCGGCAGTAGAGTGTTAAATCTGTGAGGCAGTAGCATTGTGATTGATTTTCTGAGCTGCTGCGACCTCTCTACAGATTATTGAAGCTCAATTTTTGAGCTGTGATTCTCGGCAGCAGAGTGTTGAACTTGCGTCTGCTGTCTTCCAATTTTTCAGAATTTGCGTTTTTGAATTTCTGATCATCAGCAGCCATGGTAACTGCCTCGCAACTCCAAATCCTCCAATCTCCAATTGCAGGTCTGATTTCCACAATCTCCACAACTGTAAATGTGAAATTGGACGATTCAAATTACCTAAATTGGCATTTTCAAATGCAATTGTTGCTAGAGAGTAATGGCATAATTGGTTTTGTGGATGGTTCTCACTTGTGTCCACTTGATGAGAGTGAATTGAATATTTCAACCTCATCTTCAAGTGATGAATCCGAGAATGTGTTGATATGGAAGATACATGACAGAGCGGTCATGCAGTTGATCACTGCTACCTTATCACCTATAGCCATGTCCTGTGCTATCGGTAGCAGAAGCTCAAGAGACCTGTGGAATAGATTAAAGGAGCATTTTTCCACAGTGTCCAAAACCAGCATATTTCAACTTAAGTCTGATCTGCAAAATGTGAAGAAAGGCACTGATTCCGTAAGTCAGTACCTGTTAAAGATAAAGGAGGCCAGAGACTATCTAAGTGCAGCTGGAGTATTCTTTGCAGATGAAGATATCGTGATCTTGGCCTTGAATGGCTTACCTCCTGAGCACAACACGTTCAGGTGTGTGATACGAGGTAGGGAGAGTGTAATTCCTTTGAAGGAATTCAGATCACAATTGTTGGCTGAAGAACGAATTGTGGATAATTCAATTTCGGCCACCCCTGCGTTTCTGAGTGCTATGCATACTGTTTCAAAATCGGCACCACCAGTGCATTTTCAGCAATCCCGTGGAGTGCATAGTTACAATTCATCTGGAAATGGTGGATATAAACCATTTCACAGAAACAGGGGAAGGGGAAGATTTGGTTCACAGCAGAGGGGTTATCAGCAGAAGCATCAATTTCACACCAGAATGCATGATATGGCAGTCATGAATTCTGGTGGTGTTGGCCCATATCAGTCTGCTCCATCAATGTCCAGCAATTTGGTGTGTCAATTGTGTAATGCTACTGGACATGCAGCTCCGATGTGTGCACTGAACAGAAGCGAGAGGCTTCAGTGCAATATTTGTGGGAAGAATAATCACAACACATTGTATTGTTTTTACAATAACAATGGTCCAAATTACTCGGGCAATGCAGGCTACTCTTCGGCTCAGGGGTTTCAGCCTAATTACCAAGCATCCCAGGACCATCATGTACAGCAAAATGCCATCCACGCAATGAATACTGTTTTTCAACCATCATAGAACAGTTTTCATGTGTAGCAAGTTCAGAATTCAGGTCTGCAGCAACCTCAGAATTCAGCTCCTGTGTGGATAGCAGATACGGGTGCTACAAACCATATGACAGCAGATTTGAACAATTTATCATCATCCACCACGTATCTCACAAATGATACAGTCCAAACAGCAAACGGTGAAGGTTTGCTAGTATCACATGTTGGAAATTCTATTATTCCAACATATACAGCACTCATTAAGCTAAATTCTGTTTTACATGTGCCTCAATTGACTCAGAATTTATTGTCGGTCCATCGTTTATGTTTGGATAATCAGTTTCGGCTAATCTTTGATGCTTTCTATTTTTGGATTCAGGACAAGGTCACAGGGAGGATTATATACAAAGGGCAATGCAGTAATGGACTCTATTCCTTACCTTTTGCTCCTCATCGTCAGTCCTTCCGGTCATATCTTGGTCAGTTAGTTCCCTCGTCTACTTGGCATCATCGCTTAGGTCATCCATCAAATAAAATTGCTACGATGATGTTAGACAAATCTCATATTAAAATTCCCATTGATTCTAATAATTCTGTGTGTCATAGCTATCTTCAGGGAAAATTTTCGAAACTTCCCTTTCAGTCCAGTACTCATAAATCTGTAATCCCATTTCACACTATACACAGTGATGTTTGGGGTCCGTCTCCTTGTGTTTCAATAGATGGTTACAAATATTATGTGACTTTTATTGATGAGTTTTCGCGTTATTGCTGGTTATTTCCACTAATCAATAAAAGTGATCTTTGTGCTGTGTTTGTCAAACTTTATTTCTATGTTCAAACACAGTTTTCTTGTTCCGTTAAAATTCTGCAAAGTGATGGGGGTGGTGAGTATGTCAGTACACAACTCCAAATATTCTTAATTTCTAAAGGAATTGTCCATCAAAAATCCTGCCCCTACACACCTGAACAGAATGGTCTTGCGGAACGCAAACATAGGCATTTAATTGAAACTACAATTACATTGCTTCAACATGCCAAATTGTCAGCTTCATTCTGGACCTATGCAGTACATACGTCTGTATATCTTATCAACCGAATGTCGTCTGTGGTCTTATAGAATAAATCTCCCTACGAGATTTTATTCAAAACTACTCCTTCTGTGTCTCACTTACGCATTTTTGGTTGTGCTTGTTTTCCACTTTTACGACCCTATAGGCTTCATAAATTACAGCCTAAAATAATTATGTGTGTATTTTTGGGATATGCCTCTCAATATAAAGGCTATCTTTGTTATGAAATTGACAGCAAACGCACATATATATCTCGACATGTCATTTTTAATGAGCATGTCTTTCCATATGTTGATTTAGCTACTCGTGTTAAGGGCACTACTGCATCTCCTTCCTTGTCTTCACATGTGCCCTTTCCTATTGTTACCAATGACAACATTGTAGTTTTTCCTTCTGCTATTTTGCATATTTCGGGTCACACGTCTTCGTCTTCACACTCTTTGTCCAAACCCCGTGTCCTCCGCGTCGAAGTCTACTACTCGCTGTCCCTTTGCCATTATCATCCATACCCGTCGATCCTCGAATCCACTCGGAAAGTCATTAGAAGGTAATTAAGCCCCCAATTGATTCTTTCAGCACTGAGTGTATTTCGGTGGTTCTTCATATTCCGGATATGAACTTGCATCCTATGCGACGAGGAGTAAGAGTGGAATTTTTTAAGAAGAAGGCGTGCCTTGCCACTTCTATCGCCACAACCACGACTGATCCGAATTTGGTTGAACCCTAGCAGCTACAAAGTTGCTTTGACCATCCCTCGTTTGGTTGAAGGCCATGAATGATGAAATTGCCGCTTGCGATCGCAAAGCATACATGGAGTTTAATGCCTCTGCCATCTGATAAAAATCTGGTTGGATGTAAATGGATTTTTAAAATCAAGAGGCATGCTGATGGGACTATTGCCAGGCATAAGGCCCGACTGGTTGCTTAGGGTTTTAGTTAGGAGTCTGGTTTGGACTATGGGGAGACATTCAGTCCGGTGGTAAAGCCTACTACAGTGAGGATAGTATTGGCACTTGCTGCGCAGTTTGGTTGGGGTTTATGGCAACTTGATGTTAAGAATGCGTTTCTACATGGCATTCTTAATGAGGAAGTGTTTATGTCACAACCCCCTGGTTTCATTGATCGCACACAGCCTCAGCTGGTATGCAAATTGCATAAATCCCTTTACGGTTTGAAGCAGGCCCCTCGTGCATGGAATGACAGGTTCACATCTTTTCTGCCATCCTTGGGATTTCATCACACGTATTCAGATTCTTCACTCTTTGTCAAATATCTGGATGCGGGGATTATCATCTTGCTGGTGTATGTTGATGACATTATCATCACGGGGAGTGATAGTATTGTCATCAATCAGGTCATTGCATCCCTCACTGCAGAATTTCAGATCATAGATATGGGAGACTTGCATTTCTTCTTGGGGGTTCAAATTATTCATACTTCTGCTGGCCTGGTTCTCTCCCAGTCCAATTACATACAGGATTTGCTCCTTAAGACTAACATGCATGCTGCCAAGCCCTGTGCTACCCCTTGTCTTCCATATCAGCGTTTACTCAAGGATGATGGAGAGCTTTTTGATGATCCTTCCTTGTATCGAAGTGTTGTAGGAGCACTACAGTACCTCACTTTTACCAGGCCTGACATTGCGTTTGTTGTTCATCAAGTGTGTCAATTTATGCAGCGTCCTATGGTGGATCATTTTGTGGCTGTGAAACGCATTCTCATGTATCTTAAGGGCACTCTCTCTGTTGGGATTACTTATCAGAAAGGGTCCTTAGATCTCACAGCATTCAGTGATGCCGATTGGGTCAGTGATCCTAATGATCGACGATCAACAACCGGCTTGGTTGTGTTTCTTGGTGCCAATCCCATTTCTTGGTCGTCTAAGAAGCAGCAGATCGTGTCCCGATCCTCCACCGAGGCCGAGTACGTGGCTTTGTCTTCGGCGATCGGGCCGAGCTTGATTGGATCAAGCAGCTACTACAATTTTTACGTATTCCACTTCATCAGCCTCCTGTTCTTTTCTACGACAATTTGTCTGCGATTGCATTGTCTTTTAACCCTGTGCAGCATCAGCGCACAAAGCACATTGAAATTGATGTGCATTTTGTCCGTGAGAGGGTGGCCAACAAGCAGCTGGAGGTTCAGTTTGTCTCATCACAAGAGCAATTTGCTGACATTCTTACCAAGGGGCTGAGTTCTCCTTTATTTCTTGCTCATTGTCGCAATCTCAGGCTAGGTTTATGTGCGCCTGTGATTGAGGGGGGATGATAGAGTATGAGGTGGAATGTATGCATACCATGAGTATGCATACATTACAACACATACATACATAGATTCTTGTCTATAAATAGCTTATGTATTGTGTGTGAATGAGATCAGAAAAACAGAAATAACAAATACCAGAAATCTAACAGATTCGGGTTCTCTCTCTCCTCTCTCAAAATATCTAAACACCTCACCTTTACAAATCCATACACCAACAAGGTTGGAAATGAAGATGAGCATCACTAAGGACATGTTCAGTAACATAGAATTATTATATTTATTTTTTTTAATTTTCTTTTTATTATTATTTTTTCATCTTCAATAAAAAAAGTTTATTTTCTTAAAAGTTTCAAAACATTTTTCCAACTCAAAAAACACAAAATAATATATTCATATTATATTGTTTTTCATATGAAGAAATATAGCAAAATAGACATCATGCTTAATCAACTTGTTTTCTATGATAATTCTTCAATAGATACTATCACTATTACCCTAAATAGATAATGACCCAAGTGAATGTTGAAAATGTTAAGCTATATTTTTATCTAATTCAATAACATATAATACATATTATCACTACTATATAAATTCAAACTAGAATACATAGATTTCACTCGCTTTGTTAAAAAAAATCAATTAAATTTATATTGCGTGCTCATGGAACCTAGAAAATGCCACCACATAACTAAATATAAAACTAAATTATTTTAAATGCAAACTTAATATAAACATTCTAAGCAAGTAAATTAAACACATGATAAGTTAAGATCCAAATTTACTTACTACACACATAATTAAACATAAACTAAAATATTGTCAATACAATTTAATATAAACATTTATAATTAAAATAAGATTATTCTAAGCTCTTAAGAGATTTATAACTTACTATTTTTGTGAATCCCAATTATGTTTTTTTTTTTCTAAAATACACGTGACTAAAGCCCCTTCCACTACCACTAGGAAAAAAAAAAGAAAAAAAATTATGATACGGTCCTATCCACAGGTTTTAAGGGTTTAGCATCTAAAACGGGCATACGAAATGGAGAGAAAGACTGGGAAGTGGAGGGAGAGTAAAGCAAGGAATTTGACATACCTTGAAGATCTCTCTCGTGACGGCAGAAGCAGCAGCAGCAACAATGGATGAGAGAACGAAATGCTAGGGTTAAGAGAAATCAATGTAGAGAGAGATATACGATATGATATAAATGGTAGTAGCAAAAAGTCTTAGTGTGTATTTATTTGTCAAAAAAAAAACTGTGGTGTTGGAAAAGATGGAGACGTAATTAATTTTTGTACTTTATTTTGCTTGGCTACTCATTACAAAATGCTAATATATTTTTGAAAAATGAAGGCTATATGAATGGTAGAGGAGCAAGATAAGCCAATCACATCGAATTTTAAATAGCAAAACAAGCTCACGAAAAGGAAGAAATGGCAGAATTGCTCGTTAATCAGGCAAAACAATTTGCAGAGACAAGGCCAAGTTATCCTCAAGAACTGTTCCAATTCATTGCCTCAAAAACTCCCACTCATGACCTTGTATGCGATGTTGGCACAGGAAGGGGGCAGGGTGCTCGATCGGTGAGATCTCTTGTGCACAAACTCACTTAAACAAAGCTGTCCCCTTGATTTTTCCTAAGATTCTTAGCAGCCCACCATTTTTTACATACGAACACTAAAAGTTTATGTTTTCAAAATATTTTTTACTTGAAAATAAATTAAAATAATATTCTTTAAAAAATAATAACTTATATTTGTTCAGATTGCAATAACATATGGAGGTTAATTAAAACTTTAAAGATGTTTTTTCTAAGATATGATAAAGCATATTATTTGAGTATGCTTCGGCTTATTAATTTTTTTTTCATAAGAAAAAAGAGGTCTTTTTTAAGAGGAGATTCGTCCACTTTGAGTTGATCATTTTTAATAAATTATTATTTTACGGCCCTCCATTGATAATAAGTGTTAGAAACATTTGGGCTGTGCAGACACAGTACAAGATTGATGGAGTTGATGTCCATACATGGATAGTTTTCCATGAAGAATTTCTGTTTATATACCTGGAAAAGATAATAGCCCTAATGCAAAGTTCCCATTTGGCCACGCCATTTGCTTCCTACCTTTGCTCCATGGCTGCACTACCAAATCCACTTAAAAATCTGAAAGCCCATAAATTAGTGGAGAAAATGGTCATGAGAGAGGCTATGGACATTGTTAGACAAGAAAGTGTAGCAAGTTGTTTCTGCCAAGAGAAGTGTCAGCAAGTGTGCCTAGAACGAAACCACCAAGCAAGCGACCGAGAAAGAAAGTCGATGCTGGCAGGCCTTTAATGAAGGAGCTTGCACATTCAAGATCCCAGTCCGATATGATTGTCTTGTAAGTGTGTCCATTCCAGGCCCATGAAGACTTGGAAAGGTCACATGTGTTAGCACACTTGATGAGTTGCACGTGCCATTGTTGATGCAGTGCCACGCTGGTTCCGAGTCTGTGTAGACATTAATGAATGTCTGCTGAGCATCGAAGAACCTTGATAACAATACCAGGGTGGATTGAACTAATTGGGTCCAACCAAAATCTCCTATTACCCTTTCAGCAACCGAATCAAGGGAGGGCTGAGATTCATCGACGGCCGAGTTTTCCGGCTCCGCCACAAGGCATGGAGGCAACAAAGGGCTGTGATTCTGGTTGTGCTATCAACTAGCAAGTTTACAGGTGATACTGAAAACGAAGAGGTGTGGATACATGACAGACATTCTGGTTCACTTAAAAGACTAAGAATGGAACATTTTGATTCACTTAAAGGCCTGAGAATGGAACCAGATGCCTTGGATTCGGAAGCCCCACTAAAAGATTTAGGTCCGTTTGGCATAACTGTGGTTGAAATTAAAAAAAAACAGTTTCATGAAAAGCATTTTTAGTTGCAGTTCGTAACTCAAATTTAAGTGTTTGTTTAAAACCGTGGTTGAGGTTAAGTTTAATGAAAAACAGTTTTGTGTATTTGATTACTATGTTTTTCATATTGCTATTAACTTGTTAAATTAATTAAAAATACACATGTATACACACATATACATCCGTACATATATATAAATATTTTATAATTTTGTATATTTATTAATAATTATAATAACAAAAAGTTAGATATGTTTTGGAGATATTTTTTTTTTTGCTATAAGAAAATGAAAACAAGGAAAGTCATAGGAAGAAAAAACCTTAAGATTATTAAGCAACAGTGTCAAGAAATTAAACAAACAAATACCTCCTTTTCCTTTTTTTCATTCCAATCTCTCTGTCTCTCTCTCTTCTCTTCCCGGCCTTTACTTCCTCTCTGCTTCAAAACGTCTTAAGTTCATTCTCTGGTTTGCTTTCTCTCCATCAAAACTTTAATCTTCGCTGCAAAGAAAGAAAAGAATAGAAGATTTGGTTTGCCTGCTTTTTTTTTCCGAAACTTTCATTCGCGGTGCCTCTGATTCCTGTTACTTGCAGAAATTCAGACTCTATGAGACTCGCTCGGTAGACACATAGATTGCTTGCTCACTTTTCTTCAATCTTTATCTTTATTTATTTTTTATTTTTTTGTGTTATGAGGTTTATGATCTGTTGGTTTTGTAGTTCTTGATTGTGATTTCTGGGATATTTTTTTCTCTTTTCTTTTGTGTGCGTGCGAGTTCGTTGCTTATGCTGCAGATGCTTTTGCAATCGTGGCGTGATTTTAATTTTTTCAATAGGATCCACAGCTAAATGTTGGGGTCCTGTTTGGTAACGGGTGTGGTTAGAGATGGTTGAACCGCGATGCCAGACGCCAAACACCCACTTAGTGCTCACAGAGAATTTAGACTTTCGTTTTAGAAAATCTTGCTCTGAGATGAATTTAATCTCGAACATTGAGTGCAGGAATCCACTTTGGAATAATTAAAGACACCAACAAGGACAGTCAAGCATGAAACATAAATATATTAAAATAATCCGAAAATATAAAAAAAACAAATTAAAAAAAATAACTTATTTTTGTTCGGATAGCTATAACAAATGGAGGCTAATTAAGACTTTGAAGATGCTCTATTTTTTTTCAGATACGATAAAGGGTATTTTTTGAGCCGGCTTCCGCTTATTAATTTTTTTTTAATAAGAAAAAAGAGGCTTTTTATAGGGAGATTCGCCCACTTTGAGATTGATCATTTTTAATAAATTACTATTTTACGGCCCTCCATTGATGAAAAGTGTTGATAACACTTGGGCTGTGCATTCATATTATTTATTATATGAAAAAATTATTCAATAATAAGAAATATTTTTAAATTATTGCATGTCTCAAATTAAGATAAAATTTATCTTTGGATTTTTTTTAACCCGTTATATGGTTAATAACTTTGCTATGAACCCTAAATAATTGTATAATAGAATATTATTTAAAAAAAAAAAAACTCTATCTCTCTATCATTTTCCTAAAATTGACGTTATAGAATAAAAAGTTAAAACCACATGCATAACACCAAAGTCAATTACTTAATCCACAATCTCTGCTCACAAATATCTCTTCTTCTTCTCCCTCTCCATCTCTTACAAGCCTTAGCCTACAAAACTACGTGCTAAAACCAAACTAAACCCAGCACGAACCTATAAATAGAAAACAGTCCTTTAACAAACGTCCCTCGACCCCTCCAAAACAACATTTAATGGATGTGAAAATCAGAGAGGTCTTCGAGTCCGTCGGTTCCTTCTTCACCGGCGATGATCATATTCCATGGTGCGACCGTGACATCATTAATGTAAGTACATATGTGGGTTATTGAGAATTTTGTTATTGATCATTTGGGGTTTGATATTTTCGCAAAAAATTGCTACCTTATTTAGATAGACGGACTAGGATTTCATGTTCTACACATGTTAGAATGTTTAACAATTCTGTGGTTTAGAAAATATTGGTATTCGTGATGCTGGAGTTGATTGTTATGGCAGAAAGATTAATACTAGTGATTTGTTTTGACAATTTTGCTTTTGGTTTATGTAAGGATTGATGATAGATGTTGAATATGAGAGGAATGCAAGGAAAGGGTGAAACTTTTAAGATAGAGAATAAAGGGTTTTTGTTTTTTTGAAGTCAGAACATTGGGGTAACTGAAATCAATTTTGCTAAAAAAATATAGGTCCCATCTGGAGCCGATTCATTTTTCTTTCATGTATGGTCGTTGTACCCTTTCAAGACTCTAAATTCATTTTTCTTACTGGTCTTGGAGGCATTTACTGTCAGTTTGTGTAAACTTTGTGTGCTTGAAAGTTCGTCTATAGCATCATTTTTTTTTCTGGGAATGGAATTATGCCATATTGTTCTTTTGATTTTGGAATATTGTACATATTTGTTCTTGTTTTCTTCACTGCTACATGTTCAGCTGAATGGCTGTCTCCTGATGCTTACCCTGTGTATGTTTGAAATTTAAGATTCATTTAATTTCAGTGTCCTAGTTTGCTAAAGAAGTTCTGTTATGGTCCTTTGTCTTGTTATGCGAATACTTTAGTGCAAGAAGTGCGAAATCTTTTTATAAAAATGGAAATGAAGAGTTAGAAGAACGTTTTTCCTCTGATGTTGCATGTGTTTCATTCAGTCCCAACCCCCAGGTCTTTAGCTTTTATGTGTCCTTCGCTGTTTAAAAATATTAAGGGCCTATAAGTTGTTTTTCAAGCATTGAATCAATAGTTATTTCAATTTTCCATGATTATGTGTTTTGGTTAACACTCTGCCCTTTTGATGCCAGGGCTGTGAGAGGGAGGTAGCAGAAGCTGCTGAAGGTGACTCAAAGGAACTTAAAACGGATAGCATTATGCGATTGTCATGGGCTCTTGTCCACTCTAAACAACCAGAAGACGTGCAGCGTGGGATAGCTATGCTTGAAGGTAAACAAAGAAAACCAGTCTGTCATCTTTTTCTCTCTGCATCCAACTTCTTCATGTTGATGTCCTCATGCAGGAAATATTAGTGAAAGTTGCTCCTTGTGCTTTGTTATGGAATGGGTTGTGTTTATTTGGGATTTTAGGGGTTGATGCAAAATTTGTAAATTATTTGAGGTTTTAACATGTTTGAAGAATAGTGAAGTTGGTGGAAAAGAGTTGATGGTTTTAATCAAATTAAGCTACATTTTGTTCATTTTTATTTCACATATAACAATGATATAAGTTTCTTAGCATAAATTGATAAGTCTAAGTTGATAAGTTTAGAAAATAATGAATCATTATGATTTGGCAAAAATAAATAACTTAAAGGTGTTGTTCATGCAAATAAATAATAATTAATTCCTTGAGAGCCCAAATAAATTGATGGGTCCAAAACTATTCTAGATCTAGATAACTAGTAAAAACATGGTTTGATTTTGAACAAAAAGGTGATATCTTTTTTTTATTATTGAGTCATAACATATTGGAATGTCCCAAGATTAGCAGCGCAACCCACCAAACCTACAAAAAGATCTAGAATAAGATAACATATTGGACTCTACTGGTTTTACCAACTTTGTCTTTTAAAACTATTTATTCATAATAATAAGATAACAAAATTAGATGCTCATAGCATTGAGCTCCACCTAAATATCAAAATATTTATACAAGACTAGGATAATTTGATAGAAAACAAATAAAAATAAATTATGAAGACCAATTTATAATCAATCAAATACTTAAGGATTCAATTGAAAGAAAAAAAATACAAGATGAAAAAAACATATTAGACCGTTATTAAACCAAACATCATGGTTACAACTAGTTTATTTAATTTTCTCTCGAAAAAATTTAAAACTAACATGTTACAGGTAACAAAACTAACAAATACATATATCATAGGAAATAGACTCAAACACCAATAGATCAGATTCTACGCGGAAATCAAGAGTTGATGCATTTGCAGTAATCTTCTACTTGGGTGGGAATCTTGTATAATAGGTCTGAGTGGCAGTAAGGCACAATCCAAAAGATGCAGCAAGAACTGTAATAAAGGTCCAGGGATTACTAAAATAAGTTTTCTTCCACTCATACGCCCATCTTTTCACTGTGCTCTCACACTGCTTATTAATAGCCATTTTGACATCATTATAAGCAGCAGTATCATATGTATCAGGTGTCAAGGATTGTCCCATACCATTGAAGAGATCTGCGACTTTCTGGTCGGCTCCGAGATAATTGATAATTATGCCATTAGATCGCAGGTCCTCCACATCTTCAGCATCGTCAATCAAAGAATCCATGAATAATATGTATGAACTGACCCATAGTTGATTAAGAGCAGCAGCTGATTCATAGGCCACCAGGTTTAAGAGAAGGGACTCGGTTGACTCATCTATGATAATCGGAGGAGCTTCAACTATTCCGGATAAAACTGATGACTTGAATTTGACATCGGTGATAGCACCAGTCAATCGCGGCCAAAAACGGATTCCCACCTTCTTAAGTTTCTTGGCAGAATAATACAAGCCATGAGCTCGGCTTCCTAGCTGGGCTTTTTTATGGTCTCTTTTGGAATAGTGATACATGGACTTGTAATATAAAAGTTGAAGAAGATGATCAGGCTGAGTCTTCCCTGGTGGTGGTGACCAATCCAAAGACACATTGAGGAGTTGGGCAACAAAAGTTGCCAAGGTACTTAATAACCCTTGATAACACAAGCAACAGAACATACAAACACAACAAAAACTGATTATAAGAAATATAAGAAATAAAGGAAATAAGATTGGGATCATAACCAGCCCTAATGCAGTTAAGGCTATCCGGACCCATTTTTTCATTGGTTTACCGGACGAGCGGATATGAAGAGAGAGAAAATTATTGATGATTTCATTTGATTCGCTTGAATTCTTATACCTCTGCTTCCTCAATGAATCCAAGACTGCAAAAGGAAGCTGGTTCTCCAATAATAACAGGTCTCGTTTCACATCAAAAATTTGTCGATCTGACATCTCCAATTTTTCACTTTCACCATTCAGACAGTGCATGAATTGGAGAATGAAGCAGCCATCAATAAACATCATCTTGCTGAATTCCTCATTACTGAATTTTTCTGTTATGTTCTCATGGTAGCATCCCTTGGCTTTTTGTAGCTCCTCTTTTACGTTGACGTAGAAGTCTTTTCTCGGTGCTCCACTATCATCGTCTGGATCCTTGACAAACTCGACCATCATTTGATCCTTGAGTTTCTCCACTTGTTGAAGCTTCCGCTCACGATCTGAGTAGTGATATGGACCAATTGAGACCGCCAAGGGTCTATAACATCTTCTCTTTTTTTCCTTGAGTTTTACTGGAACCTCATGAATAACCTTAGGAATGTTTGGATCTGGAACCTCACGAATGCTTGGTTCTGGAACCTCAGGAATGTTTGGTTTTCGATTGTACTTTTCCATTATTTCGCTAAGCCACACGGGAATTTCCTCGCTGGTTGTTTTAGAATTTCCTCGTACTTGAGCTATTGCAGGTGGACTCGGGTCTATCGTTAGATGTGTATCAGCCATTGTTGTAGGTTAGAGCCACAATTTTTAAACCTGACATGGTGGTTGATTCAGCTCAAGATTCAGGTCGCGAGTTGTAACAAGATCATCATGTCATCCCGGTTGATAGTAAAAAAAATTACAAAGCAAAACAATGTTTTTGTTAAAAAAAAGTCAATGGATTGCAACCAAGTTTTTAATCAGGTCACAAGGGCAGCTCGAGTTCTTGAATGGATTACTCCAGTTTTTATATTTTTCTATTTTTTTAACCCAACTCGGATTCCTGGTTGACCCATCTCGCCTGGTCAGGCTTTAAAACTATGGTTAGATCTATTTTTTAAATAAGTAACATAGAATTATTTTATTCATTTTTTTAGTTTTCTTTTTCTTTTTATTTTTTTAGTAACATAAAATAAAAAAAAGTTTATTTTCTTAGAAGTTTCAAAACATTTTTCCAACTCAAAAAACACAAAATGTTAAGCTATATCTTTATCTAATTCAATAACATAAAATACATATTATCACTACTATATAAATTCAAACTAGAATACATACATTTCACTCGCTTTGTTATAAAAAAATCAATTAAATTTATATTGCGTGCTCATGGGACCTAGAAAATGCCACTACATAAATTAAACAAAACTAAAAAAAATGGTAGGAAAAAAAAAAAAAGAATAAAGATACCGTCCTATCCACAGGTTTTAAGGGTTTAGCATCTAAAACGGGAGCTCATCTGTGCATACGAAATGGAGAGAAAGACTGGGAAGTCGAGGGAGAGTAAAGCAAGGAATTTGACATACCTTGAAGATCTCTCTCGTGACGGCAGAAGCAGCAGCAACAATGGATGAGAGAACGAAATGCTAGGGTTAAGAGAATCAATGTAGAGAGAGAGATACGGTATGATATAAATGGTAGTAGCAAAAAGTCTTAGTGTATTTATTTGTCCAAAAAAAAAAACTGTGGTGTTGAAAAAGATGGAGACGTAATTTATTTTTGTACTTTATTTTGCTTGGCTACTCATTACAAAATGCTAATATATTTTTGAAAAATGAAGGCTATATGAATGGTAGAGGAGCAAGATAAGCCAATCACATCGAATTTTAAATAGCAAAACAAGCTCACGAAAAGGAAGAAATGGCAGAATTGCTTGTTAATCAGGCAAAACAATTTGCAGAGACAAGGCCAAGTTATCCTCAAGAACTGTTCCAATTCATTGCCTCAAAAACTCCCACTCATGACCTTGTATGCGATGTTGGCACAGGAAGGGGGCAGGCTGTTCGATCGGTGAGATCTCTTGTACACAAATTCACTTAAACAAAGCTGTCCCCTTGATTTTTCCTAAGATTCTTAGCAGCCCACCATTTCTTACATACGAACACTAAAAGTTTATGTTTTCAAAATATTTTTTACTTGAAAATAAATTAAAATAATATTCTTTAAGAAATAATAACTTATCTTTGTTCAGATTGCAATAAAAAATGGAGGCTAATTAAAACTTTGAAGATGTTTTTTTTTTTTAGATAGGATAAAGGATATTATTTGAGTCGGCTTCGGCTTATTAAAAGTTTTTTTTTCTCATAAGAAAAAACAGGTCTTTTTTAATAGGAGATTCGTCCACTTTGAGTTGATCATTTTTAATAAATTATTATTTTACGGCCCTCCATTGATAATAAGTGTTAAAAACATTTGGGCTGTGCAGACATAAAATTTATTATAATTGTTTTTATTCAATAATAGGAAATATATTTAAATTATTGCATGTCTCAATTAATTTGGATATTTTTATATCAAAAAAGAATTTGTTTACATTGATTGATTGATATATGTGTGCCTTTTTTAACAACTTTATATAGGAATGAGCACCCTACCACATAGTCTTGTGAATTTCCAAGAGGGGTTTGTTTTTCTTGATGAAAAAGAGATTGTTTCTTGGTTGCTGATAGGTTCAAATGTGATTGGGAGATCAAGGCAAGCAGTGGCAAGTGTAAGACAAAAACTTATTGTGTTCGGTGATGGTTTCAAATGATGACTGTTACCGTGGAGAGAAGTATTTTTTTTGTTTTTTTAAATACAAACGTACAACAACAATAGTAATAATAATAATAATATATTATATTTATGTGCTGGGCTAAGTCGCATGACTTTTTTTGTTTTCTTAACAATGGACTAGACTCGACCCAGTCAATTAGACTAGGCTGAATGGGTCAGCCCACTATGGTAGATTAATTTATTACCACCCCTACATGCAAATTTGCATGCATGGATGCTGCAGGTGGAGGAAAGCAAGCAAAAAAGAAAACAAGGTGGGGAGGCTTACCTTGGCCGTAAGAGTTTTCAAAGACGTTCTTGGTGATGCAGGGAAGGTGTTGGAAAATTGATGAAGAATGGTGGTGTCACCGGAGAAGAAGATAAAGAGGGGGATTGAGCTTTAGACTTTTATTGTTTTTTAATCTGACCCCTGATTTCAACAAATCAAGTCCTCAAGGCTCAACATCTTATACAAAATGGTCGATGTATAGGAAGACAAGTGCTTGAATTTGTTGATCGAGAAAAACACTTAGTCACAATTACAATCATCGGCAGGGAATACTGTTAAATAGCTCTGAATGGCAGTTAATATAATGGTTAAAGCTGCAGCAACAAGTGCGATAAAGCTCCAAGGATTGCTGAAATAGGTCTGCATCAACTCAGATGCCCATTTCTTGATGATTCTCTTGCAGTCCAATTCAATTCGCCTTTTCACATCACTATAAGCGTAAGGGTTGGGCACCAGGCTCCGAGACATCTCATTGAAGAGATCAGCAACCTCCTGTTCACACGAACAAATATATTGAGAACGCCCTGTGATTGCAGCACCTTCACATCTTCGACATCTTGAATCAACGAATCCAGGAAGCATGCGTAAGAAGTGACCCAAAGCTCACCAGATGCATGACAGCATATCTCATAGGCTATCAAGTTTAAGAGCACGGACTTGAATGACTCTTCTATAGTTATTGCCGGAAGAATTTGTTTACCTCCACGGACTGATGATTGGAACTCCACATCTGAGTAAGCATTAGTACAGTTTGGCCTGAAGCGAATCCCCACTGTGCGAAGGTCCAATCACTGCTTCTTCTAGAACAATTGCTGCAGGCTTCTTTGTTGATGTGGTCGGTATATAGAAGTCCAAGGAGATGGGCAGGCTGGTGATCTTAAATTTCTTTATTTCCCCACATTTGAGGTTGTTTCCAAATACATTTGCCAACGAACTTCTTTATCATTTCCTTGAATGACTCTTGTCGAGGAGGAAGTGCACGAATGTGCCTGATGTAATCGTCGATCAGTGTATTACCTCCTCCTGCTTCCCCTTTTCCGAACCTCAAATCCATCACTGACCAGATGACTTGGAAAGGGACTTGGTTTTCTAGCAACAACAAGTCCCTTTAAACCAAAGTTATATGGTGACCAGGCATCTTTAGATCTTCAGGCCTGTTTAAAAAGCAGAAAATAAATTGGAGAATGAAGCAACCATCTAGAAACATTATCTAAGTAAACTTCTCATCATCAAACTCATCTGTCGAATCCTCAGCATAGTATCTTCTAGCGTCGGCTGCCACCTCTGCCACCTTTCCGTAAAGATATTGAATGGACAATCCACTATCATCAACACACTTATGTATATGTAACCTTGAGCATCTCCATATCAAGTTCAGGCTTTCCGTGGTGATAAGGACCAATGGAGACCAGTGAGGGGTCATAGCATTTCTGGTTCTTTGAATCTGTCGAAGCAAACATGGAACCTTTGGAATATGTGGCACTTGGATTTGGCTGTTTCCCTTCTTGATCTGCTCTTCAGTGATGATGTATGTTAGTCAATCATGAGATCCACACTAGAAATGTGAGTTTGCCTCCTGTGGGATTAAAATTTTTAGTTCTTGACCAGCCATAATTAGTATAGACTACACAATAATACTACAGAAGGGCCTTTTTTTCTGGTTCACTCAGCATAACGTTAACATGTATTCATTTATTGTAATAAACAAATTTAGATAGGAAGAAGAATCTTACCTTGCTTGGAGGTCGGGCATGGGAATTTTGATTAATTTAACTAAAGGATGAGATCTTGATTGGAAGAATGAGTGAGACGAAACTTGACATAGCGATATAAATGACTCTGTTAAGATGACAAAATTCATGAGGTGAAAGGGATATACTTGAGAAAGCTTTGTCTCGTTGAATGAAATAAAAATGAAGATTAATTATTATTTTTTTTGCTCCGGCTAGAAAATTTGGAAGTTAACAGCAATTTGTTCACTTTAGAAACAAATAGAAAAAAAAATAATACAGGAAAAATAATAGTCATTCTAAAGTCAAAACATGAAAAAGAAGAAAAATAATCTTTTTATTTAATAGCAAAAATATATCTGAGTGGCGGTTAGAGCCAAACCAACAGCTGCGGCAGCAAACGCAAGCTACCCATTTCTTCAATGTGCTCTCGTACTGCTTATTTATCTCTCTCTTCACGTCATTGTAAGCACTATTATCAGGTTCTAGAGAACTGCCCATATTATTGAAGAGATCTGCAACCTGCTGGTCAGATCCAAGGAAATTAGCAATTATGCCGTTTGTTCGCAGCTCTTTCACATCATCAGCATCATCAATCAACGAATCCATGAAACATATGTAAGAAGTGACCGGAAATTGATCGAGCGCGGCAGATGTTTCATAGGCCAGTAAGTTGAGGAGCAGGGGCTTTGTCGACACATCAATGGTAAGTGTAGGAAGTTTTACTGTTCCATAGAAAAATGATGACTTGAACTTGACATCCATCAAACCACTAGTCTGGCTAGGCATGAAATGTATTCCCACCTTCTTAAGATTCTTGGCAGAGTAATACAAGTAATGGCCACGGCTTTCTCGAGCAACAACTGTCTCCGGTTTTGCAGGAATGATTTTCTTACATGTGACCGAATATGACAAGCAATGGCCATATCTTCTTGGAAGCGACTTGACTTTTGATTTGTGAGAACATATGAATAGAGAATGTAGGAGTTCAAGAAGATGGGCAGGTTGTTGAGCAGGCTGACATTGCCTATCATATCCTGAAGCTGAAGCTTTCCTTTTCTTTCCCGTTAGTATCAAAAGCCAAGCCAGCAAAGATAATGCCATAAATGTAGCTATTAGTATCGGGAAGAACAAAACTGGGTTGGCAAAAAAAATATATGAGAAAATCGTAATGATCAACATTCCTGGCCAAAGTAATCTTCGAGTCCATAATGGTTGGTCTCTTGGGTTGAGAATTTGGTGAAAAAGAAAATCATTCAGAAGTTTCAGTCCATGATCAGTTTCATTTTTTTCGTACCTCAGCCTCATCAGTGATTGCAGGACTGGAAAAGGAACCTGGTTTTCCAGTAATAACAAATCCCGCTTCACACCAACAACTTGCTGATCACTCATCTCTAGATTTTCGTAATTGTGAGTAACACAAGAAATGAATTGGAGAATAAAGCATCCATCAAGAAACATCATTCGGGCGAATTGCTCGTCATCAAAGCATGCTATGTCGATCTCGTTGTAGAATTCTCTTGCGGTTTGGATAACCTTCTCTAGTTCGCTGTATATGATCTGTATGTCTTTTTCACTATCTAAGATGAATTTACGAGCCATCGGAACCTTTAGATTCTCCACCTCTCTAAGCGTGGTATCACGTTCCAGATAGTGATAAGGCCCGATTGAGACCACCAAAGGACGGTAGCATTCTTCATTTTCATTCCTAAGTTTGTGGGGAACTTTTGGAATTTTTGGCGAGAGTGGTTGGTTGTTTTTATCCTCCGTAACCTCTCTCATTATTGAATCAAACCACAGAGAACGCTCATTATTTTGTGATGAGTTATTTCCGAGTGTTTCATCCATCTTCAGCTCCTGAGGTTGGTTGTTTTGAATCAGTACTTCCTCTTTATTGATCAATGGATCAACTCTTATTTCACTTAGATGTGTTTCAGACATTGTAGTCACAGGCTGCGAAGCACCAGCTATAATCATCCGTTGTTGGAGGCTTGATCTACTAATAGCTGAGAGACAAACATTATCAAACAACCGAACAGAATATCCACAAAACACATGAATATGCAAATAAGTAGTAGTTCTGTAGTAGTTTTGAGCTTACAAATGACCAGAATTGGTACAAGAGAGGGCCTCTTCTTTCTATTAGAGTGTAAATGAATGTATATTCTAGAATAATAAAAATTTATTCTAGAATATATATGATGGTAGTATATGGTATTTGAAATGTGTATATAAAGCTGCTAAACATACTGGTATGTGTGTGTTAAAGATGACAAGGATATCAATCCTTATCCCCCTACAAACCAGGACACTTAAACTGTCAAACTCTGCTGTTATGTTTTATTTAGAAGTCTATAGTTGATTACTCCGAAAGTCACGGTTGTAGTCATTGTAATCCTTACCATCACTGTAAACATCCATATATATAATGAGAACAATACACACGGCTAATTATCTTTTTGGCCAATACAATTGTCTCTACTATTTTATCTTACATAGTATCAGAGCAATAATATAGCTTACGCTTTAAAGATCTTTCTTCCGCTTTATCTCTTTTCCCATGGCTGAGTCTGGTTCCTCCTCCTCATCCCAATTTATATTTCCCAGTCCAACGCAACTTGTCTCTATCAAACTTGATGAGTCAAATTATCTTGCATGGACTGCTCAGTTTAAACCCATTCTCAAAAGTCACAATTTGCTTGGCTTTATTGATGGGACTAATGTCTGCCCTGCGATGTTTACTGATGAAACTGCTGCAACAAATAAATCCGTAAACCCTGCCTACATTACTTGGCAGAATCGTGACCAACTTCTGCTAAGTTGGATCATCTCCTCTATTTCTCCTACACTGGTAGCCTCCCTCTATGGCTTGGACACTTCACTACTGGCGTGGCAGTCTCTTGCTGATCGGTTTGCTTCTCAATCAAAGTCTCGTATCTCTCACCTGAAACGCCAATTATAGAATCTCCAACAAGGTTCTTTGTCTTGTGCTTCGTATCTGACTGAAGCCAAGTTTTTAGCAGATCAATTATCTGCTGTGGGAAAGCCAGTTGATGATGACAATCTCATATCATTTGTTATTGGGGGGCTCAACAATACTTTCACCCAGTTTATCACCTCTTATTCCTCCCATCATTGATCCACCGGCCCCTGTTGAGCAATCTCATGTTCCTCGCATTATTACTCGCTCACAAACAGGTCATTCTCGACCTCGCCAGTTCCCAAATTATATGGCCCATTATTCTTCACGACACCCACTCCAAATCTTCCACACAATTGTCATTCCACCTGAACCTACCACTTATACACAGGCAAGCTCTAAACCAGAATGGCGAGCTGTCATGGAAACCGAGTTCAAAGCATTATTAGACAATGGTACATGGTCCCTCTGTCCACGACCTTCATCTCATCATATTGTGCGCAACAAATGGGTTTACAAGATCAAACAGAAACCTGATGGCTCAATTGATCGCTACAAGGCGAGATTAGTCGCCAAAGGATTTGATCAGAGGTCTGGAATCGATTACTTTGAGACCTTTAGCCCAGTTATCAAACCAACAACTGTCAGAATTATCTTGGCCTTGGTTGTTCAATTCCGATGGACTACAAGACAATTAGATGTCTCTAATGCATTTCTACAAGGACATCTTGATGAAGAGGTCTATATGGAACAACCAAAGGGGTTTATCAGTGCTGCACATCCTACCTTTGTCTGTCGTCTGCATCGTTCTCTTTATGGCCTCAAGCAAGCACCACGTGCGTGGTTCACTCGACTATCACAGGTTCTGTTTGATCTCGGGTTCTCTGGCTCACATGTGGACTACTCGCTCTTCACTCTTCATAGAGATAAATTGCATGTGTATATACTGGTATATGTTGACGATATCATCGTCACTGGTAACGACGATCCAACAATTTTCTCAATCATATCACAGCTGAAATCTGAATTTGTGATGAAGGACTTGGGTGACTTGAGTTATTTTCTGGGGATAGAGGCTACACGTGACCATACAGGTTTGCATTTACGGCAATCTAAATATATTGTTGATTTACTTGATCGTGCTAATATGGTAGGTGCTCGACCTTACATGGCTCCCTGCGTCTCTGGATCAAAGATGTCAAAGACTGATGGTGAGCTCTTAGATGATCCCTCTGAATACAGACACATTGTCGGGGTGCTACAATATGTTACCATAACACGTCCTGATATAGCATATTCAGTAAACCAATTGTGCCAACATATGCAAGCTCCCACCAGCACACATTGGACCTCTGCGAAGAGAGTTCTTCGTTACTTAAAGCACACTGCTGATTTTGATCTTAACTATAAACCAAGTGTGGTTGCCTTACATGCATTCTGTGATGCGGACTGGGCGGGTAATCCTGATGATAGGCGTTCTTCAACTGGCTATGGTATCTTTATTGGGCAATGTCTAGTTTCTTGGTCCTCTAAGAAACAACCTATTGTCTCCAGGTCTAGTACCGAAGCAGAGTATCGGAGCTTGGCACTAACAACAGCTAAAGTATACTGGATCCGTATGCTTTTGCGAGAGCTACACATTTCCTTGTCTTCACCACCTATACTTTGGTGTGATAATCTCAGTGCAATATCTCTGGCATCTAATCCCATCTTCCATGCACGCACAAAACATATCGAAATAGATTATCATTTTATTAGAGAAAAGGTTGTTAACAAAGATATCGTAGTTCGATTCATCAACACCCGCAATCAAGTTGCTGATATCTTCACCAAGGGTCACACTGCTGATCGATTTTGTGCTTTGCGTGACAAATTATTGGTCTGTTCCTTACCCAATAATTTGAGGGAAGGTGTTAAAGATGACAAGGATATCAATCCTTATCCCCCTCCAAACCAGGACACTTAAACTGTGAAACTCTGCTGTTATGTTTTATTTAGAAGTCTATAGTTGATTACTCCGAAAGTCACGGTTGTAGTCATTGTAATCCTTACCATCACTGTAAACATCCATATATATAATGAGAACAATACACACGGCTAATTATCTTTTTGGCCAATACAATTGTCTCTACTATTTTATCTTACAGTGTGTAGAAAGATTGCAACAGAAAATAAATTCAAAATTTCTTTCTCTCTCTCTTCTCTCTTCTCCCTCTTCCAGTCTCTAAACTCCATTCTTCTTTCTCTTAATTTGTTCAATTATCTTCAATAAACACATAAACAATTTGTATTATTGTCAATTATATCCTTGAAATTAAATAAATCATATGATTGATTTCAATCAAAGGATCTAATTGACAACTATCCAAGCTTGTATACCAAAAATATTAAGGAATTTAAAATCAAAATAAAAATGAAGAGAATAGGGACCGAAATAAAAATGCAATATATAATTAATTTAATTTCAAGGATATAATTGACAATAATACAAATTGTTAAACTAAAAAAAATTAAGAGATTTAATAGAAAAACAAAAATTAAAAGAATAAGGATTGAAATGCAAATGAAATATATAATCAATTTAAATTGAAGAACTCAATCGAAACCAATCGAAACTTCTATTACACAAATCAACTTCATACCAAACAATCTAAAGCAAACACTTTCAGCAAACACTTTCAAGGTGGCTCCTTATTCTCCTCGTTTGTCTTAAAAATCAGCACCTTTTACTTCCTGTATCTACAAAATTTAGATCTGAGTTGTTTCTATATATTGCGTTCAGCAATTCCTATACTTGCATTCATCATCCACTCATACATATACATGATTGAGTAATTAGAACTTGAGGGACAAAATTTATACTAAAACAAGTACAAGGACTAAGTGAATAGAAAACTAAAATTGGCTAACACGTGCAATGTGATGAAAGTCACAGTGTTATAGCGGCATGTGCAGTTTCTTCCGGGAGCAAAACACCATCTCTTGCAATTATGTTGGAAGCATCGCCACATGAAGATTGAAAGCTTTCTTCTTTTCATTTTTTTCTCTCCTCTCCTTAAAACGCATTGGTGATCTTTCCATAATTCAAAGTTGTCTTTTTTATTTTATTATTATTTCAAATTTGATCATCATTATTTTAATTACTTATTTATCCTTTTTATTCTTTTGTAGATTTTTTTTTTCAATTTCAAACTTAAATCTAAATTGTTTTATCCTTTTATTATTATTTTAAAAAAAATCCTCATTATTTTAATTGCTATTTTTTTATTATTTTGATTTCTTTTTAAAATTATTATATTTTAATTTCACCATTTAACATTAGATTGATTAAAAAATGAGTTTTTTTTTATGATAATTCTAGGTTTAAAATGTTTACCTAGGTTGACATCTATTTATTTTTAGGGTTGATTTTTTTCACTGATTTTCTTTTTCAAATTCATCCTTTGACATTAGATTTA
Source organism: Salix udensis (assembly GCA_029204005.1). Classification (NCBI taxonomy): domain Eukaryota; kingdom Viridiplantae; phylum Streptophyta; class Magnoliopsida; order Malpighiales; family Salicaceae; genus Salix; species Salix udensis. The sequence goes on from CM055034.1 coordinate 28,395,079, forward strand.
AAAAAAATATAAGTTTTATGATTTTCTTCAGCTTTTTTTTATAAAATTATCTTAATCTCATGGCATGGGTTGCAAATTTGGCAATTTAGTCCAAATTGACTCTATTTTTTTTTAGTTTAGACTAACATAAGGTTGGTTTTATAATTGAAAATCATATTTTTTTTCATTTTATCTTTTATTTGGTTATCTTATCTAAATGATCCAGGTAGCGAGGTTTGGTGAGCTTCATGTATTTTTTTTAGAATTATATTAATATTTTATTCTATTTTTTAATTATAGATAAATTTAAACTTGCATACTATCTACATGTATTTTGTAATTTCGTATAATAATAAATAAATAGTGTTAAATCTTTTTTATTTTGAAATGCATAATTTTTTAAGATGATATATTTTGTTATTGTTAAAAAATAATATAAATCATAGGATAATTTTTGTTAAATAATAATATAAATTATATATTATAACTTTACTTAACATTTTAAATTTATTTTATTGAAATAGTTCCTTAACATAATATAAAAATCTTATTCACCAAATGTTCACAAGTTACAATCTTACAATTCTTATTTTCTTAATTAAAATTAATTTATAGCACAAAATAATATTGGCTGTAAATTTAAAGTTTTAAAGGTTATTATTTGAAAAAAAATATTAAATGAAAATATATATTATATTTTCATGTTGCACCTAACATATAAAATTAAATATTTTGACATAGAGTTTCGTGCTTTTATATTTAATTATGAATCAATTAACTTTTAAACCATGTGCCACATTTTTTCCTTCTTTAATAAAAAAAGTTTATTTTGTTAGAAGTTTCAGAACATTTTTCCAACTCAGAAAATATTTTCATATTATATTGATTTTCATATGAAGAGAAATAGCAAAATAGAAATCATGCTCAATCAACTTGTTTTCTATGATAATTCTTCAATAGATACTATCACTATTATCCTAAATAGATAGTGAGCCAAGTGAATGTTGAAAATGTTAAGCTATATCTTTATCTAATTCAATAACATAAAATACACATTATCACTACTATATAAATTCAAACTAGAATACATAGATTTCACTCGCTTTGTTATAAAAAATCAATTACATTTATATTGCGTGCTCATGGGACCTAGAAAATGCCACCACATAAACTAAACAAAACTTATATTACAAGCACATAATTAAATATAAAACTAAAATATTTCAAATGCAAACTTTATATAAACATTCTAAACAAGTAAATCAAACACATGATAAGTTGAGATCCAAATTTACTTACTACACACATAATTAAACATAAAACTAAAATATTGTCAATACAATTTAATATAAACATTCCAAACAACTAACTTAAACAGTAATAATTAAAATAATATTATTTTTGTGAATCCCATATTATGTTTTTTTCCCTAAAATACACCTGATTAAAGCTCATTCCACTACCACTAGGAAAGAAAAGAAAAATATGAACAAAAATTATGATACCATATATTAATTAATAACATTCTTAATAAATGTAAAAATTCATGACAATCTCTTAGATATATAAAAATCGTCTGTGCAATGCTAATTACTAAAACTATCCACAGGTTTCAAAGGTTTAGCATACGAAATGGAGAGAAAGACTGGGAAGTGGAGAGAGAGTAAAGCAAGGAATTTGGCATACCTTGGAGATATCTCTTGTGACGGCAGCAGCAGCAGCAGCAATGGATGAGAGAATGAAATGATAGGGTTACGAGAAATCAATGCAGAGAGAGATATAGGATAGGATATAAATGGTAGTAGCAAAGAGTCTTCTGTGGTGCTCAAAAAGATGGAGACGTAATTTATTTTTTGACTTTGTTTTGATTTGAAGAAAATTTTAGAAAACATATTCTTCATGTCTTTTAACTAAGGTAATATGGTGGAAAAATCAAAATAAATTTTAAAATTCATAAAAATATATTATTAAATTATAAATTTCTTCTTACAGTTTTGTTTTTTCATTTTTCCTGAAGACACAGGGTAAAACTCTGTGCACGTCCTGAAGCAGACATTATTTAAAGTAATAAAGCAGGCATTTAACAGTAAGCCTGACTCCAATGCTGCAGGCAGCACAAGCATCAACAAATTTGCAATGCATTGCAGGGATAATTTCAAACAATCCAAAAAAAATATCAACTAAGTGTTTGTTTAGAACACTTTCTTATTCATATGTAATTTATTTAAATAATATTAATGTTCTATGTTAAAAAATATTTATTAATTTTTTAATGTTAAAAATATTAATTTATTCAAATAATATTAATGTTTTATGTCCCAAACAATTAAAAAACATTTTAGGCAACCTGATAAACTCATTTATGGTCTCAAAAACCCAAAAAATCATCCGAAAACCAAAATAATTATTGAGCTCATATTTGATTTCCTAGGCAATTTCAATGTAAAAATACATGTAATATGAAATCTCCTTATCAAATACAATATTTTGAAACCAGAACTGACCATTTTAGTGGCTAAAATTAGTGCCAAATAAAAATTATTTTCTTAGTGCCGGATTCCAATAACATTCTCTTATCTCTCTCAAAAAAAATATAAAATATAAAATTGAGAATCAAAATTAATATCGCCTTTTAATTTTGAAAAGTGAAGGGACCGGCATTTATAATTTGAAAAATATAGGAGCTAAAATAAATATTTCACCTAAACTTTGTTAAAGTCACCCAATCCTTCCATATGCTTTCATTTTGGTATCCCATCTTTTAATTCCATTATTTCCCAACAAATTATCCTATAAGAGCCACTTTTTTTTCTTAAAAAAATAGCAATATGAATAGTGTGTCACGAACCTACAGTGTATCTTGTAAAGTGAAATTCCCATAGTTTTAGATTATTGTTAATTCAATTTTCTTTGGGGTGTCCGCAAGTAATTAGAAAATGGCTTTAATTCAATTTCTCTATCAGCTTCGTTTTGCGTTGATTTTGTAATTGTCGCAAAGTCATAGAAGCTTCCCTGCCCTTCCTTCTTTTGTGGGAACCCACTCATGTAAATTCCGTCGAATGTGGTTGCAAAGTCATTGAATTATTGAATATATTCAATGACAATGGGCCAAAGATGTCATAACATCGATTAAACACTTTTAAAAATTAAGATTTAAAAAAAAAAGATTTCAATGCTACCCATAAAAAACTATAATGTATAATGATTAATCAATTAGACACTTTTAAATTTATAATTAAAAAACACAAACCACAATATACCGTATAAAAACAAAACCGTACATGAATGGATCATCTAAGCTATCTCCCTCACTCCTTGTTCCTTACCACTTGTTAGTAAGGGCACACTTACTTGCTGAGGCGTTGTGTTAATAAATTGATGAAAATGGAAGCACAACAAGATAACAATAGAAGATGAATGGGTTATACTTAAAACATAAAAAGAACTCTGAAATTTCATTTCCTTTCCGAAATAAAAATATGATCAAGTTTGTGATCTTTGTTTTTTAACAAAATCTATAAACCAAAGATTATAAAACTCAAATATCTCTCAATAAAATTAATTTAAATTTTAGATTTGAAAGAAAAGTCAAAGTTTACAAACAAAATATAAGATAAGGAAGAGTGCAAAGAAACATCGTTGAAGACTTTTCTTCCACCCATCTTCTTATCACCAGTTTTAAAAGCTAAAAAGTAAAAGAATTAATTCTAGTAATAATGGTAATGGATTTCTGTATTATTAGTCTTTCATTAGCTACCATAGATCAAATGACAAATTTGAATCCACATTTAAGCTGAAAATATTATTTAAATTTGCAACAAAAGCTAGAAGAAATAGTTTTTCATGTACTAGACCCGGGTTTAATTGATGTGCTGAGCTGAGTCCTTGAACTATAAAAATATTTGAAAACTCGTTCATGGAGAGCCTGTGATTTCTATATTGAGGCTTGGTGGGCAGATAACCACTTAATTATGGGGTACACTATTCGTTGGAGTTTTAATTAGGCAGATAACTCGTTCTCTAGATATTAATTATGCTTCAATGGTCCCAGATACCACACGATTTTGCCAGTCAACAGGTCCACATGCTTTTGCTTTCCTTTTGTTTTATTATATAGTTCATAAAACAATATCGAAAACTAATTAACATCTATTCTCCTTTACTTTTTATTCGTTTACTATGATTTCCATGTTGGAATTATGAGAGAACAAAAATGAAACTTGCGATGAGTTCTCTAATTGAATGAAGGTTCTGTTTTGTCATGCAGGATATTTATAGCAATTGTTTGATACTGTGTTTTAAGATTGTTTTTGAAAAAGTTTTAAAAAATATTTTTTTAGTTTTTTATTTTAAATTAAAAAAAATTAGTGTTTATAGATAATTTTCATGTGCTGATATCAAAAATAATTTTTAAAAAACTAAAAAAATATATTATTTTAATATATTTCTGAACAAAAATACACGTTTAAAAACCACATCAACTACACTCCAAGACAATAACGTAATGTTGACGTGTTTCTTGTAACTTTTTACGTGAAAAATATTATTTTTTATTTTTAATAAATGAATTATTAATGTTTTATATGAAGTATGTGGCTGAAAACAATTTTCTTCTACTTGTTGCCGAGTTCTCCAAGTTTTCTCTAATTGGCCTGCCGGTCATCTATTGACTTGGAAAATTCGAAAACGAAGACTTCCTACCGTGTGTTCTACTGACATGGTACAGTGGTCATTTTCATTTCATTATATTGTTCATTTTCATTTCAATATATTAATTTTCGGCAACATTTTAGGTTTAATGCATATACAATAATAGGGATTAATGCATAAATATATAATAAATACTAATAAAAGAATTAATTTCAATAGAACAATTAAAAGTATAAGGGCCGAAATACAAATAAATTATATGATTGATTTCAATCGAAGGATCAAATTGACAACTATCCAAGCTTGTATACCAAAAATATTAAGGAATTTAAAATCAAAATCAAAATTAAGAGAATAGGGACCGAAATGAAAATGCAATATATAATTAATTTAATTTCAAGGATATAATTGACAATAATACAAATTGTTAAACCAAAAAAATTAAGGGATTTAATAGAAAACCAAAAATTATAAGAATAAGGACCGAAATGCAAACGAAATATATAATCAATTTAAATTGAAGAACTTAATTAAAACCCATCGAAACTTCTATTACACAAATCAACTCCATACCAAACAATCTAAAGCAAAGGGACTGCAAGCAATCAACCATAAACTGAGGGGACTGAAGTGTAAGATTGCCTTCATGAGAGAGAAAAGGGTACAAACACGTTCAACCGACCACCGTCGCCTAACCATTCATCATTGGATTACACGCGCCACTTCATTGGGTAGAGTACATGGTGGCGCATCCTCGAAGACGCCAGAATGACATTTTCGAACACCATATAACATCGCACGCGCCACCTTCAGAGGGTGTGAAGGAAGAAAGTGCCGACATGTCTTGTCGACGCGCCAAAAGTGGCCCATGCGAAAAACATTAAAAAATAGAGCAAATTACTTAAGCACCCCTACAACCATTTCTTGACTTTTGTCTTTTCCGGGGGTATAGCAGTATTTACCCATTTTAACAAAACGTGAAATGCCTGGAAGGTCCCCGCCAGACTGGCTTGAGTTTTGTCTTTTCTGGGCCCTTTGACGTAATTTCACTGTACAAACATCTGTAAAGAATCAAAATTAACCCCGGTGGTGTTACTGTGCAAAGGCTAATGGGTAGGGGTAGAGCAATATATTTACTGTGTAAAATTTACTTATTAAATACTCTAATAATTTAATCAATTATACAGAGAAGGGAAAAGAGGGGGCGATAGGTCATCACAATTAAATGCAATTTGAAATTGCAGATCACGCACCCTAGTTCACAGTGGATATGGGTGTGAGTGAACAGTTGACAAACAGTAAATGAGCGAGCTAATTTAACTTTCTTTCTAATTAGTTAAATTACTGGTTTTGCTAGTTTAAAAATAAAATATAATATCTATACATGCAAGATTTGATATAATAAAACACATCAACACACCCTATTATAACAACAGCAGCATCGAACCCTTAATATCTAAAAATATCATTACTATCATTGCTAAATCAATAAAAAATATTATACAACCCCGAGGAAAAAAAATCAAAAACAATAGCAAAAGAGAAAGCAAGAAAAAAAACTACAATTATTATTGTTGTTGTTGTCATCGTTGTTGCGTTAATAATGAAAAAAAAAATCAAAGAACAAAAAAAGCCTAAAAACATTAACATAAGAGATAACAAAAATCAAATAAAAAATAAAATAAAAATAAAAATTATTAGCTGAAAAAATATCATTTGACGTGGAAATGAAAAAAACTAAACGAAAGAACAACGGGAAAAAATAAGAAATATAATTTTTCAAATAATTATAAACACAAACTAAAATTTAACATTTTTTTTTCAAAAAAAATACTACCTCAACAAAAAGAGAAAATAATAAAAATTATTAAATTTCCTCGAGAGAAAAAAATCAACAATATTAACAAAAGAGTAAGCAAGAAAAGAACTAAAATTATTATTATTATTATTATTATTATTATTATTATTATTGTGTTAATAATGAAAAAACAAAATTAAATCAAAGACTAAAAAAGCCTAAAAACTTTAACAAAAGAGCAAACAAAAAAACAATGATAAAAAAAAAATATTAGTTAAGAAAACAATCACGTGACTTGAAATAATAAAATAAAAACTAATAAAAAAACTAAAAGAAAGAACAAAGAGAGAGATAAACAGAAATATCAATTTTCAAATTATCACAAGCACAAACAAAAATTTAAGAACTAAATATTTCAAAAAAAATACCAACTCAATAAATAAGAAAATAATAAAAACTACAAACTAAAGCTAAGAGCACACATATATAAACATGGACAAAAATAGGGACTATTTCAGAAATATAAAAAAATAAAGGAATTAAAATCAAAAATTAAAATAATAAGGGTTGTCATAACCCAATTCTGGGTTATTCCCTAAATCTACCCAAAAATAACAAAAATAAAATAAAAGGGGCTGGTGTCGGCAGGAAAATCAAGGTGGAAATTTTGGACGTTTATGAAAGCTCGATCGTATCTCTTTTTTACCCAGAAATGAAGGAAAATGCATGCAGATTCAAGGCTAAAGTAATTTATTACTGGATAAATATGCTTAAAACTTAAGTCGAAAGACATAATTATATTCTTATGAGCCAATTTGATTTAATCATCGGCCAATTTAAAGTGTAATTATGCTTCAGAATTAATTGAGAGCCCAATTGAAGGATTTAATTAAGCTCAAGGTCTTAATTATACTTTAAATGGGTCAAATTAATTTTATTAAAGGCTTAATTGATGAGAAATTAAGTTTGGAAGCCTAATTTGGATTATATTGAGAAGATCAGAATTTTCGATGACAAAACGTTTTGGGTGAAATCAGAAGAAAAAAATGAAGATAAAAATATCGTTCTTCCTGGTTTTTCCATCGAAAAACTCTTTTTTATAACAACTTATTGATTTCAAATTTCAAAAAAAAAAGGTGTCGAGGCTATCACCAAGCCATGTTGTACCCATGCCTTGCCATGCTGCAACCCACTCCCACACATACACTGCACCTTACCTCCTTGGCCTACAAATAGCAGGAGAAAACAAAGCAAAAGGGGGGGAGAAAATTTTGAAACTGGGGGGAGAACAAAAATAACACTGGGGAAAAACTGGGAAGAATGAACGGACGAACGAACACAGAGGGGAAAGGCTGAAAAAAACAGAGGGCAATAGCAAATCGGAAAACAACATTGAAAATTAGCAAACCACCTGGAACTCCACTCTTGTTTTTCCTTGACGTCGGCAGAGGGACTGCAACAACATCCTCTCTCTCCTCTCTGTTGTAACTCCCCTCTCTCTCTCCTCCAGTCGGTGTCTCTCTCCCTCTAAAAACAGACGTGAAGCATCCACCATCCTCTCCTCCGACAGCAGCCAACTCCTGTAGACCACCACTTGGTCTCCTTCCTCAACACCAGAAGCTTCACCAGCAGCTCCAGCCCAGCCTTCTTCTCCAGCTCCGGCGAGAGCTCCAGCCGTGATAGTTGCAGCGGCAAGCAATAGACCAGACCCTTCCGACACCTCCCACGGCCACCACAGACCACCATTTTCGACGTCACCACGATAGGGAAAACCACCTCGACCTCCTCTACCCGGCAGCAGTGGTAGGTGAGTCTCTAGTGGTGGTCGGCTGACAACCATTTTACTATTCACGTAATATGTGAACAGTAGGTGGCCCGTATTTTCTTTGTTTTTTCTTTCTCTCTTTTAATTTTGGGCTGGACCACTCTCGGCCGAGCCAACTGGGCTAGGCCACGTCCAGGCCAAGTCCTTTGGCCCACCTTGGTTGGGCCAGGCCCAGCCCAGATTTATTTATTTATTTATTTAAAAAAAACAAAAATTGCATTTCAAAAAAAATAAAAAAATAAAAAAATATATTGTTTTCTTGCATACGGCTGAATTCCATGATTTTTCAAGCATATTTTTCATAAAAAAAATATGTTGTATCTTTCTCATATTTTGAAATGAAAATTGGATATCGTAACCGGTTTATGATTATCCATTGAAATTTGGCCACAATATCAAAAAAATTAAAAATTATTTTTGTTTTAGCTATCGCGGTGTAAAATTACATCGTAAAGTACACGCACAAATAATTAAAAAAATGTTTTGTTTAAATGCAGTGTAAAATTCTTTTGGTTAGTCTTTCAACTCTTAACGAGGTAGAGATTCTCTCACGATGAGAGATCTATGTCAAAATTTAGAAAAGACAACGAAAAATCAAACTTAGAAAAACAATCAAACAACAATGCAGCTTGTCTTAGGGAGGGTGCACTGGGGATGATGCGTTTTCCCCTTGCACAACAAGTCCCCTTACCCAAGACTCTTGCAGACCAATAGGTTCCTAGTGACCTTAATACTAAGTGGCGACTCCTGATAATTATAGTCATAATTTTACGATTATAAAACACACCTCCCATTTCACTGCGCACTGTTGTCTCCCCAATCCGGGGATGGCGGGGCGCGAAGCATGAAAAATCATCTTCGTGAAAGATGGCGACTCCACTGGGACATTGCTGGACTGAGCATTGTTTGTTTGGTTGTTATTTTTGAGTTCTTTTTTTTACTCGCATTCTTACTGCTTTAGCATGCATATTATTTTCAATTCACACATATCATCGGGTTTGAATTAATGTCATCATGCATTGTAATTTCCTTAACAAACCCAATTCTAAGTTAGGTGGGGATTAGCAGTCTACCTCATGACTTTCAGTCAGGGTTCAGATTCGTGAAATGTCCAACTATGATAATGGCGGTCACATTGTGCCCCAACGATTTCCTGTAAACCCCTATACTACCTTCACGTAAGGTGCTCACTGGCAGTTCATAGACTTTTGAGACTAGGTAGAAAGCTTACCCCTCATGTAATGGCCTAAAACTTGTCTTTGGGTACAAACTCCCCGATAATTCACCCGTTGTGTATATACATACATTTGCATTCACATGCATCCATCACTGCATAACATATTATCGGTAGGCAGTGATAGGTCCCCCAAGAGCTTCACCTCCCAGAATTTACAACACTCGACTCCGATAGAGAAACATGGAGAATGAAATAACGTGCACACCATGCTCATTTTCAAGAAGAGCTGAATGCCTTGAAAGATAGTGTAGCTCATCTTACCGGCTTACTCGAGTAAGCACTGAGAAATACTTTTGGGGAGGGTCCTTCAACTAGACCTGCAACGGCTGCTCAAGCACAAGCAATAAATCACCATGAAGAAGTGACAGGAGAAAGGGTTTAAGATCCGCAACAAAATCCAGCATTTGTACAATCAGCAGCGCCGACACCTACCGCAACCCCAACGGTTATAACAACATTAGAGGGTATCGACTAAGATAAGATGGGGACGTTGGAGGCCAGGATAAGGGCCATTGAAGGGGTGAACCTATATGACCCAGTACACACTACAAAAATGTGTCTAGTCCCAAATGTTATGATACAAAAAAAGTTTTGTGTTCCTGACTTTATCAAGTAAACTGGGATACAATGCCCCGTCACTCATCTAAAATCATATTGTAATAAAATGACAGAAGAAGTGCATGATGAAAAATTTCTTATGCATTTTTTCCAAGACAGTTTGAGTCGGGCAACTTCGAATTGGTACATGAGACTAGACAACACTAGGATTTGTAGCTGGAAAGATGTGGTAGATGCTTTCATCAAGCAATATAAGTATAACATGGACATTGCTCCTGACAGAATAAGTTTGTCCAACTTGGAGAAAATGAACAGAGAAAGCATAAGGGAATATGCTCAAAGATGGAGAGATCTCGCTGCACAGGTACACCCTCCGCTTCTAGATAAAGAGATGGTGACATTATTCACCAATACGCTAAGAGCACCCTATTATGAACATGTAATGGGCAGCTCGGCACAACAATTCATAGATGATGTAGTCGTGGTAGAGCGAATAGAGTAGGGAATCCGAAGTGGGAGAATTCCCGCACTTGTGGAAAAAAATGGCTTTAAAGGCAAAAGAAGAATGGTCGAGCATTTTGAAGATACTACAAGGGTAGGAAAAACCAATTCCAAAACTACTATAACACTTCATCTGAAATTGTCAACATCAATCTTCAAACCAAAAATCCACCTAATAATTTTCCGAAAAGAAATTACCAGAAAACCCAAGAACAACTACCTCTGCTACCATTGCCTTTAAATGAGATGTATCAAAAGTTGGTAAGCATTGAGAAAGTACCTCCTGAACCTCAAACACCTTTGCAGACGCCTTACCCCGATTGGTACAAACCCAACCTCACCTGCGACTACCATGCTGGTGCTTCGGGACATAGTATTCACACTTGTGGTGCCTTCAAGAAGAGGCTCATGCAATTGATTAAAGCATGGTGTATAACGTTCGAAGAAAATCCAGGTCCTGCGCCTAATTAAGCTTCATGAAGATGAGGTACCAAGTGTTCGCACCATTGAAGTGATCCCGACAAAAGCTTCTGAAAAAGGGAATACGCCGACATTGGTCTGCTTCATAATTGTCTTCTATTTTGATCATATCTTCACATGGTGTTTTGGCTTTGATTTATCGTCAATTTTGCTTGTAATGCCACAAGACCTTTTGTTAGACCAACTTTTCTCTACAATAAGATCATGTATTTTCTTGTGTTTATGACGTGCTCTTGCTTTTTGTTTATATAACACAAGCATACCCTCCTTTCATCCAAATTATACATGATCTCATGATTTCATCAAGATATTTGGCAAATCAAAGTCTAGTACGAAAGGAAATGTCAAAATGATGTTTGTTTAACAAATATATTTTGGGAATTCAAAGGATTTCATTGAAAGGTGATCTCGTACCCCAAAAATCCATATAATAAAGTTAAGATCTTAACTAACAAATAATCAAAATAAATCATTTCGCATGGAAAAGCAAAGCTTATTGATCCTGGATGCAAGTTTTTGAAATTAGGAGAGACCATCTTTTATATGCCTTCGCAAAGTCTCAAATATCCCTTGCAATTTCTACTTGAGCCTAATAATTATTTCTGGATAATTAACCCTGACTAGGATCACACCCAACACTAGGAGGCAAGTGTGAAGAACTTTCAATCTAAAAAATAGTTCTCAATGACAAAAGATGCCCCAACAAAGCTAGGGGCACAAACATAAAAAGGGTTTTAGTACACTACATCAAATCAAGTCAACATAGTGCTAAAAACCCATGACAAAAAGCCAAAGCAAATATTGGGGGGCACGTCAAGATGAAAGCCCAACCAAATATTGAGGGGCACGTCAAGATGAAAACCCAAGCAAATACTGGGGGGTATGCTAGGTCATTATGAAAGTCAATTATGAGGACCAAAAGGAGTTCTAAGAGCAAGCACTAAGTGATCCTTAGTCTAGAAAACCCTTAAACACCTTTTGAGCCTACAAATATCTTTTTTCGTAGCAGAAACCTAAGCCTACGTTACAAGCCTGATAAAGCCCTTTCTGATCAAATACAAGTAATCTCGATCGATAGGCAATACTTTTCCATTTGAAACAATCCTTACAAATGCTTCACGCAACCTGATCGAAGCCTTCCTAACATACGAGACATGCAAATATCATTTCACATTCTTGTCAAAGTCAACATAAAACCTGACAATGAAATCACTTGAATTTTTTCGAGAACAAATTTGTTTAAACAAACATCAAAATGGTTTTTGTGCTTGGAATGACTTTGAAATTCCATAAATCCCACATGAAAACACCATGTTTGCAAATAACCACCCATTTCCTGCAAACACTTGAAGCCTAAAACACTGGTATGACCCGATTGGTAGTTTTGAGCTCACAAATGACCAGAATTGGTACAAGAAAAGGCCTCTTCTTTCAAGGTGGCTCCTTATTCTCCTCCTTTGTCTTAAAAATCAGCACCTTTTACTTCCTGAATCTAAAAAATTTAGATCTCGATTGTTTCTATATATTGCGTTCAACAATTCCTATACTTGCATTGCATTCATCATCCACTCATACATATACATATGTATATGTAAATAGAAAAGGCCAATAACATAGCATATCTTAGTAACGAGGTTGTTTACGTGGAAAATGTTGGATGATAACAAAAATAATACACACAACCAGAACACATTTGCCAGCATGTGACATAATAGAAAATATCAAATTAGTTTTTGTGGACAATAACGAATAGAAAGGGAAATGTGCATAGAATCTGCAAAGCCTGATTTGAAAAACAACAAAGAAATATTAAATCCATAGTAATTATTTATTTATTTATTTTATTTTTTAATATTTAACTGTATGATCTGGGCTTGACGGCTTGTTTTGCCTACCTATCAGAGGGGATGTAGAAGTATCAAAGAAATTTTTAGTTTCTTAGTTGATTCACCGTTTGGTAAAAAAAATATTAGTTTAAAGCAATTAAGGTTTTGAAGACTAGATTTTAAGATTTTGAAAATGTTAAATCCCATTAATTTTCTCTCATTAAGTTGGATAGGCTGGGGAAAAAATTAGGCTGATTGTTTTTATTACAATAATTTTTTTTTATTTGATCCTACTAGATTTGGATTTTTTTTAATTGACTTAATGGTTTGTTTTAGTTCCCTATATATATATATATATATATAAATATGGATCTCACAATCAACAAATGTTTTGGCACTTGGTTGATGCTTGTTTCGTCAAGCTACAACTAATTTTTGTTGATTTAAAAAAATTAGAGCTTGAGGGACCAAATTTATACTAAAACAAGTACAAATAGTGTATTTGCATTTACTCTGTATATTTGCCTTCCATTTCTATGATTATACGGATTGTATAAATAAAGATTTTCTCACACAATAACGTTGAGGCATTACCTTTCTATGATTGTACAGATACTTAGCTGCCCATTGCTTGACGAGCCATATTTTGACTAACTCCAGAAACACCGAGACGCATCAACTGGGTGAGTTTCGTGTCATTCTGATTTCAGCGCCCGGATTGCTGAAAATTCAGTTGCCTTTGAATTTTGGATGCTCTCTCTTGAGCATGTATGCCTTTGCTACTTGTTCTACATCAGCTGGCACCATAGTAGTCTTCCATTGCTGTGTCTTTTGGAGAATTTAATGCTCCTAGCAGAATAGTTTTGCGGAAGAACTTTGATATCCTTTTCCTACATGATTCTCGTTGACGGGGCATAACTCGAATATGCTTGATGAAATCTTTGATCAATTTCATCCCTACTTCATCTTCAAACCTCAAATTCATCAATGGCCTGAGGACTAGAAAAGGGAGTTGGTTCTCTAGTAAGAGAATGTCTCGTGCACCCAAAGCTGCAACGTGACTAGTCATCCTCAAATTCTAATGGTCATGAAGTAGGCAGTGCATGAATTGGATGACAAAGCAACCATCAAGAAACATCATCTTGGTGAATTCTGTCATGTCATCGAGTTCAACTGATCCATCCTCATCATAGCATCTTCTCGCCTCTTCAGCCAGATCTACCACGGTGCTGTAAACTCTTCAATGTGTTTTTCACTCTGTTGCACATCTCGACTCCTTTTTTATGTTTTTTTTTTAATTTTGTATTTTTATATTTTTTAAAATAAAATAAAGCAAAAATAAATAAATAAAAAATCAGTGGGCTGACTGCCACCCCTGATGGGCTGGACTGACAGCCCACTCTTGCATGGGCTGGGCTGATAGTCCATCCCTGATGGGCCGGACAGACAACCCACTATGTATGGGTCAGGTTGACAGTCCATGTAACACCCCGTACTCTTGGGGACGGCCACTTAATCTTATTAATACACATTCGCCAAAGAAACGTAATATTTTTTTTCTCAATAACAAACGAGTAGTAACATGACCTTAAATAATAGCAGGTCTCAAAACAGTAACAGGTCTCAAACATTAACATGCCCCGAAACAATAAGATGCTCCGAAACAGTAACGGGTCTCAAACATTAACATGTCTCGAAACAATAACATGTTCCGAAACAGCAACATGTCTCGAACATTAACATATTCCGAAATAGTAACAGGTCTCGAACATTAACATGTTCGGAAACAGTAACAGGTCCCGAAACAATAACATATCCAGAAACAGTAACAGATCTCGATCATTAACATGTTCTGAAACAGTAACAGGTGGGCAGTAACATAACCCTTGATTCAATCTCTACCCATTCATCTTGGGTCTACAAAACCTTAAATATCATCCTCATCACAACCATAATTAATAAACCATACATTTAACATCATTCAACCATTTAAACTAGAGTTGATATAAATCCAATCACATTTAATAAAATACTACAAAACGAGTTAATTTTCTTACATTCCAATATATTTCCCAAAATAGTGAACATACATATCAGTTTGCCAATATTTACTTTATACAAATTACTATTGGATATAAAAATTAAGAAACTATAGCTTTACTCCTCACGTGAAGATGATGGACCTGAAATAGAGATACAAGATAATCTCATAAAGAAAATTCTAGAAGAAATCATATTAAAGTTATTAAACCCACGATATGCCATCATATGTAATTGAAATAATCAACATAGCTATTTGAAAACTAAACTATCTTCCCCAATTACATATTGTTGATACTAAATATAACCAATACTAAGTATTGCCAATACTAAGAATTTCCGATACCCTTATCATCCTACCGACATTAGAAATCAGATAAGACCCCTTCCCGGGTCCGAAACATACCTCATACATTTTTATTTTACCCTTGAAAGTTCCACATACATGAATGTCATGAATGTGTGTTTAAGCATTGCACCACAATCTCTTTATCCGGGATTCTAACATACACTAAATGTATATTAGCCTGTGCATAGTGATCCCCTTATCCGGGATCCTGACATACACTGAATGTATGATAGTTATTTATGATGATCCCCTTATCCGTGATCCTAACATACACTAAAATGTATGTTAGCCATTTTCTTTGGTGATCCCTTTATCCGGGATCCTAACATACACTAAATGTATGTTAGCCATTTATACCGATCCCTTTACCCGGGATCCTGGCATACACTGAATGTATGACAGTTATTCATATTGATCCCCTTATCCGGGATCCTAACATACACTATATGTATGTTAGTCATTTATACCGATCCCTTTACCCGGGATCCTGGCATACATTGAATGTATGACAGTTATTCATGTTGATCCCTTTATCCGGGATCCTAGCATACACTAAATGTAACTAGCCACTGCCATGTTTTGTTCGTGACATTTCCAAACTTTCCTAATACACAAGCCTTAAATATTCTTATTGATACATCATATCTTCTCAAACTTCCACCAAGACTTTAAGCATAAATCACATTTCCACTATGAAAATTAAATTAGAAACATAGGCATGAATCACCTACCTGCTGTGGATGCTCTGCTCGTGGTCCCTTGTTGCTGCTGTTGCACCACACTTTTGTTCCCTCCTGCAATTACAGGAAATTCTCGTAAATCATTTCCAACCACTGATACTCTTTGTAACAACCACATCGAAACAATTCAATATGCCTTTACATTTGTTATTCTTTTATAACTTTTATCAATAAAAAATATCATTATAAACACCCATTTTCAAACATGACTTGTTTCTTTTCATTTAATGCATCTCACTTCATCGTTTCGCGACCTCCCACCTCTTTTCCCCTTTTTCTCAAAGCTTCCAGTAGAGGTTAGATTTCGACCTCTTCCCAGAGTTTTCACTATAACAGGAGTTGTAGAGCTCTGTTTTGTACAAACTTTATCTTATTAGAAAGCTAACATATAGGGCTACAACTCTTATGAAAGGGAGAAAACCCATTTCTGTCCCCAAAATTCACGAAATACATCACGAATGTGACAGACCTGCTGTTCTGCAGAGCCTGCCCTGCACAGTCACGTTAGGTGACCCTTAACTAGAGTTATAAAATTCCAAATTAAATGAAAAAAGTTTCGTTGGATAGTAGACATCCAGAACTACAACTCCTTAAAAGGAACCCAATCCTAATTCCCTTATTTTCCCACTCAAATTCTCTCCGAAAATCAAGAGATGAATCTGTCAAGTTATTCACTTTTGCAGCATTTGGCCGAAAGTTTGCCTTGGGAAAACAAGACTTCCCTCATTCTTTTCATGCTCAATCATTCATTACACAACCATTCACATGCAACACAACATATACAATAATTATTTTACAAAACACATAATCTTTCTCTCCTAATTTCTGTCCTCAATGGCCAACCATGGCCTTTCCTAGGGCTCCCCCTTTTCCTTTCCATTTGTCTTGCCAATTAACTCTCATTTCATCCTACTTCATACCACATTCATCAATTTCACACAATTCCATATTTCCCCCAAAATGTTTCAAGAACCCTAACCCAAAATTCATAAAGAAAAATAATGCAATTTAACCATAAAGTCAAGAATCTTTTAGATGCATATAGAAACACTTTACCAAGAAGGATTCAAGATCCTAATAGCTTGTGAAATCACAATATCCTCCTCTTCTCTTTCTCTTCCTACTGCTGCCAGCCCAAACACTCCTTTTCCTCCACTTTCTCCTTAATACTCCAAATCCTTGGGTTTTTGATGTTTGAATGTTTTGGTAACCCTCAATCTCATTTTCACTTCGAAATTCTTCTTCAATTTGGGTAAGAAAATATCAAAATCTCCCTCCCTTTCTCACCCTCATTTTTTTGTTGGAAATGAGAGAAAAGAGGGGTATTTATACTCCTCAATTTCCCTTATTGCACTAAGGCCCCCCATTTCCTTTAAATGTTTTCTTTTTTTACCCCACCTCTTCTCTTCTTATTATTTAAATCATAATATTTTCATTTATTTCAATTTCACCCCTCTTTCAACTTATTTTATTCATCTTTTAATTAATTCCTTTGATTTAACACTTACATTTATTTCCCAGGGTTTACAGTCCAGCCCCTAATGGGTTGGGCCTCCAGCCTAGGTGGGCTGTCAGCCCACCTCCCTTATATGTTTGGGCTGGGCACAAAGCCTGCCCTATTTCATGCACGCTTGGCCTACATGAATAGTGGGTCGTAAATTACGTCCCACTGCATGCAGGCAACGGGACAAAGAAGAAGAAGAATAGTCGATTTTTTGACTGTGACGAAAGGTGTACTTGTTAGTACCGTTGGGTAGAGGAGGTCGAGGTGATGATTCCTATGGTGGTGGCGGCTATCACGACGATGATTTTTTCACGCGCTTTGCGCCCCGCCATCCCTCTCTGGAGGGACAACGGCGCGCGGTGAAAATAGAGTTGTTCATAGCCCCTAAAATTTACGACTATAATTATCGGAAGTCGCCACCTAGTATTAAGGTCACTAGGAACCTAATGGTCTGCGAGAGTATAGGGTAAGGAGACTTGTTATGCAAGGGGAAGATGCATCACCCCCATTGCACCCTACCTAAAGTAAGCTGCATTATTGTTTGATTGTTTTTTTCTAAATCATTTTTTATTAGTCTTTTCTAAAATTCGACGTAGATTTCTCTCTGTGAGAGAATCTCTACCTCATTGCAGGTTGAAAAACTAACCAAAATGAATTTTGCACTACATTTTGAAAATCTCATTTTTAACTATCCACGAGTATACATTACAGTGTAATTTTACACCGTGATAGATAAAACAAAATATTTATTAAAATATTTTTGACATTTTGTCCGAATACCAACGAATAATCGTAAACTGGTTACGATATCCAAATTTTTGTTTTTAAATATGGAAAAGATGCAACATATTTTTTTACGAAAAAAATACAATGAGAAAAGCTTTGGAATTTGGCCGTATGCACGAAAACACATTTTTTATTTTTTCTTTTCCTTTTTTTTAAAGCAATTTTTATATGTTTTTTTTATTATACTCACACACCCATTCTCTTTTTTCATTATTATTTTTTGGGTACATTTTACAATTACATAATATGTACAAGAAATAAAAATAACAACAATTTAAAAATAAACACATAAACATCTAGAAAATACAGAATAACCTCCTCGGAAACACTGCTGGCAGTGGAGGCAGTGCAAGAACACTGGTGGCGCGTCCACCCACGCGCCCCCACCACTAGCAGCGCGTGGTTCCATGCGCCGCCGCCGATGAAGATCCAAGGCAGGGGGTGCAAATCAGCCTCTTCCCTTCCTTCTCTCGCCGGTAACGGCCACGGTGACCTGCAAACACAAACACAACACACAAGCAATGTTTCAAGTTTTTCTTCTCTTCTTCTCCAGATTTCAGATCTGCTCTTCTTCTTCAGGTGGCTGATCGGTGGCTGGAAGGAAGAGAAGGAGGCCGTCGGTGCAGAGGAGCTGGCCATCGACAGGGGAAAGGAGTCAGGCCGTGGGGGTGCTGGAGGCAGACGGCACTATCAACCGGGGTTGCTGTGGTGGCTAGGAGGCAGATCCGTCAGGTGGGCTGCTTCGGTGGCCACGGGAAGGAAGAGGAAAAGAGAGTGAGCCCATGGGGAGGAGAGCTGACGGGAAAAGGGGAGTAGCCGCCGAAGAAGAAGAGCTGATTGGAGGCTCACCGTGGACGGCAAGAAAAGTTATTGGGGTTGAAGAGAGGGGAGGCCGTCGGAGGGAGCAGCTGATGGAAAAGAAAATGGGGACTGGCTGGTCAGTTCGCCGGAGAGGGAAAGGAAACGGTGGCTGGCCGGAGAGGGCTGGTTGTGAGAAGAGAGAAAGGGAAGATGGAAGCTAAGGGGGCTCGCCGGGGAGGAGGAGGGACATCGGCTGGAGAAAGGAAAAAGAAGTGGAAAAATGGGGGGGGCTGCAGCTGCCTCTAAGGGGCTGGCGGCTGCAACCCCAAAAGAGAGGATTAGGGTTTTTTGTGGTGTTTTTAGGGTTTTTTAATTTCTTTTCGGGTCCCCATTTTTAGGCAATTTGATCTCTATTTATAGAGAGAAATTTGCCCACTCTTTTCACTTTGGTCCTTGGTTTCGGATTTGTGCCATTTGATCCCTAATTTCGCGCAATTGGATTGGAAAAATGCAATTCGATCTCCGAAAACTCCAAACTTCTCAATTGAACCCAAATTAAGTAAAAGAATTTGATTTTTTATCGATTAAACCCTTAATTAATTTGATGAGACCAATTTAAAGTATAATTAAGTTCTTGCACTTAATTAAATCCTTCAATTGGACCCTAAATTAATTCTCAAACATAATTATACTTTTAAATTGGCCGATGATTAAATCAAATTGGCCTATAAAAATATAATTATATTTCTCGACTTAATTTTTACACAGATTTATCCGATGATATATTATTTTTCCTTAAATCTGTATTTTCCTCTATTTTTGGGGACAAAAGATATACAATTAGACTCTCGAAAAGAACCAAAATTTGCATATTGATTTTTCTACCCATGTCGGCCCCTTATATTTTATTTTTGTTATTTTTGGGTGGATTTTTGGGAGTAACCTAGAAATTGGGTTATGACAGTTGCCCCCTCTTTACAATGCTTACGACTAAAGTCTTGTAAAAGACTTTAGATAGTAAGCGTTGTAAAGAAAAAGAAAAGTGGATTTACCAGTCCAAGAAATGGTTGATCCATCCAGAAATGAGAATGAGGGCTATAAAGCGCACTCGGAAGGAAATGGTAAGATAGGGCTAGAAAGTGCACTACCTAAGGATTGAGGCCTAGGGAGGACACTTAATGGATGGAAGATGATGATATCTGTAAATGACACAGGAAAATGGTCTCATTGTAATGGATGACCTAAACAAGTGAGAATGGTGAAGATGGTAAAAACAAAGAGATGGTCTTGTTGTGATGGGCGACCTGCCCAGATGGAAGCAAAAAGTGGCGATGAAGATTTCATGGGATGGAATATAGGGCTAGAAAGCTCGCTATCTAGGATCTATGGTCGAGGGTTGGAAAACACACTCAAACAAGGGGAATAAGGATGGAAAATACAATATTCTAATTGATGGTCGAGGGTTGGAAACGCACTCAAAGAGGAGGTAACATAGGGCTGGAAGGCGCACTATCTTAATTGATGGTCGAAGGTTGGAAAACACACTCGACAAGGAGGATAAGGATGGAAAACGCACTATCTTGATTGGTGGTTGGAAAACGCACACGAAAAGGAAGAAAAATAGGGTTGGAAAACACGCTATTTTTAGCTTATGGTTAAGGGTTGGAAAACACACTTAAACAAGGAGGGAAGAAATGGCTATGAAGCGCACTATCCTAAATGATGGTTGAGAATTGGAAAACTCACTCAAATTAGAGGAAAGGAATGGCTAAGAAGCGCATGATCCTAATTGATGGTTGAGGGTTGGAAAACTCACTCAAATGAGAGGAGAGGAATGGCTAAGAAGCGCACGATCCTAATTGATTGTTGAGGGTTGGAAAACTCACTCAAATGAGAGGAGAGGAATGGCTAAGAAGCGCACGATCCTAATTGATTGTTGAGGGTTGGAAAACTCACTCAAATGAGAGGAGAGGAATGACTAAGAAGCGCACGATCCTAATTGATAGTTGAGGGTTGGAACACTCACTCAAATGAGAGGAAAGGAATGACTAAGAAGCGCAGTATCCTAATTGATGGTTGAGTGTTGGAAAATGTACTCAAATGTGAAAGGAAAATAAGGCTGAAAAGCACACTATTTTAATTAAATTGATTCGACCAATTTAAAGTGTAATTAAGTCCTTGCACTTAATTAAATCCTTTAATTAGATCTTAAATTAATTCTCAAACATAATTATACTTTAAATTGGCCTATGATTAAATCAAATTGGCCTATAAAAAATATAATTTTCTTGTCGACTTAATTTTCTCACAGATTTATTCAATGATAAATTATTTTTGCCCTTAAATCTGTATTTTCCTCTATTTTTGGTACAAAAGAGATACGATCGGACTCTGGAAAGCCATATAAATTTTCACATTGATTTTTCTACTAACACCAACCTTATTTATTTTATTTTTGCTATTTTTAGTTATATTTTTAGAGAATAACCTAGAAATTAGGTTATGACAGGAGTCATCCACCTTCCCATGGTAGTAAGGACCTATGGAGACCACCATGGGTTCGTAACATTTCTTGTTCGATTTAATCCCACTAAACATGTGTGGAACCCTTGGAATTCTAGGCCCATACTGCTGGCTCATGGTCTCTCTCCGCTCTACGCCCATTATGGATATCAATTTAATTATGATTTTCTTGGACTGTAATGTGTGTTTCTGCCATTAGAAGTACATATATTTACTGAACAAAGGATATTGTAAACGAAAGAATTTATGATCTGCACTTCCAATGCATATCACGAACAGGTCACGATGGATCTGTTAAATACCAAGTTAGGAACTAGAATCTTGCCTTACTTGGAAGTTGAGCTTTGATGCTTTAACTGTTTCGCTCTTGTCCAAAACATGTGTTCCTCAACTATTGACAGCTTCGGCGATAAAATTGGCGGAGTAACATCAAACTTAACGTTTAAGTTTCTTGACATCAAATTAAAGTGGTAGGTTGCGTGACTGGACTGAATAAACCAGAAGAAAATTGTCGTTAGATAATGATTACTTTGTCAAATACTACATACGACTTGCAAAATCGAAATATTTCTGCTTAATTTCTTACTTTGCTGTCTCATTTATGATGTCTGATTATCATTTCCAACGCACAAGTTAGGCAGTCCAAGTTTCAGATAAGTCTTGAAGATATATGTTTACAAATTTGCAGGTTGTAATACTAATAAATGTGAAATGCGTAAAGATTAGTTTGTTCCATGCTCAAAGTGCAAGAAAAATAAAGAAAATAGAACAAACTTTTGTTTCTCCAGCCTTTAGTGGTTAGAAAAGAATAGAAGTCCAGACCTACCAGGCTGCAAAATGGGTTTATTCGTTTTATTTTTGTTCTTGACAAGCTCGGACAGAATTTTTTTTAAAAAAGAATAAAGCTCGGAAAGAAATTCTTTGTCGAAAGACTGGGATAGAATTTAAAGATTTACTTTAAGATATGGGTAACTAATTTGTGTTGAATGTTATATATTTATATAAATACTGCACTATGAGATGAAGAATAAAGGAAGAAATTGCGAAAACTTTTTCTCCCTGAGCGGGCATCTTTTTTAGCTAAAGCATTTAAAATCTGGCCTGACGGATTTTACATAAGGTTATCGGTAAAATATAACTGTAAGTTGATTGATTTTTAGCCAGTTGAAACAAAACAAGATTGTCCTCTTCCACTTAGGAAACAAATCAGCCCCTGTTTTTACAATTAAAAAAAAAAAAGCAGCCCCCCTCTTTTTTATTCTCTCTAAAGTTCTTTACTTTGTAATCACCTCACAGACATCGTGAAAGGTGGGAGAAAACCTCCTTCACCCATCCATTGTCTCGTCGGTGACAAAAACCGCTGCATCAACCTCCTTTTCCGCCGCAGCCACTGCAACATCTTCTTTTTCCGGACAACTTCAGCCACCATTACCTCCACCAGCTCCTCCCCAGACACCAGTGGAGTCCTCCTATCACGCCTGAACCCTCCACGAATGCTAATCTCCTCTTCCACCTTCTTCCTTTCCTCCTCTGTCCTCCTGCTCACATGAGTGAACCGTGGATATGTTATAGGCTGGCTCGTCTGGCCTAGCCCAGTAAAATTTTCCGATTAGGCCACCAGCAGCCCAAAACCCAAACCTTGTTGGGCAGGTCCAGTAAACTATTTATTCATAATAATAAGATAACAAAATTAGATACTCATAGCATTGAACACCAACTAAATATCAATATATTTATTTGAGATTGGGATAATCTCATAAAAAACAAATAAAAATAAATTATGAAAACTAATTTATAATCAATCAAATACTGAAGGATTCAATTGAAAGAAAAAAAATACAAGATGAAAAAAATACTATTTTACAGTGCTACTAAACCAAACATAATGGTTATAACTAGTTTATTTAACTTTCTCTCAAGAAAATTCAAAACTAACATGTTACAGGCAACCAAACATAGGTAACGAAACTAACAGATATATATCATAGGAAATGACTCAAACACCAATAGATCAGATTCTACGCGGAAATCCAGAGTTGATGCATTTGCAGTAATCATCTACTTGGGTGGGAATCTTGTATAATAGGTCTGAGCGGCAGTAAGGAACAATCCAAAAGATGCAGCAAGAAGTGTAATAAAGGTCCAGGGATTACTAAAATAAGTTGTCTTCCACTCATACGCCCATCTTTTCACTATGCTCTCACACTGCTTATTAATAGCCATTTTGACATCATTATAAGCAGCAGTATCATATGTATCATTTGTCATGGATTCTCCCATAGCTTTGAAGAGACTTGCGACTTTTTGGTCGGCTCCGAGATAGTTGATAATTATGCCATTAGATCGCAGTTCCTCCACATCTTCAGCATCGTCAATCAAAGAATCCATGAATAATATGTATGAACTCACCCAAAGTTGATCAAGAGCAGCAGCTGATTCATAGGCCACCAGGTTTAAGAGAAGGGACTCGGTTGACTCATCTATGATAATTGGAGGAGCTTCAACTTTTCCGGATAACAATGATGACTTGAATCTGACATCGGTGATAGCACCAGCAGTCCATCCCGGCCAAAAAAGGATTCCCACCTTCTTAAGTTTCTTGGCAGAATAATACAAGCCATGAGCTCGGCTTCCTAGCTGGGCTTTTTTATGGTCTCTTTTGGAATAGTGATACATGGACTTGTAATATAAAAGTTGAAGAAGATGGTCAGGCTGAGTCTTCCCTGGTGGTGGTGACCAATCCAAAGACACATTTTTTGAATATTGGGGGAATGAATCTAAACATTTCTGGAGCCATCGCTCACCCAAGCAAAAGATTGTACAAACACCAATTATATTAAATACAAGAAATAAAGGAAATAAGATTGGGATCATAACCAAACCTAATGCAGTTAAGGCTATCAGGACCCATTTTTGAATTGATTTACCGGACGAGCGGATATGAAGAGAGAGAAAATTATTGATGATTTCATTTGAATAACTTAAATCCGTATACCTCTGTTTCCTCAATGAATCCAAGACTGCAAAAGGAAGTTGGTTCTCCAGTAATAACAAGTCTCGTTTCACATGAAAAATTTGTTGTTCTGACATCTCCAATTTTTCACTTTCATTATCCAGACAGTGCATGAATTGGAGAATGAAGCAGCCATCAATAAACATCATCTTGATGAATTTTTCATCATCGAAGTTTTCTGTTATGCTCTCATTGTAGCATCCCCTCGCATTTTGTAGCACCTCTTTGACATTGGCGAAGTCGTCTTCTCTCCGTGTATCCTCAACAAACTTGACCATCATTCGAGCCTTGAGTTTCTCCACTTGTTGAAGCTTCCCCTCACGATCTGAGTAGAAATATGGACCAATTGAGACCGCCAAGGGTCTATAACATTCTTTCTTTTTTTCCTTGAGTTTAACTGGAACCTCAGGAATGTTTGGTTCTGGAACCTTAGGAATGTTTGGTTCTCCCGTTCGATTGATTGCGGACTCTTTGTACTCTTCCACCATTTCGCTAATCCACGGAGGAAGTACTCTTTGTACTCTTTGCGAACTCGAGTCTATCCATACATTAAGCATTGTATTAAACATTGTTGTAGCGCAGAAGCTATTATTATGTGGCGATGGAGGCTCAGTCAACGGTGATAACAGCTGACAAAAATCATTAAACATTATCAAGTAGGAAAACAAAATATACCGAAATGTACATAAGAGAGCTTGTTTTGAACTCACCAAAGACCAGGTTTCAGTTCCTCAGAAAACCCTCTTCTCTATTGTTCTGTGTAACCATTCAAAATTCTATTATCTCCTCTTCTCGGAAGTAGGCTTTAAATATTACAACTACTTTCTCTTGGATTTTCTATAAAATATTCCCTCACGTAAAAAGATTTTAGACTTACATTTACATATACCTATATTATATTGTACGGAGATTTAAATTCATAATAACTTAAAAGTCAATAAAATTCCAAGAATAATTTAAAAACTAGTAATTAATTAAGTAGGATTTACCTTTTCGTGTTAGATTCAGGTAAGAACACACATGTGGTTCTCCAACTTCTGGATTTTTAATTAGTTTTGTCCTTCTAATAAACTTTGATTTAGCTTTTTTGGATGAGCTAAAATTTGGTTCAGTTAAAAAATCTGCATGGTCCCTATCTTTAATTTTTTTTGTCAATCCAGTCCCTCATCAATTTAGTTTCTTAACATGACCTTTGTAGATGATGATTTTTGTCAACATGGAACTTCCATCCACTCCCCGTCCGTACAAATGAATATTTAAATCTTATCAAAACTGTCCAAATCTCAGCTAGAGACTAATCGTAATAAATTGAATAAAAAACTGAGATTAATTAAAAAAATTTAAGGAAAAACCAGATTTGAGAAAGAAAAATGAAGACCGAATGCAATTGAAGAAGAATCAATATTTTGTTTTTGTTATATTCTTATAGTCTTGTTATTTGCGCACATCAACTTTTCTTTCTCAATTCGATTTGATTCTCGTTTTTTCCTCAAGTAAACACAATTTAATCTCAATTTTTTTATTTACCGTAATGATTAATCTGAAAGTGACACGTGGATAGTAAGAAATTGTTTATGTTTTGCAGTTCAGTCGTTCCACTTTCCAAAATGCAAAACAAAAGAGACAAAGAAAAAGAAAAAGGAACAAAAGAAGATATCTATTTGTACGGAAATGAGCTTTGATTTGTATTCACTGAAATCTTGAAGAATAAATCCAACGGTGGAGATCTGGATTCTATATTTTGCTTTAATTTGTATACCCTAATATGTACAAAAAGTTATTTATGCCATATATGGCATTTTGCTTGTTAAATAGATGCACACGTGATGGATGTGTGAAGTAATTTTTCTATTTAATAACTGCACACGTGATGGATGTGTGAAATAAAAAATAAATTAAAAAAACAGGTTATCTCTTTAATTACCCTATGACTATTATGTTTTAATCCCTTAAAAACTTATGCAGAAGAATTGATGGTTAGACTGGAAACATAATTTTTTTCATCAAAATATATTACAAAATCTAATCACTCAAAGAGCTTGCTATGGTTCAAAATGCAATTTAAACTCATATATATTCATTTCACAATCATTTTTAGCGTAAAGCACTAACGAATTTTAATACCATTGAACAAGAAGTTTGGTCCGGAATTGCTTGTACATGGGAAACAAGAATCATAGCTTATGTGGAAATCAAACTTGGATGCTTTACATACTTTCTCTGCTCCTTTTAAAGTTCATGTTTTGTGCTTGAGAAAACAGAATGAATTAAAGATATAAAACAGAAATAATATTAGCACATACTTGGCGTACGAGTTGGTCTGTGTGTTTCAAGAGTTAAATGGACTTAACCTCATTCGAGCTTTGCAGGCTAGCATGTCACATGCGAGGGAGGGATAAAGACAGGCAGGAATGCTTCGTTATATGTCTTTAATCTTTACAAGATAAAGTAAGCAGTAGAGAGTAAGCTAGCTGCTTGTCTTCCCATGGAAATGTGTCTTCTATTTTTTGTACTCAACAAGTTACTCAAATTTTACTCCTTTTGGAATCAACATATTTGCGAAACTGTGTTGAGAATAAAATCCCAGTTTTTTACCTACAAGGAATCTGTTCTCAAGCATGTTTTATTTGGTATATTGTGATGGATGGTGTTTTTCAAAACTAATTTTATTTTTGATTTCAAAACCCTTGAAAAACACTTAAAATACCAACTTGTTGTTTTCTTAAACACATCCAAAATCAAAACCCGACGCACTCCCGCACACTCCCTACGCGGTTTCTTGTATTATATAGAAGGTTGAGGGTTCCATTCACGATTTGAACATGGGGAGTCGAATTGTTTAGCTCCGAAAATCTGAGAGGTGGAACAGTACTTATTAGGGAATAGTATTAGGAAAAATCATCAACATAATGATTGATGCAGAAGAGACTGAATAAAGATTTGATAGCTATGGACTGTATTGACCGGATAGATCAATTCTAATAAGAAACAGTAGATCAGGTCCCATTTGGATATATTTTGCCCACAAGTCGTTGGAAAAGAGCTATGCTCAATGAGGATTGTTTCCGAACTCCAAATTCCATTATTTAGGCCCCATCCTTCCTTATGGATATGGAGAACTCCTCATTGCTACGTGGGAGAATTGAACCAGCAATCTCGTCAATTGGAATTTCTAGTTGTTTGGCCATTACAAGAATAGACTAGTACAGTAATTGTATAATTTGGCCTGTATTCCTGATGCATATCAACAAATCAATACGGATCTATTAATACAAATACTATTCAAGTAGCAAGAAACAAGAATCTTAATTTACTTGAACAGTGAGCTTTGGCTCTTTAATTTAACTATTTTAATTTTCCTTGTGGATACCATATGTGATCTTTAGACCTTCAGACAAGGAAACAATAAAATTGTGTTATAAAATTTTTAAAGTTTAAGGTTTTATGTCTTGATACCAATGTTCGTGAATGGCTGAACTTTGGATTAAAAAATTGCCATGCATGGTTCATCATCGTGTTAGACAGGGATGAACGTGTGAAATGCATGGGAAATATAACGAAAGGTAAGTTCTATACCCAAAGTTCAAGCAAAGTTTAAATAGCATAGAATAAACTTTATTCTGATCTACAGCCATTAGAGAGTGAAACATGTGTGCCAGCCAGATTTTTCTTTTCTTTTCTTTGTTTTCCTTTTAAATTAATGAAAAAGCTTGGGGCGGAAAATTCTTTTGTTGATATTTAGAAATTTCTTCACAATCAACAAATGCAAGGCAATTAAATTGAAAGATTTTAGGGAAAGCATCTCATATACCCTCAAATTATTAGAATAGTATCGATTTTATATCCATTATTTTTACGTGTAATTTTTACCTTTAAATTATTTTGATTTTTCAATGACAACTTATGTTAGAATTACTTAATTAACGAAAACCGTTCAATTTTCTACCAAAACTTACAGCATAGATATAAAATATTTTGTTTCGAAATATGGATGAAATGACTTAAAATGGATGAAGGTTTTTAATGAGAATTTGTGAAAGTTTCGAAGGTGATATTAAAATTGTTTGATGGTAAAATTGTGTTTGTCTATAAAGTTGGAAGGTATTTTTGAAGCTTGCTCAAAATTTTAAATGTTTGACGACTGCTAATAGCTAAGCTCACAAACATTACTTGGTAGTTTTACTAAATAACCCGAGATGAATTTTACCCATATCAGAAATGATATACATCAAGAAGGAATATTAGTTGAGAAAAATTGAAAAGAAACTGAAAGCTCAATTTTTCATTCAAAAATAAATTAAGAGTACAGTAGAACAGAGATTGTAAATCCTCCAATTTTCGTTGACATTTTTTGTATTTATTTAGAAATAAAAAATAGAAATTACATGGCAGTTGAAAAAAAAAAAAAAAAAAAAAAAAAAAAAAAAAAAACAGAATCAGAAACAGTAGCAGCTATAGTAGCCAGGTAGCAAACTGTGAAGATTTCTTCCAAGCTTTTATTCCTAGACTCACTTTACCACTGTTAGTTTGTTAAATTCAGTTGAGTATAGTTTGTTATGATAACAAACTAATATGAGTCAATAATTCTGTTAGAGTCACTTATAATACTGACTTAGTTAGTTGTTATTTTTCTGTTGTTTAGCTTCCAATATTCTTCAGTGTGTGAAGAACTGGGCTGTTATATTCTGTGTGCATGTAAATGGCTATATAAGCCAAGAATCAATACAATCAGTTTACGAAGTATTATACAGAAAAGATCCTTAGCAATTTTATCAATTAGTATCAGAGCCTTTTATTCACAAATCTTGAGTGAGGAGAGAAGAGTGAAAAAGAAGAAAACATACCTGAGAGTCTCATAACAATGGCAGAAGGAAGCAGCACTGGATACGTACCAAAGTTTTTGGGACACTATGATCATTGGGCTGAGCTGATGGAGAATTTGCTTCGTTCCAAGGAGTTTTGGGATGTTGTGGAAAATGGCAACACAATGAAGGTTGCAGGGGAAGCAAGAACTCTTTCCTCAGTGGTGACAGGTAGTCAGCCAGCCACAGAGGCTCAAAGAAAGGCACATGAAGAAACCAGACTAAAAGATTTAAAGGCAAAGATCTTTTATATCAAGCAATTGATAGGGAGGTGCTGGAAACCATTCTTGACAGAAGCTTTGCAAAGGCCATATGGGACTCCATGAAACAAATATTTCAAGGCTTAACAAGGGTCAAGAGAGCACAATTGCAGTCACTACGCTGTGATTTTGAAGTGTTACGCATGAAAGAAGGGGAGTCTGTGAATATCTACTTTGCTAGAGTTCTATCCATAGCCAACAAAATGAAGGCTCATGGAGAAAATCTGAATGAAACAGTGATTACTAAAAAAATACTTCTGTCAATGATATCTAGATTCAACTATGTGGTGTGTTCAATTGAAGAGTCAAACAACATGTCTACAATGACTATAGACGAACTCCAGAGCAGTCTTCTTGTGCATGAGCAGAGGATGAAGAGTCAAGGGGAAGAAGAACAAGTCCTCAAGGTCACTCTTGAAGGAAAACCAGGAAGAGGAAGGGGAAGAGGAGCATGGAGAGGTGGACGTGGCAGAGGAAGGCAAAGTTTCAACAAAGCCACAGTGGAATGCTTCAAATGCCACAAATTAGGACATTTTCAATATGAATGTCCTAATTGGGAAAAAGGTGTTAATTATGTCGAAGTGGAAGAAGAAGAAGAACTTCTTCTAATGGCATATG
Organism: Salix udensis; assembly: GCA_029204005.1. Taxonomy (NCBI): domain Eukaryota; kingdom Viridiplantae; phylum Streptophyta; class Magnoliopsida; order Malpighiales; family Salicaceae; genus Salix; species Salix udensis. Next base: position 28,425,429 of record CM055034.1, read on the forward strand.
TTGAAGATGAGGAGTCAGATGCTATTTATGCCAAAGTGGAAGAAGAAGAAGAACCCCTTCTAATGGTATATGTTCAAAATGAGAAGTCAAGCAAATACAGTGCATGGTTTTTAGACTCAGGATGCTTGAACCATATGACAGGGAATAAAGAATGGTTCATGGAGCTAGATGAGCAGTTTAGACACTCAGTTAAGCTGGGAAATGGTGGAAGAATGCCAGTGATGGGGAAAGGAAGCATAAGGTTTGAAATTGAGGGACTAATTCAAAGAATAAGTGATGTATTCTTCATCCCAGACCTCCAGAGCAACCTGTTAAGCATTGGCCAAATGCAAGAGAAGGGACTTGCTATTGTGATGAAGGATAATACATGCAAAAAATACCACCCTACAAAAGGTATTATTATGCAAATAGTCATGACAAAGAACAGGATGTTTGTTCTACACGCCACTATAATTACTCAAGTATTGAATTGCTTGACTATAAGTGAGGAGGACTTATCAGACCTTTGGCATCAACGATATGGGCATGTGAATCACAGAAGTCTCAAGTCATTGGAGAATAACCAGTTGATTAGAGGACTTCCCCCACTCAACATTACAAACAAAGTATGTCCAGTATACAGCCTTGGCAAGCAACATCGAGCAGTGATTCCCAAGAAAAGCCAGTGGAGGGCCTCAAGGAAACTTCAATTAATACATGCAGATTTATGTGGTCCAATCACCCCAACTTCAAGCAGCTTCAAAAGGTACATATTGTGCTTTATAGATGATCTTAGCAGAAAAGCTTGGATCTATTTTTTAGCTGAGAAAAATGAATCTTTCTTTATGTTCAAAGTATTCAAAAGACAACTTACGACTGCCTACACTCCTCAATAGAACAATATTAAATATGGTTAGATGCATGCTTTCTGAGAAGGAAATGCCTAAACTATTCTGGCCTGATGCTGTTAGGTGGGGACTGCATGTGTTAAATAGGAGTCTAACTGTGGTTGTGAAGGGAATGACTCCTGAGGAATGTTGGAGTGGGATTAGACCGAATGTGAACTACTTTAGGGTGTTTGGTTGCATTGCATATGTGCATATTCCTGATAAGGGGAGGACTAAACTTGATGACAAGAGTCATAAATGTGTTTTCTTAGGGGTTAGTGAAGAATCTAAAGCCTATCGGCTTTATGATCTTAAGACTGAGAGGGTAATTGTTAGTAGGGATGTGTTGTTTGATGAGAATGAGGGCTGGAGATGGGGGAAGCAGAATGATGAAAGTGATGTTTTTGCTTGGATTGATACTGATGATAATGGAGAAATAAGTGACTATGATGAGACATTAGTAGAGGGAGAAGATGATTCCACTACAGAAGAAAATATTGAGTCTGCTGGGAATGATTATGCTGCTGAGAATGGAAATATTGAGTCTGCTGTGAATGATAATGCTGCTGAGAATGATGATGGAAATTTGGATACTACTGCAGAAGGAAATGTTGCTGCAGAAGGAAATATGGACTTGGCTGCAGATTCAATTGGTGACTCAGCAAAAATTGATGACAGTAAGACATCAAGAGGAAGAATTATAAGAACTCCTAGATGGATGGATGATTATGTTCATTAAGCTATACTATCCGAGGATTCAATATGTTTGATGGTGAATGATGATCCAAAGTGCTTTATGAGGCAGTAAAGCAACTAAAATGGAGAAGGGCAATGGATTTGAAGATGGAAGCAATTGAAAGGAACAAGACATGGGAACTTGTAAATCCACCAAATGGTATACAGAAAATTGGTGTGAAGTGGGTTTATAAGACAAAGTTGAACGAAAAAGGAGAAGTAGACAAGTGTAAAGCATGATTGGTGGTAAAGGGTTATGCTCAAAGGTATGGGATTGATTATGGTGAGGTCTTTGCACTTGTGGCTAGGTGGGACACTATAAGATTGATCTTGGCTCTAGCAGCGCAGAAGGAATGGATTGTATTCCAGTTGGACGTCAAGAGTGCGTTTCTCAATGGGATCTTAGAAGAAGCAGTGTATGTGGAACAGCCTGAAGGTTATGTTCGAAGAGGAGAAGAACATAAAGTGTTGAAGCTTAAAAAGGTTCTTTATGGTCTGAAACAGGCTGCAAGAGCCTGGTATAGCAGAATTGAAGGGTTCTTCATTAAGCAAGGCTTTGAGAAATGCAGCTGTGAGCACACCTTGTTTGTCAAGCATGAAGATGGAGACAAGTTCCTAATTATCAACCTCTATGTAGATGACTTAATCTACACAGGAAATAACATGGAGCTATGTGAGAATTTCAAACAGTCTATGAAACACGAATTTGACATGAGTGATTTGGGCAGAATGAAATACTTTTTGGGAGTTGAGGTTCAACAAAATGAAGAAGGAATACATTTGTGTCAACAGAAGTATGCGGGAGAACTGCTAGAAAGGTTTGGAATGGGGGGCTGTAATTCAGTAAAGAACCCTATTGCGCCAGGTATGAAATTGACAGCAAGCAGTGAAGAACCAAGTGAGGATTCAACCTTGTTCAAGTAGTTAATTGGGAGTTTGATGTACTTGTCAGTTACTAGACCCGATATTGCATTTGTTGTTTGCATGTTAAGCAAATTTATGACAAATCCAAAAGCATCTCATATGGCAGCAGCAAAAAGGGTGCTCAGGTATGTGAAGGGAACTACAAGTTTAGGGGTGTTTTACAGAAAGGGTGCACAGAACTCAGACAATGAACTCAAAGTCTATACTGATAGTGACTATGCTGGTGATACAGAAGATAGAAGGAGTACCTCTGGGTATGTGTTCATCTTGAGTGGTGGTGCAGTTGCATGGAGCTCGAAAAAGCAACCAGTGGTGACTCTTTCCACCACTGAGGCAGAGTATGTAGCTGCTGCTGCATGTTCTTGCCATAACATTTGGATGAGAAGAGTGTTTAATAGTTTCGGGTGCCCCTCCTACAAATGTGTGAAGATTTTTTGTGATAATAGTTCCACTATCAAGTTATCAAAAAATCCAATTCTTCATGGAAGAACAAAACACATAGATGTGAGGTTTCACTTCTTACGAGACTTGGTAAAAGAAGGTGCTGTGGAACTAATTCAGTGTGGAACAAGTGATCAATTGGCAGATATTCTGACCAAACCTTTGAAGCTGGAATCATTTCAGAAACTTAGAGATTTACTAGGAGTACAAAGCTTGAAGAACATAAACTGACTTGTTTTAGCAAGTGCAGTTTAGGGGAGGATGTTAGTTTGTTAAATTCAGTTGAGTATAGTTTGTTATGATAACAAACGAATATGAGTCAATAATTCTGTTATAGTCAATTATAATACTGACTTGGAGTATAGGGTACTGTTATTGTCTGGCAATCTGCAGACACCATATTAGAGTTGCGCTGGAAAGACTTTCACGTACTTCAGGGCACTTGCAATGAGGCCAAATATAAAAGAATACTTAAAAATCACAGTATAAACTAAACCCTTGAAATGAAGAATCCATCGCTTGAAGGTGCTCCTATAATGTGATTCGATGTCCTTTTTTAACTTTATTGAGAGCACGAGGATTAGGCACTAAATATTTGGCTGTCTCATTGATGAGTTTCGCGACTTCGTCTTCACTTCCGAGGGTAATGAGGAGTATACCCTGTGAGCGCAACACTCTCACATCTTCAGGTTGATCAATCAGTGAATCCATGAAGCATATGTATGAAGTGACCCAAAGCTTTTCATTGTCACTGAGGCATGCTTCGTAGGCCACCAAGTTTAAGAGTATGGAAGTGGTCGAGTCGTCTATGGTTAGTGGAGGAATTTGGAGTCTCCCACCTAGCCATGTTGGATTAAACTGGACATCAGTGAACTGACTTGTTTTGCTAGGATTGAAATGGAGTCCCACCCTTCTAAGCTCCATCGCAGGATGATAACGATACAAGCTTGTCTTTGAGCAATAATCAATTGGGGCGTTCTTATCAACAATGTCGCGACGACGATTTTTTTACGCGCTTCGCGCCTCACCATTACGTGAAAATGGGTTGTTTATAGCCTTAAAATTTACGACTATGATCATAAGGAGTCGCCACCTAATATTAAGGTTATTAGGAAACCTATTGGTCTGCGAGAGTACTTTACGATGTAATTTTACACCGCAGTTAAAAATCCTTTTTTCTTATCTACTGATGTACTTTACAACGTAATTTTACACCGTAGTTAAAATTTTCTTTTTATCTACGGATGTATTATACAAAGTAATTTTACATCGTAGTAAAATCTTTTTTTATCTGCGGGTGTACTTTACAATGTAATTTTACACCGCGATAGATAAAACAAAATAATTGTTAAATTATTTTTGGATATTTTGGCCAAATTCCAACGGATAATCATAAACTGGTTACGATATCCAATTTTCGTTTAAAAACATGAGAAAGATGCAATATATTTTTTATGAAAAATATACATGGAAAAATCTTGGAATTCGGCCGTATGCACAAAACAACACATTTTTATTTATTTTTTTGAAGATTTTGTTTTTTATATATTTTTGCCCTTTTTCAAAAATAAAATAAAAATAAAACAATACTACTAATAAAAAATTGTGGGCTGGACTATCCAGCCCTGATGGGCCGAGAGGGCCATCCCCTTGCAGCTGGGCCGGGAACTGCACCCAGCCCAAACGGCCCAACGGGGGAGTGAATTAATTCACTCCCCCAGCGCTGAAGAAGACGATGCACAGTAAATGGTGGTCGACCGACCACAACGAGAGGCTTACCTGCTACTTCCTCCGAGTAGAAGAGATCGAGGTGGTTTTCCCTGCGGTGGTGGCGTCGGAAACGGAGGCCTATGGTGGCCGGAGGAGCGTCGGGAGCTGGTTTGTTTAATGTCGGTGCAACTGCTGTGGCTGTTATTGCCTCGCCGGAGGTCACGTCTAGGTGGCTTGTGTGAAGGAGGAGATGACGGTGGAGAGTATGGTGGTGCTAGGTGAGTAGCCGGTTGCCGTTGGAGGAGAGGAGGAGCTGTTGCATGTTACTGTTTTTTAGAGAGAGAAACGTCGACTGGAGGAGAGAGAGAGTTGGCTCTGCTGCTGACGAGATGAGAAGGAGCTGCTTCTGTGCGATGGAGGCTGGCTGTCGGAGACGAGGAAGATTAAGATGGCTGCTACGTGTGTATGCTTGTGTTCTGCAAATTTTCTACCACGTCTTCGTCTTCCTCGTGCAGCCTTTGAAACTGAAACTGAAATATTCTCCTCTGTTCTCTCAAAACTTCTCCTCTGTTTTTTTGTTTTCTCCTCACGTAATTCTCTGTTCTTTTTTCCTTCCCCCTTTTCTCTCCGTTTCTCCTCTGTTTTTACTCTCTTTCTTTTCTTTTTTTTCCCTTTTTCCTTTCAGTTCCCCCTATTTATAGGGGGAGAGGCAGCTCTCATGCATATTGCATGAGGTTACTGCCTCTGCCTCTGCAAAGAATTTCCAGAGGCTGTGGGTTGCAGAGCTGTGCTCTGCACTGTTCTAGTGTCGGAACAGTGCAGCACATGCAATCTTGGCTTTGGAAAATTGCAATTTGATCCTTCAATGTTTGATTGGTTCAATCGCATCCCCAATTAGTTTTAAACTTTTAATTTTATGCAATTGTATCCCTGTCAAAATTTCAACAGCAACCTTAAATGCGCGCGCCTTTTTATTTTGGTCTCTGGTTTCCGATTTGCGCGATTTAACCCTTAATTGACCATTGGATTCTCAATTCGTTCAATTTGGCCCCTGATTTCGCATAATTGACTTTAAAAAATTCATTCGGTCTCCGAAAATTCCATTCTCATCAATTGAGCCGGAATTAAATTCAAGAACTTGATTTCTCATTGACTAAGCCCTTAATAAAATTAATTTGACCAATTTAAAGTATAATTAAGTTCTTGCACTTAATTAAATCCTTCAATTGGATCTTAAATTAATTCCCGATCATAATTAAACTTTAAATTGGTTGACGATTAAATCGACTCAACCCATAAAAATATAATTATGTCGTTCAACTTAATTTTTACACAGATTTATGCAACGATAAATTATTTTTGCCTTAAATCTGTATTTTTCTCTATTTTTGGAACAAAAGAGATACGATTGAACTTGCGAAAACAACCAAAATTTCTACATTGATTTTTCTACCCATGCTGGGTCCTTTTATTTTATTTTTTTCATTTTTATTTTATTTTGGGGAGTAACCCAAAAATTGGGTTACGACAAACAAAATGCATATGAAAGAGTTCAAGGAGATGGCTGGCACCAAAGTACTCTTCCATTGCGGTGTCTTTTGAAGTATTTAATGCTCCTAGCAGAATATTTTTGCGGAAGAACTTTGATATCCTTTTCCTGCACTGAGTCTCGTTGACGGGGCATAGCTCGAATGTGCTGGATGAAATCTTTGATCAATTTAATCCCTACATATCCGAACCTCAAATTCATCACGCCTGAGGACTAGAAAAGGGAGTTGGTTCTCTAGTAAGAGAATGTCTCGTGCAACCAAAGCTGCAACGTGACTAGTAATCTTCAAATTCTCATGGTCATCAAGTAGGCAGTGCATGAATTGGATGACAAAGCTGTTGGAAATACAGGAGTGTTAGAAATAATGTTCAGGACTGCTGAGCTGGAATTTGATTCTTTTTTGTATTTTGATTTAGTCAAATCTGTTGCTATTCTGTTGTTCTTGCTGCTATTTCGCAGCTTCTGTTATTTCCATTATTATCGATCATGGCTTGAATGTAGGACCATGATCTTAGTTGTTTGTTATGTATCACCTCTATAAATTGAGCTGCAGTCATGAATAATATTATTCAAGCTTTTCATTCATCAATTACTTCTTAAACACAAAGCATTATTCTCTGTTTTTCTTTGTTCAGAATCACAGCAACAATAACAATTGGTATCAGAGCATTTTGATTTAAAGGGATCTGTGTTGTAAATCATGGAGACAGAAGTCAGCTTCTCATCAATTGCTCCACCAGTGTTCAATATTACCAGTTTTGGGCAGTACGGATGGAGACATACCTAGAGGCGCTGGATTTGTGGGAGGCAGTGGAAGAAGATTATGAAATCCCTGCACTTCCAAACAATCCCACCATGGTGCAGGTCAAATCACACAAGGAGAAGAAGACAAAAAAATCAAAGGCAAAGGCCTGCTTGTTTGCTGCAGTAGCACCCACCATTTTCACTCGAATCATGTCTCTGAAAACAACAAAGGAGATATGGGAGTATCTCAAGACTGAGTATGAAGGGGATGAAAGGATTCAAGGGATGCAAGTGTTGAACTTGATGCGTGATTTTGAATTGCAGAAGATGAAGAAGACTGAATCCATTAAAGAGTATTCTGACAGGCTGCTTAATATTGCAAGTCGAATCAATTTACTTGGCTCGTCCCTGCCTGAATCAAGAATTGTTCAAAAAATTCTTGTAACAATTCCTGAAACCTTTGAGGCTACAATTACATCCTTGGAGAATACCAAGGATATGTCAAAAATTACTTTGAAAGAAATGCTAAATGCATTACAAGCTCAGGAGCAAAGGAGGATCATGAGACAGGAAGATGAGGTTGAAGGAGCTCTATTCGTCAAGCATAGAGAAAAAGAAAAGAATTACAAGAAGAATACTGGAAGCAGTCATCAAGTATCATCAGGAGATTCCAAGAATTACAATAGGAGCAACACTGGAAACAAAAAAGGACCTTATCCTCCATGCCAGCATTGTAAAAGGAGATCACATCCACATTTTAAGTGTTGGAGAAGACCAGAGGCTAAGTGCAACAAATGCAATCAAATGGGGCACGAGGCTGTTATCTGCAAAAACAAAATTCAACAGCATGGTGAAGAAGCTCAAATTGCTGATCAAGAAGATGAAGATCAATTATTTGTGGCTACCTGCATTTCCAGCAGTAACTCAAGTGAAAAGCTGGCTTATTGACAGTGGTTGCACCAATCACATGACAGAGACATATTCAAGGAGCTGAAACAAACAAATACTTCAAAGGTTCGAATTGGAAATGGAGAATACCTAGCTGTCGAAGGAAAGGGAGCGGTTGCAATCTTGACTTGTTCAAGTACAAAGTTCATCTCTGATGTGTTGTATGTCCCTGGCATTAATCACAATTTATTCAGTGTTGGCCAACTTATTGAAAAGGGCTATAAAGTGGTGTTCGAAAAAAATTGTTGCTTGATCAAAGATGTGAATGGTCATGATATTTTCAAAGTCATTATGAAAGGGAAGAGTTTTGCTCTAAATCCATTGGAGGAGGAGCATACTGCTTTCCCAATCAAAGAAAATATCACAGATATTTGGCACAAGAGGCTAGGGCACTATCATCATAGAGGGCTGATGCTGATGAAATCCAAGATGTTGGCTAAGGATTTCCCAGCACTTGATGATCACATGTCCAGCTGCAGGACTTGTCACTCATCGATTTAGTCTGTTAACACGACCTTCGTAGTTCATGATTCTTGTCAACGTGGAGTTTCCATCCACTCCCGTCCCTGCAAGTGAAAATGCTATATTTGACTACACGATGCTACAAGAGAGAGTGAAGCAGAGGAAATCTGGATTCTTTAGATTGCTTTATTTGTATACTCTAATGTTTACAAAAAAAAGAGTTATTTATGCCTGTCAATCTGCCATGTATTTCGTTTTGCGTGTTAAATAGCTTTGCTTGCTAAATATCTGTTCACCTGTCAACCAATGTTAAGCAGCATTTCTTCTCGGACAAATATAAATGAGGGTTTAATTGTGTCGATGAGTTCCATGGACAAGATTGCTCGTATGATTTTAGATGACTACAAAGATGGAAAAAAAAACTTCAGTATTTCAAGACTACCTACTTCTCACATTCTATTAATTATTTGCATTAACTCACATGCACTAATTGACATTAACAATAAAATAAAATATATAAATGAGGTGGGTTTTTGTTTTACCTCTCATCACAAAACATTTTCATATTTCATATATATAATTTGTGTTTTGTTTTTTAATTTGAGTTTCATCCTTCAACATTAGTTTTATTGGATATTAGGCTTAATAATAATTTAATTTTTTTTTTTATGATGTTATTCCAGTTTCACAACCTAGACTATAAGTTTGTCATTGAGTTTTTTTCTTCATTTTCTAATTGACTCTTTTTTTTCCTAGTTTTATCCTTCAACATAGAGTTTATTGAGAATCAAACTTCGTGATTTGTTTTGGTGGGTTTTTTTATGAGTTGATCCCTTTCTTATGACGTAGATCACATGTTTGGTTGATTAATCCAAGTTGATTCGAGTAAATTATTTCTTCTATTTTTCTAATCGGATACTTTTTAATTTTATATTTCAACACCCGGTTCATTGAAAATTAGACTTCGTGATTTATTTTGGTTTGATTTTTATGAGTTAATGCCTTTCTCATAACTTGGGTCAAATGTTTGGCACATTAATTCAAGTTGATTCAAATTATTTTTATATCATTTTTCTAATTGGATATTTTTTCAATTTTATCATTCAACACTGAGCTCAATTAGAATTGAGTTTTATAATTTATTTTAATTTTTTTATTGAGTTATCCTAGATCACCAGTTTGTTAGGTTAACACTAGTTGAATAAGAATTTTTTTTTTTTTTTTGCAGCTTTATCTTTCAACATGAGGTTGATAATTGGTAATGAGATTTTATATTCATTTTGGTTTGCTTTCTATGTGGTTATTCCTATCTTATGTCTCGAGTCACGAGTTTTATGGATTAACCTTGGTTGACTCGAGTTATTTTTTTTTCTTTCAACATTAAGTTAATTGAGAATTGGATTCATATTTTATTTTAATTTGCTTTCTACTATGTTGTCTTAGTCTCATGGCTCAGGTAGCTAAGGTTAAATCGGGTTTACTAGGATTTTTTTTATCTTTATTAAATGATTTTATTTTTCTAAAAATCATCATTAACATTGAATTTATTTAAAAATTGTAAAGAAAGTATTGAGATACTACAAAGATTACATGCTCATATATATATATATGTGTGTGTGTGTGTGTGTGTGTTTGTGTGTGTGTGTGTGTGTGTGTGTGTGTGTGTGTGTATGTGTGTGTGTGTAATCTAATCATTTTGAGATTTTTGGATATTCATATTTAGATTTCATTCGATGTGTGGATATTATGAAAATATACATTATGATATTTGTTCCTCATAGTTGAAGGAGCAATCTTATGAAAGAATGTAAAATATGAAAGTTGAATTTATTGCATGCTTTGAAGTAACATTTTAGATGAATTAATTGAATAATTTTATTTAAAGACTTGGAGTAGTTCACAATTATGCCAAGTTGGTTTAACTTTATTATGATAGTACTAGAACTTTCTTTTTTCTAAAACAAGTATTGAAAGGTTGAAAAACATATGGAATTGACATAATTTATCATTAAAGAAGAAGTTTAGAAACATAAAGTGTCAATTTTATGATTGTTGACCCATTAACAAAAGATTCATTACCCAAAACATTTTCGATTATGTTGAAAAAATATTTATTATTGTACAACATTAATGATATTATATCATGATTTTATGATGATTAAGTATTTGATACCTTGAGTTCATTTATGCATATGTTTATGATATTTTCTATTTTCTATTTGGTATATGTAATTGAATTAGTATAATGAAAACACACAATTGTATTTGATAAAGATATTATTGTTAGTCCAATTAGTTTTTTCTCGTTTGCCAATCATGTCAAGTAAAGACTAATATTATTGTTCTCTTGCTTAATTTTGATGTATAATGTGATCAATGTATGCAAGGTTTTAGTGTTACTCTACATCTATTTTGTTGATATATTTATTAAACCATGTAGAAATATAATGTCATATAACATAAATTAAGTGGGATAATGTAAGATGTGGTACACATGAATGAGATACTAAGTCTTCAAGTGGTTTAATAAATATTAATGCTAAAACCCTATTGGTCAATTTGAGAAGTAATTTACTATTTAATAACTCCACATGTGATGGATGTGTGAAATAAAAAAATCTATTAAAAAAACTGGTTATCTCTTTAATTACCCTGTAACTGTATGTTTTAATCCCTTAAAAACTTAAGCAAAAGAATTGATGGTTAGAACAGAAACACAATTTTTTTCATCAAATTATATTATGAAATCTAATCACACAAAGAGCTTTTTATGGTTCAAAAGGTAAACAATCTTACATTAGCATGCAATTTAAACTCATATATATTCATTTCACAATCATTAAGCACTCGTGAATTTTATTACCATTGAACAAGAAGTTTGGTCCGAAATTGCTTGTACATGGGAAACAAGAATCATAGCTTATGTGGAAATCAAACTCAGATGCTTTACATACTTTCTCTGCTACTTTTAAAAGTTCATGTTTTGTGCTTGAGAAAACAGAATGAATTAAAGATATCAAACAGAAATAATATTAGCACATACTTGGCGTACGGGTTGGTCTTGCGACAGAACTATGAAATCATCATTCAGTAAATAGACTGGTCTCTGTGTGTTTCAAGAGTTAAATGGAGTTAACCTCATTCGAGTTTTGCAGGCTAGCATGTCACATGCGAGGGAGGGATAAAGATACGCAGGAATGCTTCGTTATATGTCTTTAATCTCTACAAGATAAAGTAAGCAGTAGAGAGTAATTAATCTAGCTGCTTGTCTTCCCATGGAAATGTGTCTTCTCTTTTTTGTACTAAACAAGTTGCTAAAATTTTACTCCTTTCGGAATCAACATATTTGCACAACTGTGTTGAGAATAAAATCCCAGTTTGGCTGAACTTTGGATTAAAAAATTGCCATGGTTCATCATCGTGTTAGAAAGGGATGAACGTGTGAAATGCATGGGAAATATAACGAAAGGTAAGTTCTATACCCAAAGTTCAAGCAAAGTTTAAATAGCATAGAATAAACTTTATTCTGATCTACAGCCATTAGAGAGTGAAACATGTGTGCCAGCCAGATTTTTCTTTTCTTTTCTTTGTTTTCATTTTAAATTAATGAAAAAGCTTGGGACGGAAAATTCTTTTGTTGATATTTAGAAATTTCTTCAGAATCAACAAATCCTTCAATTACAACTTATGTTAGAATTAACGAAAACCGTTGAATTTTCTACCAAATGATTTCATTTTACATGGATATAAAATATTTTGTTTCGAAATGACTTAAAATGGATGAAGGTAAGAGAATTTGTGAAATTCTTGAAGGTGATATCAAAATTGTTTGATGGTAAAATTGTGTTTGTCTATAAAGTTGGAGGGTATTTTTGAGGCTCGCTCAAAATTTAAAATGTTTGACGACTGCAGTTAGCTAAGCTCACGAACATTACTTGGTGGGTTTACTACATAGTCCGAGATGAATTATACCCATATCAGAAATGATATACATCAAGAAGGAATATTATTTGAGAAAAATTGAAAAGAAACTAAGAGCTCAATTTTTCATTCAAAAATAAATTAATGGTAAATTACAACAGAGATTGTAAATCCTCCAATTTCGTTGACATTTTTTTTGTGAATTAATATTTGTATTTATTTAGAAATAAAAAATAGAAATTACATGGCAGTTGAAACAAAAAACACAATCAGAAACAACAGCAGCTACAGATAGCCAGGTAGCAAACTGTGAAGATTTCTTCCAAGCTTCTCTCAAAGCTTTTATTCCTAGCCTCACTTTACCACAACAATTATAGTGCTTAGAATATGAAAGGTATAGAAGCACAACATATCAAGCACGCAGCAGTTACGGGAATAGGGTACTGTTATTTTCTGGTAACCTGCAGACACCATAGAGGGGTTGCGCTGGAAAGACTTTCACGTACTTCAGGGTACTTACAATGAGGCCAAATATAAAAGAATACTTAAAAATCACAGTATAAACGGGACCCTTGTAATGAAGAATCCATCGCTTGAAGTTGTTCCTATAATGTGATTCGATGTCTTTTTTAACTGTATTGAATGCACGGGGATTGGGCACCAAATAATTGGCTACCTCATTGAAGAGTTTCGCGACTTCGTCTTCACTTCCGAGGGTAACGAGGAGTATACCCTGTGAGCGCAACACTCTCACATCTTCAGGCTGATCAATCAGTGAATCCATGAAGCATATGTAAGAAGTGACCCAAAGTTTGTCATTGTTACCGAGGCATGCTTCATAGGCCACCAAGTTTAAAAGTAAGGACTTGGTTGAATCGTTTATGGTTAGTGGAGGAATTTGGAGTTTCCCAGCTAGCCATGTTGGCTTGAACTGGACATCAGTGAACTTACTTGTTTTGCTAGGATTGAAATGAATTCCCACCCTTCTAAGTTACATCGCAGGATGATAACGATACAAGCATGTCTTTGAACTATCGACTGGGGCGTTCTTATCAAGAAAATGCATATGAAAGAGTTCAAGGAGATGGCTGGCACCATAGTACTCTTCCATTGCTGTGTCTTTTGGAGTATTGAATGCTCCTAGCAGAATAGTTTTGCGAAGAACTTTGATATCCTTTCTGTGGAAGATCAAGTCAACCAGCAGATCACAGAAGATAATTTAGCATGAAATCTGCAGATAATCATGCAATGTTATTATCTGCAGATTCAGCTGAAAATCTCTCCTTTTCATTATCTGCAGATTCTATTTTATTTGAAATTCAAAGTAGTGTTGTATAGGGAAGATTGTTATCTATTTAAACTCTTGTAATTCATGAACATAAGTCAATGAAAAATACAAAATTTTATATGGTATCAGAGCCTCAAAAACAGACCAACGTCTGATCAATTTTTTTCTAGCCTCCCTCTGTTCTCATGGCTTCCTCTTCAGCAGTCCCTTCAAACCATCCTTCTTCATACTCAGTTCCCTCTCTTTCTCACCTACCTCTTACTCTCCACATTAAGCTAAATCATTCCAACTATCCTGTTTGGAAAGCTCAAGCACTGCCATATTTTCGTGGTCAAGGTGTAATTGGCTATCTCGATGGCACAATTCAAGCTCCTCCCCAAGAAATTGATGCCACCAATTCTCTCACAGGTGCCACCTCTAGAGTACCGAACCCAGAATATGCTCAATGGCTTCGTCAGGATTCCATAATCCTTGTTACTATCAATTCCTCACTCACTGAAGAGGTTCTTTCTCAAGTCATGTCTTATAGCACCTCCAAAGATGTGTGGCTTGCTCTTCAGCAAAACTTTTCCTCCATCTCACGGGCAAAGGCTATTCAAATTTGCACCCAGCTTGCCACTGCTCGCAAGGGTGCTATGTCTGCTAAGGACTTCTTCCTTTCAATTAAGCGCATGGCTGATGAGCTTGCTCTTGCTGGTCAACCCTTGAAGTCTGAAGAGATTTTGACATATATTCTAGCTGGTCTCGGTCAAGAGTATGATTCCTTTGTGTCCACAATCACTTCACATTCTGATGATGTTCCTTTAGAAGAACTTTATTCCATGCTTCTTCTCACTGAAGCATGAATCAATCAGCATCATGATTCAATCCAGGTGGCTGCTTCTGTTAATATGGCTACCAGATCATCACCCCAATACCACTCTCGTCCTGGTAATTCTTACAGAGGTCGTGGAAATAACTTTCGTCACCAAAGTAAGGGTGGACGCTACACACATCGTGCTTCATCCACAAATTCCTCTCTTGTCTGTCAGGTATGCCAAAAACCTGGCCATCATGCACTGAAATGTTATCATAGGTTTGATTTAACATTCCAGGATCAATCACAACAAAGATCACCCTCAGCCTTCCTTACTGCCCGTCAACCTATCCCTCTCCTGATTGGCATCCTGACATAGGAGCCACTTACCATCTCACAAATGACATGAGCAATATTCAACTCCCACACGAGGACTATCATGGTCACGATTAAATTCAAGTGGCAAATGGTGCAGGTTTGAAAATCACTCGCAGTGGAAAATCCACCTTCTCTTCCCCGTCTAAGTCCTTTATTCTAAATCAAATTTTATTAGTTCCTGATATTACCAAAAATCTGCTTTCAGTCCATCGTTTCTGTCACGATAATAATGTGTTTTTTGAGTTTCATGATTTTTTCTTTCTTGTGAAGGACTACTTAGGGAACGTCCTGCATCGGGGACCACTTCTTAACGGTCTTTACAGTTTCTCCATGTCACTTGCTAATCTTCGTCCGCAAGCTCTTTCTAGTATTCGCATTTCTGCCAACTTATGGCATCAGTGTCTTGGCCATGCTTCCCTACCAGTCATGAATAAGGCTATTTCGCTTTCTATTTCAAGTAATAAAATGACTGTCTGTTCTCATTGTCAAATGGCCAAAAGACATACTTTACCCTTTACTCATCAACATGTTTCTGCATCAAAACCATTAGAGTTATTATACTCCGATGTTTGGGGGCCAGCACCCACATTATCCACTACAGGTGCACGATATTACATAAGCTTTCTGGATGATTCTACAAAAATTATATGGCTATTTCCCTTAAAATTAAAATCTGACGCATTACCAACTTTTCAAAAATTTCAAGCTGCGGTTGAACGTCAATTTGACACCAAAATAAAATCCATCAAACTGATTGGGGTGGAGAATACCGCAGCTTCACTCATTTTTTACAAAATCAGGGTATTACTCATCGAGTAACATGCCCTTATACGCATCAACAAGCGGGTGCCATTGAATGGCGTCATCGCCAAATTGTTGAAGTTGGTCTTGCGTTACTTTCTCATTCAAAATTACCTCAAATATTTTGGGAAGATGCATTCTTAACAGATGTTTTTATCATCAATCGCCTGCCTACCCCCATTTTACAACAAAAATCACCATACGAAATGGTAAATCGCTGCAAACCTGATTTTCAATTTTTACGTGTTTTTGGTTGTGCTTGCTGTCCTTACTTGCGTCCGTATAATAAACACAAAATGGATTTTCGTTCCAAATCATGCATTTTCTTGGGTTATAGAATTGGTCATAGAGGTTACAAGTGCTTAGATGCTTCCACTGGAAAAATCTATGTTTCCCGTCATGTCGTATTTGATGAAACTCTTTTCCCCTATGAGTCTTCCTCAACCGTTACTGCTCCACTCGTTACTGAGTCTGTCACATTTCCTTCAAATATCATTGGTTTAAGTGGTATTACTAATTCCACTGCAGATTTTATGCCCATCGATCCAGCACCACTGCCACGTGTGTAAATTTCACAGATTGCTCATCCTTCTGTCAATATTGTTCCCGTGCCTTCATCACAGATACAATCCCAAAATTTCCCAGAAATTGACAGACCCACTTCTCCCTCACCCATCAATCCTCAAATTGAGCCTACAAACCATCATCCCATGACTACCCGCAGCAAAAATAACATTCACAAACCCAAATTCCCCACAGATTCCCACATCAGGTACCCTCTCCCAAAGGCTCTAATGGCTACTGTCAACCCAATTGAAACTGAACCCATTTGCTTCACCGAAGCAAATAAGCATGCTGAGTGGCGAGGTGCCATGAACACCGAATTTGATGCATTATTGCACAATGGAACTTGGACCATGATTCCCTCACCCCCTGCTGCCAATATCCTTGGCTCTAAATGGGTGTACCGAATAAAGAGAAAAGCTGATGGGAGTGTTGAGCGTTTCAAAGCTCGGTTGGTTGCAAAGGGATTCAATCAACATGAGGGTGTTGATTTCTCAGAGATGTTTTGTCCTGTCATAAAGGCAACGACAGTGCGAATGGTTTTGTCAATTGCTATTTCCCATGGGTGGCATCTGCGACAAATTGATGTCCAGAATGCCTTTTTACATGGATTCCTAAACGAAGACGTTTTTATGGCTCAACCACCAGGCTTTCAACATCCACAATACCCACAACATGTGTGTAAGCTTCATAAATCGATTTATGGTCTTCGCCAGGCACCCCGAGCATGGTTTTCTCGCCTGACAAACAAACTGATAGAAATTGGTTTTGTGGGAAGTGAAGCTGATCATTCACTGTATGTTTATCACAGTGATTCTGTTCTTGCTTACATTCTTATTTACGTTGATGACATTATATTAGCAGGTGCTGATCTAAAATTTATTCATCAAGTTATAAGTCTGCTGCAAGTGGATTTTCCAGTGAAAGATTTGGGTACATTAAGCTTCTTTCTGCGTGTAGAAGCTATTTACAGACCTGAGGGGCTTTATTTATCACAGTGCAGGTACATTCTCGATCTTCTTCTACGCAACAACATGGACAAATCGAAACCTTGTTTGTGATCAATAAAGCCATTTCCATTTTGTCCGTGATCAAGTGCTTAATGGACAACTACTTGTTCGGCTAATTTCTACAAAGGATCAATATGCAGACGCTCTTACAAAGCCATTACCTTCTCTGCGTTTCCAACTACTTCGTACCAATCTAAGGGTCATTTCTTTACCCCTTAGATTGAGGGGGCATGTGGAAGATCAAGTCAACCAGCAAATCATAGAAGATAATTTAGCATGAAATCTGCAGATAATCATGCAATGTTATTATTTGCAGATTCAGCCAAAAATCTCTCCTTTCCATTATCTGCAGATTCTATTTTATTTGAAATTCAAAGTAGTGTTGTATAGGGAAGATTGTTATCTATTGAAACTCTTGTAATTCATGAACATAATTCAATGAAAAATACAAAATTTTATACTTTTAGACGGGGCATAGCTCGAATGTGTTTGGTGAAATCTTTGATCAATTTCATCCCTACTTCATCTCCGAACCTCAAATTCATCAATGGCCTGAGGACTAGAAAAGGGAGTTGGTTCTCTAGCAAGAGAATGTCTCGTGCAACCAAAGCTGCAACATGACTAGTCATCTTCAAATTCTCATGGTCATAAAGTAGGCAGAGCATGAATTGGATGGAAAAGACCCCATCCAGAAACATCATCTTGGTGAATTCCGTCATGTCATCGAGTTCAACTGATCCATCCTCAACATAGCATCCTCTCGCCTCTTCAGCCACATCTACCACGGTTTTGTAAAACTCCTCAATGTGTTTATTACTCTGTTGTACAAATGTGCGCACCATATTGACTTTAAACTTCTCCATCTCTTGGAAGTCACCATACTTCCAGCGGTAGTAAGGACCGATGGAGACCACCATGGGTTCGTAACATTTCTTGTTCGATTCTATCCCACTAAATATCTGTGGAACCCTTGGAATTCTAGGCCCTTGCTGCTGGCTCATGGACTGTCTCCGCTCAACGCCCATTATGGATCCCAACCAATTATTATTTTCTAGGACTATAATGTGTGTTTCTCCCATTACAAGTACAGATATTTACTGAACAAAGGATCTGTTAAATACTAAGTTAGGAACTAGAATCTTCCCTTACTTGGAAGTTGAGCTTTGATGCTTTAACTGTTTCACTCTTGTCCAAAACATGTGTTCCTCAAGTACTGTTGACAGCTTCAGCGATAAAATTTGTGGTGTACCATCAAACTTAACGTTTAAGTTTCTTGACATCAAATTAAAGTGGTAGGTTGTGTGACAGGATTGAATAAACCAGAAAAAATTGTCATTAGATAATGATTACTTTGTCAAAATACAACACAAGGGTTGCAAAATCAAAATATTTCTGCTTAATTTCTTACTTTGTTATCTCATTTATGATGTCCGATTATCATTTTCCAATGCACAAATTACAGAATGTGTTATTAGAAAGTCCCAAGTAGTTGTAGGCAGTCCAAGTTTCAGATAAGTCTTGACGAATATATGTTTCACAATTTGCAGGTTGTAATACTAATAAATGTGAAATGCGTAAAGGTTAGTTTGTTCCATGCTCAAAATGCAAGAAAATTAAAGAAAATAGAACAAACTTGTTAGAGCATAATATAAATCATATTCTGGGGCCTCACTTAAAAGCTTAAGCTTTTAGGTGAGATGGTTCCCCAACATGGTATCAGAGCCTTGTTGACCTAGCGGTCACGAGTTCGAATCTCACCACCCTCATTCTATTTGATAAAAATCAAGCACAAGGTGATGTGGGCCTGTGCAAATTTCAAGCCCAAAAGGCTTTCACTTGAGGGGGTGTGTTAGAGAATAATATAAATCATATTCTGGGGCCTCACCTAAAAGCTTAAGCTTTTAGGTGAGATGGTTCCTTAACAAAACTTTTGTTTCTCCAGTCTTTAGTGGTGAGAAAAGAATAGAAGTCGAGCCCTACCAGGCTGCAAAATGTGTTTTCGTTCGTTTTATTTTTGTTCTTGACAAGCTTGGACAGAATTTTTTTTAAAAAACAAAAAAAGCTCGGAAAGAAATTCTCTGTCGATACACTGGGATGAAATTTAAAGATATGCGTGAGAGATTTACTTTAAGATATGGGTAGAGCGGGTAGCAAATTGGTGCTGAGTGTTAAACTCTGGCCTGATGGATTTTACATAAGGTTATCGTGGTACTGGTAAAATATAACTGTAAGTTGATTGATTTTTAGAACTATCATATGCATTCAAATAGTTTTGAGCACTAAACAATTTTAAAGTATATAATTTTAGGCAGTTGAAATGTTTTTGGATTGATTCAAGAGTTGAAACAAAACAAGATTGTCCTCTTCCACTTAGGAAATAAATCAGACCCTGTTTCTACAATTAAAAAAAAAAAAGCAGCCCCCCCTCCTTTTTATTCTCTCTAAAGTTCTTTACTTTGTAATCACCTCACAGACATCGTGAAAGGTGGCAGAAAACCTCCTTCACCCATCCATTGTCTCGTCGGCGACAAAAACCGCTGCATCAACCTCCTTTTCTGCCGCTGCCACTGCAACATCTTCTTTTTTCCGGAAAACTTCAGCCACCAGTACCTCCACCAGCTCCTCCACAGACACCAGTGGAGTCCTCCTATCACGCCTGAACCCTCCACGAATGGTAATCTCCTCTTCCACCTTCTTCCTTTCCTCCTATGTCCTCCTGCTCACATGAGTGAACAGTGGATATGTTATAGGCTGGCTCGTCTGGCGTAGCCCAGTAAAATTTTCTGATTAGGCCACCAGCAGCCCAAAACCCAAACCTTGCTGGGTAGGTCCAGGTGGATGCGTTGTGCCTTACCCTATATAATATTAAAATAATATTTAAAAAAAACGAAAAACATTCCAACAAATTTCAAGATTTATTTAAAAAAACGTTGATTACATCACATGATTTTCAATAATTTTTTTTCAATTTGGGTTAATAGACCTACACTATAATATATATATTCGGTACAAAATATCTGATTTTCTCTTACTTTCTAATAAAATAAAATAAAAAATCCTACTTTGAAAAAAAAAATATATATATATATATAAATCTTTTTTATTTCATGCATATGACTGAATCTTAAAAAAATTCCTAGATATATTTTCACAAAAAAAATGTATTTTCTCATGTTTTATAAAATGAAAAAAAGAATATTGTAACAAGTTTACAATAATCTATTAAAATTCCACCAAAATATCAAAAATCATTCACCAATCATTTTGTTCATTTTTATTTCACATATAACAATGATATGATTTTCTTATCATAAATTGATAAGTCTAAGTTGATAAGTTTAGAAAATAATGAATCATTATGATTTGGAAAAAATAAATAATAATTAATTCCTTGACAGCCCAAATAACTTGATGGGTCCAAAAATATTCTAGATCTAGAAAACTAGTAAAAACATGGTTTGATTTTGAAAAAAAAAGATGATATCTTCTTTTTATTATTGAGATGATGACATATTGAAATGTCCCAAGATTAGCAGCGTAACCCACCAAACCTACAAAAAAATCATGGACTCTACTGCTTTTACCAACTTTGTCTTTTAAAACTATTTATTCATAATAATAAGATAACAAAATTAGATGCTCATAGCATTGAGCTTCAACTTAATATCAAATTATTTATATAGGACAAGGATAATTTGATAGAAAACAAATAAAAATAAGTTATAAAGACGAATTTATAATCAATCATATACTAAAGGATTCAATTGAAGGAAAAAAATACAAGATGAAAAAAATATATTAGACCGTTATTAAACCAAACATCATGGTTACAACTAGTTTATTTAATTTTCTCTCAAAGAAAATTCAAAACTAACATGTTACAGGTAACAAAACTAACAGATATATATCATAGGAAATAGACTCAAACACCAATAAATCAGATTCTAGACGGAAATCAAGAGTTGATGCATTTGCATTAATCATCTACTTGGGTGGGAATCTTGTATAATAGGTCTGAGTGGTAGTAAGGCACAATCCAAAAGATGCAGCAAGAACTGTAATAAGTTTTCTTCCACTCATACGCCCATCTTTTCACTGTGCTCTCACACTGCTTATAAATAGGCATTTTGACATCATTGTTGTCGCACGTCGCCGCGCGGCGTCCCGGGAGAGATGTTGGCTCTCGCAATGGAGTTTGAGAAGGAGTCGCCACCTGGCTGTTGAGGGTTGCTAGGAACACCCGATTTGTGCTAGTCTAGTCAGAGATTCAAGGGTAGGGGACTAGTTGTGTAAAGAGAAGGTATTAGCACCCCTTGTACGCCTTACCTGAGGTAAGCTGCATTGTCTATTTCGATGTGATTTTGAATGCTTCAATGGGTCATATTTATTCACATGAAAAATGTTCTGATTGAGAAAGGAATCGGTCACCCCTCAAAATAATCTTGTGAATTTAATTGATTATTTCTAGCCTACTTGTAGTTTCTTCATTCACCACCTGAAATTAACCATTAATCCTTATGAATTAATTTTACGATTGATCGATCCATAAAAGAAATCGACCACCGCTCAGAATAATCTTGACAATTTTGGTGGTTATTCCCAAATATGTAAATGTTAGCCTACACGTAAATCCGGCAATTACTACCTAAAGTCAACCGTTAATTCTCAAGAATTAATTTTGTGATTTGTTTTAATATTAGGCCAATTTCTCAAGATTTAATAAACTTGTTATTAAATCTATGATAAATTTTCAGAAAGCGCTTTGGCCATTGCAAATAAACACATTTTTTTTTATTTCACTTTATATCATTTTTTTTTATCAAAAACAAATATAAAATTAAGTAGATAAATTGGCAACACAACACACACGCACACATACTCTTTTTTCTTTCTTTTTCATCATACTTTTACAAATAAAATACAACTCACACACACATTATAAAAATTCAAATAAACACATAAACACAAAGAAAATTACAAAAAAAAAGACTCAAGAATAGTTCTGGACAGTGGTGGCAACAGCAGGATGACTGGTGGCGCGTCTGCCCACGCGCCTCCATTACTGGCGGCGCGTGGGACCACGGGGGGGGGGGGGCACAGATCTGCCTCTTCTCTTTTTCCTCTCGCCAGTGGTGACTTCAACGCGACCTGCAAAGCACAGAAAATACACAGAAAACCAACACAAACAAAGCAGCTGGGCTCTTCTCTCCTCTCGATCCCTTTTCTTCTTCTTCTTCTTCTTCTTCTTCTTCTTCTTCTTCTTCTTCTTCTTCTTCTTCCTCTTCCTCTGCTTTCTCTTCTTTTCTCGCCGGTGAGCGTGTCCATAATGACCTATAAACAGAAACAACCACACAAACACAAATACAAGAAAAAAAATTAATCGGTTCTTTCCTTCAAATCTTGGCTCTGTTCTCGGCGATCTACTCTTCTCGAATTTGTTTCTTCTTCTTCGAGGGGTGGATGAGTTGTCCATGGTGGTGCTAAACGGCATGACCAAGAGGAGAGAAAGGGTGCTGATGGGTGCTTTGGGTTCGCAGACAAAGCTGTCGCGGTGGCTGGGAGAAAAAACCCAACTGGTGGGTTGCTGTGGTGGCTGGTTGGATGACGCCGGAGAGGGGCTGAAGGCAATGGGGAGAGGGTGGCGTCTGTCGGCTAGAAAAATGAGAGGAAAGTGGGGGGAGAGGGGGCTGCCTGTGCTGATGGCTAAAGGGGTGAGTGAAAGGGAGAGGGAGTTGTCATGGTGGTCGGTCAGAGAAGAGGGAACAGAAGAGGAGAAAAGGGGTGGGGCTGCAGCTGCACCAAAAAAGGTTGGCGGCTACAGCCCCCACGGGAGAGAAAGAGATGGGTTTAGGGTTTTAGGGTTTTTTTGGATGAATGTATATTTTTTGGTCCCTTCAATTGTGGCTGATACCCCTCTATTTATAGAGGTTTTCTAAGGCAAAATTAAAAATCAGCCCTTGGCTTGCACGCTTATTTCAATTTGGTCCTTGATTTCCAATTTGTGCGATTTGACCCTGCATTGATTGTTAAATTCTCAATTTGTTCAATTTTGCCCTTGTACCAAGAAATTTTTGGATTTTGTCTTTTTTTATTTTTTTTTTCTTTCTGAAACATAAATATAAGTGGGTCAAAAATTGGGTAGCAACATATGCCCCTTCCTTACAATGCTTACGACTAAAGTCTTGCAAAAGACTTTAAATAGTAAGCATTGTAAAGAAAAATAGAATGGTGGAGATGGTCTCATTATGATGGGTGACCTACCCAGATGAAAGATGGTGAAATGGGTTTCATTATGACGGGTAACCTACCCGTGTTAGAAATTAGAAGGGTCTCATTTTTCTCGGTGACCTACCCTAGTTAGAAGTTAGAAGGAGGGTCTTATTTTTCTGGGTGACCTACCCAGGTTAGAAGTTAGGAGGGTCTCATTTTTCTGGGTGACCTACCCGGGTTAGAAGTTAGAAAGGGTCTCATTGTTCTTGGTGACCTACCCGGGTTAGAAGTTGGAAGGAGGGTCTCATTTTTCTGAGTGACCTACCCGGGTTAGCAGTTAGCAGGGTCTCATTTTTCTGGGTGACCTACCCGGGTTAGCAGTTAGAACGGTCTTATTTTTCTGGGTGACCTACCCGAGTTAGAATGATCTCATTTTTCTAGGTGACCTACCTGGATGGAATATGGAGAGGGTCTCATTATTACGGGTGACCTACCCTGATGGAATTGATGATGTGGGTCTCATTGTTCTAGGTGACCTACCCTGATGTAATTGATGATGAAAGGTCTCATTGTTCTGGGTGACCTACCCTGATGGAATTGATGTGAGGGTCTCATTATACTTGGTGACCTACCCAGATGGAATTGATGATGTGAGTCTTATTATTACGGGTGACCTACCCGAATGAAAGATGGTGAAGATGGGGATGCAATGCATGATGATGCATGTATACTTACCTGAGAAATATAGGTCCCCTTTCTCTGATGCTCCATTGTCGTAGGATGCCTTTGCCTAGTCTCCAAAGCTTTGTTGTCATTCATTCACCCAATCTTCAGTGCATTGCTTATTCTGGGCTATCTGCGATGATCTCTGCTCTTATTGCTTTTCAAGTTTAACATTGCCCCCAAGTGTGGTGCTACTTGATTCATCGTGAAGAAGTGTAACAAGTCATCAACTTTCTTGGATTCTCTCAATAACAGCTCTTTGGTTTGCGTGTGTTTTGCTAACAATCATTGCAAGACTTGCTAATGTTGACCTCATTTTCGGTTGTCGATTAGTCATGGAGTTTTCATCAGTTGAATTTTATTTATTCCAGCATATGTCATCATTACCCTTCATGGAATTGTCAAGTTATCCAGAAATGCATCCAAAACTCATCATTGCATGCTCAATGTTATCCATAATAAATTCCTCTCAACTCGTGAGAAGAGATGCAATGTTATCATCATTCACAATCATGCGATGAATTGCACCTTGAACCGATACAATTGTTCGGCCATGCAATCTGAAACTCTTCGTCGTAGACTCAATTTCTTCTAAGCAAATTCTTCTTAGTCTATGAAAAGAATTATGATGTTGTCATTAACGAGGTTTTTTCTGTCTTCCATATTCATGCGGTAAACCGAACCTTGAGTCGACTAGCTTCATAGCAAATTATTCCTC
This sequence comes from Salix udensis, assembly GCA_029204005.1. Classification (NCBI taxonomy): domain Eukaryota; kingdom Viridiplantae; phylum Streptophyta; class Magnoliopsida; order Malpighiales; family Salicaceae; genus Salix; species Salix udensis. The sequence continues at coordinate 28,450,217 of CM055034.1, forward strand.
AGTCAATCTTGGTGACTTGCATACCCTTCAATATTTATCAAAATACTCCCATGCAATATCATCTTTTGGAGACAACCAAATGGATGTACTGTGACTCAAACTTATAACTATTTTGTTATTAAAACTATAATTGGCTAATATCATGTAGAGAATTATTTTAATTTTAAAGTTTTAAATATTAGGTCAAATAAAAGAAATAATTTTCGAGTATTTTTTAACATTATTTCATAGTTTTGGTCCGACCAAGTTAATACAGAATTCAAGTACATATGCTAATATCAAACGTACGATGATCTCAGTTTTGGGGGTGTCTGTTATTTAAATTATTACTTTTCTCGATTACTAATATTTTTCTCTGGACAAACACAGGCAGAAAGTGCACAAAGAATGAACTTAGATTTTGATGCAACTGATATAATGTAATTCGACTTGTTTCGATTCTTTTCTTCTTTTAGTTTTCGTTAAACTCATTGTGTTCCTCCTAGCCATTATTTGAATGGCTGTTTCGCTAACAAATAATTTGATTATTATAAATATATGATTTTGGTTTTTTTATATAATAATCAAGTGGAATTAAAACATTTCTAATTGGAATCAGGATACCCTCTAACCCTATGAATAAACCCATTCTTGTGTACTTAAAATTACTTCCTACATTTAGAGGGAAAAATTAAATCTGGTCTCTATAAATTCTAATCTTCTCAATTAATCCCAAATTAGGCTCTAAAACATAATGTTATACCAACTAATCCCCAAATATAATTATTTTAACTTCTTTAGAGTATAATTAAGTTACTACACTTAATTAAATCTTTCAATTGAACCCCAAATTAATCCCTAAATATAATCAAATCTTAATTTGGCCTATGATTAAATCAAATTGGCCTATTAAAAATCTAATTATATCATTGGAGTTAATTTATACACAAATTTGTCCAATAATAATTTATATGGATCTTGAATATGCATTTTTTTTTTTAATTCTTGGCCACAACAGAAGTATAATCAAGCTTCTAAGGTACAATCAAGCTTATGAATTGTTCAAACTATTCGTCTTAATTTTTCCATCACATACCCCTTTTATTTTTGTATTTTTTTTTATATTTTAGAATAACTCATAAATAAGTTATGACATAAAAAATTCCTTTGTGGAGAGACTTGGATTAGATTTAAAGATAAGTCCACTGTTTTTTTGTTCACATCTCTTCTCTGTTAAAGGATTGAAAATAACAAAAATAATAATTTATGTATATCATACCCGTTTATTTATGATCACTTGGTTGCCTAGAGAAGCAAATTAAGCTGACTTTTTGTTTCTTGTGGAAACTATGGTACTCCTGTTGATGATGTCATGGAATTAGTGCTCCCCTGCCTAAAGAATGTTCAGTCCTGTTAAGGGTTGAAGTGAATGTAGCGTGTGTTACCTCGCGGATGATTCCTCGCTATAGAGGCAACGGTTGCTACATTGGAATGAGCCCGTCATTTTTTATATATATATATACAGGTTAGGTTATTTATTTTATTTTTTTGATCAAATATAAATATGAATAAAAGATCAAATAATAATACAAGTTGCAAATAGCAAAGTCAAAAAATCTAAAAAAGAAGTAGACATCTCAAGAGAAACACACTTCCAAAGCCATACAAAGATTATTTATTATTTATTAAAGGTACAAGTGATAAGTACCAAGTGGAAGATTTGATTAATTAAAATTATCATCATTAAGTGCAATACAAGTCATTCCAGCACACGCAAATTTCAGAGTTGAAAAAAAAAATCAGTTAGACAATTGACGTACGGTGACCTCACACAGAGGAATCATTATTATTGTTTTAGGAAATTAAGTACAGATATTATACAGGCAATGAAGCTTTGGCGGTGCTTAGTTCTCAATATTTTACGTTTTGGGATGGTCGTTAGATGCTGACAGTCGTAGCAGTTGCCCTTATAAATTAATACAAGTCTTTTTCCTTACCAGTGAGTAACATATATTAAATGACAACAGGGATGTCAAAATAGCCATTTTTACATGATATGAAATTGATTTTTGAACTCGGATCGCAAAATTAAATTGTATAGTTGTAAGATTATAAGTAAAAAATACGACTTAGAAAAACTATCAGACAACAATGCAACTTACCATAGGTAGTGTGCACTAGGGGTTATGCGTCTTCCTCTTGCACAACAAGTCATATTACCCGGATTCTCGCAGACCATTAGGTTTCCTAGTAACTTTAATACTAGGTGATAACTTCTAAAAATTATAATCTTAATTTTATAATTATAAGAAAAACCCTTTTCCACACATCGCCTTCCCTCTTCAGGGATGGCAGCAAGTTGAGCAAAAAATCGATTGTTGCGACAAAAATGTGGGATCGCTACTTGAACAAAATTTGAATATGAGGCCATCGTTTATTGCAAGAAGATAAATATTAGGAGGAGAAAAAGCTATTGCTATTTTGGACTATTTTGGAGATTTAGTGTTTAGGAACTTTTTCTTTCTTGCTTTTTTTCCCCTCACTAACTAGGCTTTGATATCATTGTTACTTAAGAAAAATAATAGAAGAGAAAATTCTATGTTATTCACATAGTTAAAGCTTAAAAAAGGGCCTATAAATAGGCATTACATCAAAACCCACTCACCACAACTTCTAGATATACTGTATAAAATAGTATCAAAAACAAGACTTGGTCTAACAATGACTAGAACCTTCAATTAAAATTAAATAAAACATTTAAATCTTAACATCTTTATGAAAAGTTAAATATGCCTACCAATCTGCCATATAGTTCATTTTGCGTGATAAATATCCATGCTTGCTAAATTTCTCTTCACTTATCAGTCATTGCTAAGCAGCAATTTCAATTTTTAATTAGTTATGATACTAGTTTTTTTGTCGCCCTATGCTATATGTTGTGAGTTGAATAATCTTTTTATAAACCTAAAAGGTTTTATTATTAGAATTTTGCATCTTATTTGTTGCATGTATGCTATGTCACCGCCATCATCCTCCCGGATCAAGATGGTCGAGATTGAGATAAGTGAAAAGAACAAGATATTTTTATCCATTACTAGTAGAAAAAAATAAAATTAGAGTCGCCATCTAGTATTTTAATTTATAGGAACCCTAATTCATCTTAAATTCAAGTATGATGACTAATTGCTATTAGCACCATAATATGTCTTGCCTGAGATAATCTATATTCTTTATTTGTTTGATATAAACTACAAAAATATTGTATGTTCTAGTCATTGGACTATCTAATGTTAAAGAAAATTTCTTCTTAGTAAGAAGGTCCTTATCCTATTCAGTAGAAAAATCTAATCATTTTAATGCCAATATATATAAAAATAATCGATCTTTTTATTTAATATCACGAATATGTTATATGTATAAATTCATAATTTCATGTATTAAAAACAATTCATGCAATATTTCTTTAAAACAAAAGCCAAAATATTTAGATCACCTTACAAAAAATGTTCAAATAATTTTAGAACTTTTTGACATATGCAAGTAAAAAGAAAATATTTTTATTATTTATTTATTTATTTTCTTAGACTTTGTTTAGTACAAATCTATTTTTCCCTAAAATAAAACTACCCAAAATTAGGACAGCGGGTGTTTTCCAAACACACCTTTAAGCCAAAAACCCTTTTAATAAAAACATGAAAAACCAAATAGGGTATAAACCCTATGATAATTTTTGACCCAACTCGATTGGGTTGACTAGAGATTCTTGGCTTGTACCAAAAATTCTAGTGTGAGATGAAAATAGCCCAAAAATAGAACCAAAGAAAAAAAAAAAGGTTAAAGTCCCACAAAAAAAAAAACTCAAAAAAACTTGAACAAAATAGATCAAACACCAAAAACATGAAGATCTTGAATAACACTTGTACATGAACCTAACCATATGGGTTCCAAAACAGACCATGTTGGTAAAAACAAAGCACATACATGTTGAAAATCAAACAAAGAAAAATAATCTAGCATCCAGTCACTTCAATTTTCACTTTAACATCATGATTTTGGTCAAAATGGATTTCCAATCAAATAAATGAAAAAAAAACAAGTCAAAATCATGTAGTTAAGACAATGTTCATTGGAAGAACACGAAGACATAAAAACATTCAATTTGAACCCAACAACATGGCTCTCAAACAAGACCAAATATGGACAAATAGAAGACATATACAAGTTATGCATCATACAATGATCAATAGTCTAGAATCCATTCACTTTAATTAATGAATCATTAAGATTTGGCCAAAATAGGTTTTGGTTCAAATCAAAACCCTAGGATCCAAAACCACTTAAAGGTATTGTTCATGCAAATAAATAATAATTAATTCCTTGAGGGTTATCTTAACATGACCCAACTAACTTGATTGGTCTAAAAAATATTGTGGATAACTAGTAAAAACAAGGTTTGATTTAAGATGATATTTTTTTTTAAGACGATGACATTATAAATAGTTGTTAAAAACAAGACTTTTTTTTTTAAGATCACATCTTGTTGTACTTCCTTTGTTCTCTACAACATTATAAATAGGAGAACAATATTAAAAATATGGTTATAACTAGTTTATTTAATTTCCTCTCAAAATTCAAAACTAACATGTTATAGGTAACAAAAGTAACATATATATATATATATATATATATATATATATATATATATATGCAACTTCAGGTTGCAAAAAAGTGGAGAGTTTTTGTGTTTGGTTAAGGTAAAGATTTGAAAAAAGAAGATGAGCCCCATCTATAAAATTTAGTCAATCTACAATTCATGAAAAACAACAAATTGTTGCTTTTCGTGTAGTGAGGAGAGAGGGGCGGGGGCGGGATATATATATATATAATATTTTAATATTAAAATAATCTAAAATTTAATTACAATAAATAAATATATTAGAAGGAGATCAAGGTATAATTTTTATTTCGCAATCCTAATTTTGTTTGAGATGATATTTTACTATATGTTGTTCCGGGATAGTAGAAGCCTTCACGTATAGATTTATAGTTCGTAATGAAATTACAAGTAATTTGATGAGAGAATAAAAACAAGTGTCTAATTTACTTGAATTATTAATTACATTTTATTATTATAATTATTAAATATTTAAGAAACAATATATACACACACACACTTTAAAGTAATTTCACAACTTCAAAACAATATGAAAAACTTGGTAACCAAACACTTGAAACTGTTTTTCACTAACCTCAAACTCAACCACAGTTTTAACCAAATAGTTTAAAAATTATTTTGAACCGCAGCTAAAGTGCTTTTCATGAAACTGCTTTCTTAAAATCTCAACCATAAAAGCAAAAACAATGTCAAACACATCCAAGAGTTGATGCATTTTCATTAATCATCTACTTGTGTGCGGATGTTGAATAATAGGTCTGAATGGCAGTAAGGCCCAATCCAAGAGATGCAGCAAGAACTGTAAGTAAGGTCCAGGGATTACTAAAATAAGTTGTCTTGCACTCATACACCCATCTTTTCATTGTGCTCTCACATTGCTTATTAATAGCCATTTTGACATCATTATAAGCAGCAGTATCATGTGTCATGGATCTTCCCATATCATTGAAGAGGTTTGCGATTTTCTGGTCGGCTCCGAGATAACTGATAATTATGCCATTAGATCGCATCTCCTCCACATCTTCAGCATCGTCAATCAAAGAATCCATGAATAATATGTATGAACTGACCCAAAGTTTATCAAGAGCGGCAGATGATTCATAGGCCACCAGATTTAAGAGAAGGGACTCGGTTGACTCATCTATGACAATCGGAGGAACTTCAACTATTCCGGATAAAACTGATGGCTTGAATTTGACATCGGTGATAGCACCAGTAGTCCATCTCGGCCAAAAAAGGATTCCCACCTTCTTAAGATTCTTGACAGAATAATACAGGCAATGACCCCGGCTTCCTGGCTGGGCTTTTTTATGGTTTCTTTTGGAATAGTGATACATGGACTTGTAATATAAAAGTTGAAGAAGATGGTCAGGCTGAGTATTCCCTGGTGGTGGTGACCAATCCAAAGACACATTTTTTTCTTGACGGTCATGGTCGAGGTTTGCCAAGTATCTTAACCACAAAATGATAAGAAATAAAGGAAATAAAGGATATAAAGGAAATAAGATGGGGATCTTAACGGACGCTAAAGCAGTTAAGGCAATCTGGGCCGATTTATGAATTGGTCTACTCGACGAGCGGATATGAAAAGAGAGAAAATTATTGATGATTTTATTTGAATCACTTAAGTTCCCATACCTCTGTTTCCTCAATGAATCCAAGACTGCAAAAGGAAGTTGGTTCTCCATTAATAACAAGTCTCGTTTCACATGAAAAATTTGTTGATCTGACATCTCCAATTTTTCACTTTCATCATTAAGACAGTGCATGAATTGGAGAATGAAGCAGCCATCAATAAACATCATCTTGATGAAGTCCTCATCATTGATTTTTTCTGTTATGTTCTCATGGTAGCATCTCCTCGCATTTTGTAGCACCTCTTTTACTTTGACGTAGAAGTCTTCTCTCGGTGCTTTACTATCTTCGACAAACTTGACCATCATTCGAAACTTGAGTTTCTCCATTTGTTGAAGCTTCCCCTCACGATCTGAGTAGTGATATGGACCAATTGAGACCGCCAAGGGTCTATAACATTCTTCTTTTTTTTCCTTGAGTTTTCCTGGAACCTCAGGAATGTTTGGTTCTGGAACCTTAGGAATGTTTGGTTCTCCCGTTCGATTCTCCAGCGTTTCGCTAAGCCACGGAGGAAGTACTGAACTCGAGTCTATCCTTATACCAGTTAGATGTGTATCAGCCATTGTTGTAGCGCAGAAGCTATTATTATGTGGCGATGGAGGCTCAGTCCACGGTGATAACAGCTGACAAAAATCATTAAACATTATCAAGTAGGAAAACAAAATATACCGAAACGTAGATAAGAGAGCTTGTTTTGAACTCACCAAAGACCAGGTTTCAGTTCCTGAGAAAATCCTCTTCTCTATTGTTCTGTGTAACCATTCAAAATATTGCGCTTTTTATTCTCTCCTCTTCTTGGAATTAGCCTTTAAATATTACAACTACTTTCTCTTAGATTTCTATAAAATATTCCCTAACGTAATAAGATTTTAGGCTTACATTTACATATACCTATATTATATTGTACGGGAGATTTAAATTCATAATAAAACTAGACTTTGATACTATATTAACAAGACTTAATCAACAAGACTTTCATACTACATTAAAAAATTATCTTAACTTAAAAGTCAATACAATTCCAGGAATAATTTAAAATGTATCTATCGTTTTAGTTTTAGTTTTTAATTTTAGTATATATCATCAATTATATATCCGTATTTTTATTGCGGATTTATTTTTATTCGATTCGGTCCTGGAATTTTAATTAATGTCTGTTATCATTTTAAAATTAATATTATTCCATTTTTTCCTTTGTTTTTTTTTTTTTGTGTGTTTTCTAGTTATTTTTATTTGTTATTCTGATCAAATGATTTTATGATTTTATTGTTTGTGCCATAATAATGATAATTTTAGTGACTTTTTTTTTTTGTAAAAATGTTTTGCTTTTTTATTTTATTTTTTTCAGTAATTTAATGATTTTGATTGTTTGAACAATAATGTTGATAATAATTTTAATTGTTATAGTAATGATAATGATTGTGACGCACGGATGAATTTTCAATTTATGTTTTCTTCTTTTTGTAGATAGAAAATTAACTATTTATTTTTGTTATTTGATTATTGCAAATGTTTTCACAATTTATATTTTGTTTTTATGTTGAATTTAAATTGAATTATAAAATGAACTAATCTTAATACAATGAATTCAATAATTCAGATTTCTGAATCTTCTTGCTTTTTTAATGATGATGATAATTTTATGCTGATTATTTCGTTAAAATCTACTAAAAAATAAATTTATATTGATTTAAAATTCATATATTTTATAGAAAATTTGCACTTCACAGTAATTCTGCACAAATTTATTATTTGTGCTAAATTTATATTATAATAAAAAATTCATAGAATTAATATTTTCTTGCGTTGAAAAATATATGTTGACGCCCGCGACGAGGTGCTAGTATATATATATATATATATATATATATTAACTTTGGATTTGTCCGCAACCATTTTAATAATAAAAAGTCTAAGTTAAATGTTAAAAGCTTAGAAATAATTTTATATTACTAAGTCATAGAAATGATTTTATATTATTTTATACTATACCTCTTTTAAATGGTTTTTTTGTTTGAACTTGACACATATACAGAGTTATCATTACTATCTATTTACTTATAAAAAATGGATGTACTGTGACTCAAAGTTATAACTATTTTGTTATTAAAGCTATAATTGGCTAATATCATGTAGAGAATTATTTTAATTTTAAAGTTTTAAATATTAGGTCAAATAAAAGAAATAATTTTCGAGTATTTTTTAACATTGTTTCATAGTTTTGGTCCGACCAAGTTAATACAGAATCAAGTACATATGCTAATATCAAACGTACGATGATCTCAGTTTTGGGGGTGTCTGTTATTTAAATTATTACTTTTCTCGATTACTAATATTTTTCTCTGGACAAACACAGGCAGAAAGTGCACAAAGAATGAACTTAGATTTTGATGCAACTGATATACTGTAATTCGACTTGTTTCCAATCTTTTCTTCTTTTAGTTTTCGTTAAACTCATTATTTGAATGGCTGTTTCGCTAACAAATAATTTGATTATTATAAATATATGATTTTGGTTTTTTTATATAATAATCAAGTGGAATTAAAACATTTCTAATTGGAATCAGGATACCCTCTAACCCTATGAATAAACCCATTCTTGTGTACTTAAAATTACTTCCTACATTTAGAGGGAAAAATAAATCTGGTCTCTATAAATTCCAATCTTCTCAATTAATCCCAAATTAGGCTCTAAAACATAATGTTATACCAACTAATCCCCAAATATAATTATTTTAACTTATTTAGAGTATAATTAAGTTATTACACTTAATTAAATCTTTCAATTGAACCCCAAATTAATCCCTAAATATAATCAAATCTTAATTTGGCCTATGATTAAATCAAATTGGCCTATTAAAAATCTAATTATATCATTGGAGTTAATTTATACACAAATTTGTCCAATAATAATTTATATGGATCTTGAATATGCATTTTTTTTTAATTCTTGGCCACAACAGAAGTATAATCAAGCTTCTAAGGTACAATCAAGCTTATGAACTGTTCAAACTATTCGTCTTAATTTTTCCATCACATCAACCCCTTTTATTTTTGTTTTTTTTTTTATATTTTAGAATAACTCATAAATAAGTTATGACATAAAAAATTCCTTTGTGGAGAGACTTGGATTAGATTTAAAGATAAGTCAACTGTTTTTTTGTTCACATCTCTTTTCTGTTAAAGTATTGAAAATAACAAAAATAATAATATATGTATATCATACCCGTTTATTTATGATCACTTGGTTGCCTAGAGAAGCAAATTAAGCTGACTTTTTGTTTCTTGTGGAAACTATGGTACTCCTGTTGATGATGTCATGGAATTAGTGCTCCCCTGCCTAAAGAATGTTCAGTATAGAGGCAACGGTTGCTACATTGGAATGCATTAAAGTATACAATAGGAAAGTCTTTTTGCCAGTTGGGAGCCCTTTTTCTGTATTGTCTGTAGCAAATGAAAAAATATCTTCTGAGAACACAACATCCCGCGAGACAAAGAAAACTTGTTTTTCTAAGTCATATAGACGTCACCCTTTTTTTCCATAAGGATAACCGACAAAGATATATCGGCGGATTCTACTTGCTAACTTATCCCCTGAGTTTGTATGTGCATAGCATAGGGAGCCCATAACCCGTAGGTGTTTGTAATTGGGCTCAATGCCATAAAGTACATGGTAATGGGTTTTTCCGTTGAGGATTAAGGAGGGAGTTCTATTTATTAAGTAGCCTGCTGTCAATATACATTCTCCCCAAAATTTAATTGGAAGTGATCCCTGAAACCGTAGTGCTCGCGCGACATTTAAAATATGTTGGTGCTTCCGTTCTACTCTTCCATTTTGTTGCGGTGTGCCTGTACATGAGGTTTGGAAAACAATCCCTTGATCAAGGAAGTATTTTTTCAAACATGTAAATTCAGTGCCGTTATCGCTTTGAAAGATTTTAACTTGCTGATTGAATTGTCTTTCAACCATCGAAAAAAATCTTTTAATCATACTAGGAGCTTCTTTCTTATCAACAAGCAAGTAGATCCATACGGCACGGGAAAAATCATCAACTATTGTTAAAAAATATGAGGCACCACAAGAGGATTTTGTTCTGTATGGTCCCCATAAGTCACAATGAATGAGTTCGAAAATAGCTTCAGTTTTATCGTTACTGGTAGGAAACTTATCTCTTTTTTGTTTTGCTTTCTGACAAACATCACAAATTTCATTTACGTTGTCACTGTGTTTTTCTACTTCAGGAACCAACTGTATTATTCGCATAGACGGATGACCCAATCGCTTATGCCAGAGATCAAGAGATATCTTTCTATTGATTCGCAATGCCTGTACTCGCGGAATCCTTTTGAAGTAATAGAGTCCATCTCTTCTTTCACTCGCTCCAATAAGCATCCTCGAAATGCGGTCCTGTATGACACAAACACCTTTAGCAAACAGAACAATACAGTCATTGTAGTCAATTAATTGTGATACAGAAATTAAATTGCAACAGAGTCCTGGTATGTAAAGGACTTTTTGAAGGGTCAGATCTGTTTCGAGGGGAATTGTTCCCTCTTTGGTAGCAATAATGCTATTTCCATCTGGTAATCCCACGTGACACTCGGAAATTTCTTTTAAATCATCAAATTCCTCATCATCGCCGGTCATGTGATTTGATGCTCCGGTGTCCAAAATCCACTTTTGACTCATCATATTACCTGTTAAAGTTGCAATTAACTGCTTACCCGTCATCTTACCCAGTATTAATTCATTCCCATCCTTCGGTTCAAGCAACTTTAAAAGTGCTTGGTACTGCTCCGGGCTCAGCCCTGGCAGCGGCGGCGTTGGCTCCCTCTCGGTGGCGTAGCTCGCCTGAGCTGCGTTGGCCCGAGCGCCGCTGCCCCTGTATCCACCACCTCTATAACTCCGGCCACCTCTTCTTCCATTCATCAGTCCCCTTCCACGGCCGACCCGTTTCGCCCATCACTCGTGGGTCGATCTCCCCAACATTCTGGGTAACCTTGCAATTCGAAGCAAGTCGTTGCTTCGTGCCCTGATTTATTGCAGTGAGAACAGAAGGTGTTGGCTCTGTCTCTCCCGTCGGGTCGAATCAATAAAACACACAGGTTGGCAAAATGCTATGCAGCAAGAAATTACGGCACTTGAACATAATAACACGTGGGAAGTTCAAAATTTACCAGAAGGCAAAAAGACACTAGGATGCAAATGGGTATACAGAATCAAATATAACTCCGACGGTACAGTTGAGCGCCTCAAAGCTCGCCTCATGGTCCTTGGAAATCATCAAACTGAAGGCCTATACAGAAATATTTGCTCCCGTCGCCAAAATGGTATCTGTAAGCATATTTCTTGCCCTAGCTGCTGCAATGAATTGGCCGGTCCATCAAATGGACGTCCACAACGCATTCTTACATGGTGATCTTTTTGAGGAAGTGTAAATGAAATTTCCGCCCGGATTTCGGGTAGGAATGTCTGGGAAGGTATGCAAACTTCGAAAATCATTATATGGGTTAAAACAGGCATCCAGATGTTGGTTTGCTAAACTTTCATCAGCTCTGACAAAATACAGTTTTACACAATCGTACTCTGATTACTCCTTGTTCACCTTGCGACAAGGAACAAAACAACTCAGTGTTCTGATTTATGTTGACGATCTCATCATCGCCGAAAGCCATCCAACCGACATACAAACATTCAAAGATTATCTCAGTGCATGCTTTCACATGAAAGATCTTGGTCCTCTAAAATACTTATTGGGTATAGAAGTGGCACGTGGACTTGAATGCTTTGTCAACGTAAATATGCACTTGATATTATTTCTGAGGAAGGGTTAATGGGAGCTCGACCTGCTACAGTTCCAATGGAACCGAACCACCGACTCGCCTTATCTACCAGTGCATCTCTCACAGACCCGGAGCACTACCGTCGCCTAGTGGGGCGGTTAATTTATTTGTGTTTCACTCGCCCAGAATTATCCTACAGTGTTCATGTATTATCTTAATTTATGCAGTGTCCACGTGATGAACACATGGAAGCAGCTTTACGCGTCGTCCACTATCTTAAAAGTAATCTTGGTCAAGGAATATAACTTCGTAGGCAAAATGATCTACAACTACATGGATGGTGTGATGCTGAGTGGGCCAGGTGCCCTATGACTCGGCGTTCTCTTACTGGATGGATTATTATGGAAAACAAAGAAACAACATATTATTTCTCGCTCTTCTGCAGAAGCTGAATATCGATCTATGACTATGACTACATATGAGTTAACATGGCTCAAAGCTCTATTCTCCAGTCTCGGCGTGTCTCATACTCGTCCAATGACTCTCCATTGTGATAGCCAGGCGACTCTTCATATTTCTCAAAATCCGGTATTTCACGAGCGCACCAAACATATTGAGGTCGACTGCCATTTTATCCGTGATACTATTATTGCAGGTGACCTTACTCCTATGTCCGTCTCCTCATCTATGTAGCTTGCTGACATCTTTACGAAGGCTTTGGGAAAACAACAATATGAGTTCTTATTGCGCAAGTTGGGCATTCGAGATCTTCATGCTCCAACTTGAGGGGGGGTATTAAAGTATACAATAGGAAAGTCTCCTATTCCTATAGCAATTAGAAACCTATTAGGAAACAACTAAGCATCAATATATATAGCATGTAACAGGCAAAGAGAGGGACACAGATTGTAAACCAATATCTTGTAATTTGCAAGATAAGATGAAATACAAAATTCTATTAGAATGAGCCCGTCATTTTATATATATATATAGGTTAGGTTATTTTTTTTATTTTTTTGATCAAATGTAAATATGAATAAAAGATCAAATAATAATACAAGTTGCAAATAGCAAAGTCAAAAAATCTAAAAAAGAAGTAGACATCTCAAGAGAAACACACTTCCAAAGCCATACAAAGATTATTTATTATTTATTAAAGGTACAAGTGATAAGTACCAAGTGGAAGATTTGATTAATTAAAATTATCATCATTAAGTGCAATACAAGTCATTCCAGCACGCAAATTTCAGAGTTGAAAAACAAAATCAGTTAGACAATTGGCGTACGGTGACCTCACACAGAGGAATCATTATTATTGTTTTAGGAAATTAATTACAGATATTATACAGGCAATGAAGCTTTGGCGGTGCTTAGTTCTCAATATTTTACGTTTTGGGATGGTCGTTAGATGCTGACAGTCGTAGCAGTTGCCCTTATAAATTAATACAAGTCTTTTTCCTTACCAGTGAGTAACATATATTAAATGACAAGAGGGATGTCAAAATAGCCATTTTTACATGATATGAAATTGATTTTTAAACTTGGATCGTAAAATTAAATTGTATAGTTGTAAAATTATAAGTCAAATATTTTCGTGCAAAAATTATAGAATTACAGTTAAAATTGTATAAGTAGAAAAATCATAAAATAATAAGTAAAATATTTTTAAATACAATACAGCACAATTATAGCTATAAAACTTCGTTAGTTAAGATTCATACATGATTTAAATAACTTAAAAATACATTACAAAACAATTATATTCATAGAATTTGAACTTAACACTACCCCATGTATTTATAGTAGAACTTGGCACCACCCCATCTATTTGAACTTAGCAAATAGTATTTTAATACATATTCAACAGGATTTAAGCAATTTAAGTCCATACCCAATGTATTTGAAATTAACAAATAGTATTTAACTCCTAAGACCGCAGTCAAACGGAGGTAACTTCAGCTCAAGACGAAGCACTCAAATGAGGCGGGGGACCCATGTAAAGCAGACCGGCAGCCAGAGATTCCAATACGCAAGAACGGTCCACACCAGTATGGGCGCACGGTATTACTCTCCGGTGAGGTCAAACATAAGATGGCTTTGTGCCAGAGTGGCAAGAATCGGGTCTGATTTCCCCGGGAAGCAGCTCCATTGCCTTTCATGCAGAGGAACATTTCCTCCTCATTACCACCATTGCCCTCTTCTCTGTCCCCACCGCCCGATCAGATGCCAATCCAATCCGATTACCTGTAAATTAGAAGAGATGATTGAATGTATTGCAGTGTGTATATTGATCATTGAGTTGGGTATATATATACAGATGTCGCACCCTAAAAAATGAGCGCGGTGTCGTGACGACCCTCCCCGTGAGCGGGGGATTAAATGTCGGGGGGTTCTTTATTTTTGTGAAAAAAGGGAGTCGTCACCTAGTATTATGGTTACTAGGAAACCTAAAACTGGTCTTTCAGAGATTCTAGGGTAAGGGACTGGTTGCGTAAAGGGAAGGTTTTAGCACCCCTAGTACGCCCTACCTAAGGTAAGTTGCTTGACGTTTTGGTTTGTTTATGATTTGTTATGGTTTTGATCTTTCAAAACATATGTTGGTTAAATGGTGATGGGATATTACTCCACCGAATATTTTGGATATTAACCCCTTAGGATTTGTTTATACAAACACCGACAGTGAATAATAGCATATCATTCCCGCCGAATATTTTGGATATTAACCCTTTAGGATTTATTTATCCAAATACCGACAGTGAATAATAGCATATCATTCCCGTCAAATATTTTGGATACTAACCCCTTAGGATTTATTTATCCAAACACCGACAGTGAATAATAGCATATCATTCCCGCTGAATATTTTGGATATTAACCCCTTAGGATTTATTTATCCAAATACCGACAGTGAATAATAAATTCCCAAAAATAAGATTTTTACGTTTTTTTGAAATATTGACCAATACCCTTTGGATTTTACAAACATGTTGTAAAATCTAAAAATGCAAGAAATGATTTTTTCTTTGCGAAATCCATGCTGAAACTCATTTTTCTTCAAAAACCCAAGATAATATATATTTTTTTTCAAAAAAAATAATTTTTAAAATATGCTAGTGTATTGGCCGTATGCAAGAAAACAACACATTTTTTTAGATATTTTCCTAAAAAAAATGTTTTATAATTTTTTTTATATATTTTTTATATTTTTCTATTATTTTATTTATTTTTTATTTATTTACTGGTAGGCTGGATTGCCAGCCCACCAGCATGAGGTCTGGGCTGCCAGCCCAGCCCGTCTTGGCTGGACGGTTAGCCTAGAAAAAAAACTGGGTCGGGTTTCGGCCTGGAGGTATGGTACGGGCCTTTGGCCCAACGACATGGGGGTGGGCTCGCGGCCCAGCTTTGCTGGTTTGGGCTCAAAGCCCACCAGAACCCTATGGTCACGGGCTGAGCTTCCAGTCTAGATGGGCTGGAAGCCCAAACCCTTTAGTGATCGGGCCGGGTGTCAAACCCGACCCAACCTGACCCGACCCGGGAAGTGAACGAATTCACTTCCCCTGCATGCAAACGAGGAAGATGAACAGTAACAATGGCAAATTTTCAAATGTGATGAAAGGCTTACCTGTTAACACCTTTGGGTAGAGGACGTCGAGGTGGTTCTTCCAGTCATGGTTGCGTCGGAAATGGTGGCCTGTGGTGGCCAGAGTGGTCGTCGGAAGCTGGCGGTCACGTTGTAGACGATGAAACTATTCTTCCAAAAACTTTGCTTAAGATGACGGTTGAGTTTCTGGAGAGATGGTGGAGAGCTTGGTGACAACGGGGTGGAGTGAGGTGGCTGGAATTGGTTGTTGGAGATGTTTACCGAGAGGGAGAGAGAAACAGAGGTCTGGTTCTAGAGAGAGAGAGGCAGAGTAAAAAACAAAAAAAAATGTTGGGGGTCTCTCTATTTTTCTGCGTCCTTAACACAATATTTCTCACGTCGATCTCTCTGTCTTTTCCTCTCTTCTTTTTTCTCTTCATCGTGCACTGCTATTTATAGCAAAGAAGACCCAATGTTTAATGCAGCAAATTGATAGCAATAATAGGAGAATCAGGAAGACAGGGAGGAGAATCAGGAAGTTGATTTTGATGGAGATAATTTGGGAAGAATATCACGATTGATATAGGAAGAAATTTGATCTGTTTTGCTGATTGATGGAGATGAATCGGGAAGAAGATCAACATTGATATAGGAAGAAAATTTGAGTTGTTTTGTCGTGATCACCGTGAATTAAGCGCGCCTAAAAAATTCAACGCCAATGCATGCCGGAACAGTGCATGCTTATTTAATGCAGATTTCCAAAAATTTTAAGAAGGTAAAAATATGATTTGGTCCTTTATAACTTCTTTAATTGCACCCAATTGGATTTAAACTTGTGATTTTATGCAATTATATCCCATCAAAAATTCCATCTCAACCTTAGCTCTGCACGATCTTTTTATTCTGGTCCTTGGTTCCTGATTTTCGCGATTTATCCATCAATCGACCATTAAACTCGCAATTTATTCAATTTTGCCCTTGTACCAAGATCTATTTTTTTTATATATATTTTTTCAGCAAAATAATGAGTCAAAAATTGGGTAGCAACAAAAGAAAATGTAACAAACTAATAATAAACTTTCCTATCTTCTACAATGCTATTCTTGTGTTGACAGCACACATTTCTGACAAAGAATATAATGTAAAATTGTCTAACAATACACTGTAAAATGGCAACATATACATTTTATCTTCAACACTCCCCCTTAAGTTGGAGAGTGGATATCTTGCACTCCCAACTTGCGAATCATGGGAACAAATAAATCTCTTCCTAGAGGCTTTGTCAAGATGTCTGCCAGCTGATGTGCAGAATTCACATACTTTGTAATTATCAAACCATCTTGAATTTTGTCTCTAATGTAGTGACAATCCATTTCTATGTGTCTGGTTCGCTCGTGAAAAACTGGATTGGCTGCAATGTGTAGAGCATCTTGGTTATCACAGTATAACAAAGCAGGCCCTTCGTGGGAGAAACCTAAGTCCTCCAACAGATATCGAAGCCATGTCAATTCACAACAGGCCCTTGTCATTGCTCGATACTCTGCTTTGGCGGAAGAAAGTGAAATTGTTTTCTGTCGCTTTGACCTCCAAGATATCAATGAAGGTCCAAGGAAGATGCAGTAACCTGTTGTAGATCTCCTAATAAGTGGGCAACCTGCCCAATCTGAGTCGCAATAGGCTCTTAATTTAGTATCACTATTTGAAGAGAAAAATAATCCTTTACCAGGAGCCCCTTTCAAATATCTCACAACCCGAAGTGCTGCCTCCATATGCAATTTTCGCGGTTGGTGCATGAATCTACTCAAGACATGTACAGCATATGTTATATCAGGCCTAGAAACAGTCAAGTAAATCAACATGCCGACAAGTCTTCTGTACTGACTGGAATTTCTAAGTAAATCACTTTCATCTGATAATTTCAATCCTCGCTCCATAGGGGTATCAATTGGAGCTGCCCCTAACAACCCTGCATCCACAATGATCTCTAATGCATATTTACATTGAGAAATGAAAATTCCATTTTTAGAAGTAGATACCTCAATGCCAAGGAAGTATTTCAATTCACCAAGCTCTTTGATGCAGAAATTATTATGCAGAAATTTCTTAGTTGCATCAATACTAATGATATCATTTCCAGTAATCAAGATATCATCAATATATATTAGAAGAGCAGTAAAAGACTTGCCTTGCTTCTTGGTGAATAATGAATAGTCAACCCATGATTGTTCATATTCTGCGGAGCAAATGGCTTCTAAAAACTTTGCAAACCACTGGCGAGAAGCCTGCTTTAGTCCGTATAAGGACTTGTGTAGGCGACATACTAAATCATCCTCCCCTGTCGCCGGAGCCTTGGTGGTGGTGACATGTATATTTCCTCAGTCATGTCACCATGCAGAAAAGCGTTATTTACATCCAGCTGGTGAATGGACCAGTTATTAGAGGCTGCCAAAGCAAGCAAACAACGGACAGAAATGATCTTTGCTGTGGGGGTAAAAGTGTCCTGATAATCGACACCTTCTAACTGAGTGAAGCCCTTGGCGACTAAATGAGCCTTGTAGCGCTCGATTGAACCATCTGAAAGATGTTTGATTTTAAACACCCAACCATAACCAATTGGAGATTTTCCTGCGGGGAGACGGACGAGGGTCCATGTACCATTATCTTGGAGAGCTTTCAACTCAGAAGCCATGGCTGCTTGCCAATTAGGATTAGAAGCAGCCTCGGAATAAGAGGTGGGTTCAGTGGCCATGCTGAGCTGTGCAACAAAAGACTGAAGAGCAGGTGTATATCGGTGATAAGATAGAAAATTAGCCATGGGATACCTCGTACCTTTGCTTGGACCGGGGAACAAGGAGGACGGTTGGGAGGAGGAAACGGTGGAGCATACATAGTCGTGAAGCTTGGCTGGTGGACCAGTGGGTCTGGTGGAATGCCGAATGGGAGCTAGGGCAGGGGTTATGTCAATACAAGGTGCAGGAAGTGGATTAGATAGGG
The DNA here is from genome assembly GCA_029204005.1 of Salix udensis. NCBI lineage: Eukaryota > Viridiplantae > Streptophyta > Magnoliopsida > Malpighiales > Salicaceae > Salix > Salix udensis. The sequence goes on from CM055034.1 coordinate 28,468,864, forward strand.
AAGGTAATAATGGTGATTCTGTGTCTGGTGGGGAAAGAGGTGTATGTGAGATAGGGTGAATCGGAGAGGAAGGAGATGTGGGAGGCTGGTGGGAAGGATCGGGTTGATGGGCTGATTTGGGTGTATAGTGGGCGAAGGGTAAGGAGTATAGTGGTCTAGGGCCGGAAGAGGTAATGGGTCTGTCTGGGATTGTTGGTCAGATGATGGAAGGGAAGCATAAGGAAATACCATCTCATGAAATTTGACATCGCGGCTTGTAAAAATTTTTCTTTGTGATAAATCAAATAATTTATAAGCCTTTTGACCAACAGGGTAACCGATAAAAATTAAGGGTATAGAGCGATGATCAAATTTATGAGAAGGATGGAAATTAGTGGCATAGGCCAAACAACCAAAAACTCGTAAATGGGAAAAGGAAAGAAGTTTTAAAAAAAGTAGTTCGAAAGGTGTTTTGAAAGGAAAGAAGTGGTGAAGGAAGCCTATTGATGATGTGCACAGCAGTCAGAGCACATTCTCCCTAAGAAAGGGTAGGAAGACTAGCCTGAAATTTCAAGGCTCGAGCTACCTGTAAGATGTGTCGATGTTTGCGTTCCACACCCCCATTTTGTTGAGGCGTGTAAAAACACCATGATCAACACAAAAATTACATAGTGAAATAAATTCTCCACCATTGTCACTGCGAAAAATTTTGATTTTAGACTCAAATTGGGTGTGAACATAATTAAAAAAACTTTTGAGCAGTGATTGTGTCTCACTTTTGTGTTGCATTAAAAAATCCATGTAAAGCGTGTATAATCATCAACAATAGTGAGAAAATAATAAGCACCAAAAATTGAAGGATGGCGATAGCGCCCCCAAATATCGCAATGAATTATCTCAAAAGGTTTTACAGAGGAAATGATGCTAGGACGAAAAGGTAAACGACTCTGTTTGGCCAAAGGACAGATAGGACAAATTGCACTTGACTGAATTGAAAAATTTAAATAATTCTTCGCAATAAAACTTAAACGAGATGGTGATGCATGACCTAATCGATGATGCCAGAGATCGGTGGTTGAAATGGTGAGGTTGCAAGTGGGTGAGATATCTGCGTCGATTCTTTTTGTTGCTAGTGCCACCAAGTAATATAGCCCATCATGTTGTTTTCCCAAACCAATCATCCTCCTCGTAGCCAGATCCTGCAAAATACACCAATAAGGAAACAAAGTTATTGAGCAATTTAATCCTCTTGTTAGGCGGCTAACTGACATCAAATCCACTTTGAATGTGGGAACACATGACACATTCTTTAAATTATAAACTGAATTAAGAGGTAATGATCCTCTCGCAACAATTTTTGCTTTTTCTCCACTGGGCAATGACACAGGAGGTAATGAACAATTTTTGTCCATGTGGAAAAATAATTTCGACGATGAGGAAATGTGATTCGTCGCCCCGCTGTCAATAATCCACTTGCGGGAGATTATTTTGGACAAACCTGGTTTGGTAGGTGCTTGGGAAGTTGATCCTTCATTTTTATTGTCAAGCAAGGACAATAGTTGTTTTATATGGGCCTCCGAAATACCAAGAACTGGGCTGTGATCTGCTTCTTTAGAGGGCCCATCAAACACACCATTCATAGCTGGCATGCTTTGGAATTGGCCTGGGCCCATAGACTGGCCCCTTGGATGGGCTGCTGGGTAGCCCTTGAGGGCATAACATGTTTGAGCCAATGGCCCATCTGCCCACAATGGGTGCACTGTGGGCGTCCCTTGCCCGGCCCAAACCCAGGCCTGCCTTTATCTCCCTTGCCAAATGAAGGCCCCCCAAATCGCTGCCTCTCTTCATCTCTGTCTCCGCTGTCTCTCTCCCCAAATCGTCCCCGAGTGAAATTTTCTAGAGAGGGTGAGTTTGGGCTGAAATTGTGTGACCCATTGTTATACCTTCTCGCACAAATCGTCCCCAAGAATAATTTTTGGCCACTGTTGCTACGAACCGCCATAGCAGCGCCACCACTGTTCTCTGCAACATGGGTCGAACTCAGGTGGCGTTGCTTCTCTTCTTGAGAAACAGACGAGTATGCGTGGCGAATGGAAGGTAGAGGATTCATCAGAAGAATTTGTCCACAAATTCCATTTTAAGTATCATTCAAACCCATCAAAAATTGCATCAATTTTTGTTGGTCTTGTTGTGCTCCATGCATCACATCACTGTATGAACTGAGTTCGTCCCAAAACCCTTTCAGCTTCGTTTAATAGACTGAGACCGAGAGTTGTTCTTGTCGAAAATAGGCTATGTCTCTTTGTATTTCAAAGATTCTGGGAGCATTACTCTCTGAGAAGCGTTCATGAAGATCTTCCCAGACTTCGTTGGCAGTGGAGTAATAAATCACACTGTCTGAGATTTCAGGGTCTAGTGTGTAAATGATCCAAGAATGGACCATGTCATTGCAGCGAGACCAAGCTGCGTGATTATAAGGATCTGTTTCCCTTGAAGGTTGGTTGATTGTGCCATCAACGAAGCCCAGTTTGTTTTTGCAGTTTAAAGCCAGTGTCATAGCTCTTTTCCGGGTAGAGTAATTGTTTCCATTCAAGGGCTTGGAAATCAAAACCAGCCCTGGGTGGTCTGAGTGATAAGAGGAGAAGGGATTTGAGATATTGATTCTTGTTGGGTCTGTGTTTGAGTAGGCAATTTCTTTGCCGTGAATGGAAGGATTTGATGATGTGTTATCTTGGGCCATGTTGGCTGGATTGAAGGAGTAGGGATTTGATTCGAAAAGGATGAATACTACATAGCAGTTTTGAGTGACTTGATTTGAAAAAAAAAGAGATGAATGCTGCACAGCAGCTTTGAGTGAAGAGGAATAGGATTTTCTTAACCTAGCTCTGATACCATGTAAATTAGAAGAGATGATTGAATGTATTGCAGTGTGTATATTCATCATTGAGTTGGGTACATATACAGAAAATGTAACAAACTAATAACAAACTTTCCTATCTTCTGCAATGCTATTCTTGTGTTGACAGCACACATTTCTGACAAAGAATATAATGTAAAACTGGCTAACAATACACTGTAAAATGGCAACATATACATTTTATCTTCAACATTACCAACCCTAGACCGCAAGGACAACGACGATGACGATGCATGCAGAGAATGGAGCGAAAGATCCCCTGACTCCTCCTGCCCTGTTAAGTGCTTCCGGCCAAATCCAGTTTGTGGTCAGTGTGACATTCCGGTGTGGATGTGATGATGCACGGTGCGCAGGGACCAAGGTGGCCAAGAAGGGTTTCTGTGAGGTTGGAAATAATGGAGCTCCTGCTCAGGCTCTGCTCCTTGTTCATATTGTTTGGTTCATTGTTCTTGGTTTCTCGATCTTGTTTGGATTATTTTGATTCAAATGTCGTTTTCTCCTTCTGCTTCTTTTTGTAATTAATTAACAAAACGAGGGGAGCCGAGCATCATAAAATGATCTGGTGTGATTTTACTATTCTGATAAATTTTAATAAGTCTATGAGATTTGATTTTTTTGTATTTGATTTTACCAAATTTATTTTTTTAATATTTAAAATTATATGATTTTACTAGTCGAATTGTGATTTTGACAGGATGACAATTATGCAATCCAACCTCCCTATACAAGTAAACGATGTTGATTGGCCGTGTTATTTCTTTTCCAGTTGTTCAAAATAATAAAAATAGTTTAGTTTTAATGTAACCATACGCAGTGGAGTTTAGAGGAAATAGGACACGTGGCTGCCCCCTTTTGGATTACATAATATTCTCAAAATATTCTTGAGAGTCAAATCAACTTTAATTTTTATGATCTAATCTTTTGTTTTTTTTGGATTCGAGTAAACTTCATCTCCTAAAAAATATACTTTGTAAGTTTAAATGAGTGAATAAAACTCTGATTGTCTAAGATTCTTACAAAGAATATATATTATGCCTCGAACTCAAGAAAAATAATCGAATAGACGTGTTGAAAGAATATGCTATATCCCTCACACAGTTAAAGCAATAAAGAAGTGCCTATAAATAGGCTTTACAGCAAAACCCACTCACCACAACTTTTATAAAATAGTATCACAAAATTCCTAAAGACTCGTTCTACTAATGACCAGAAGTTCCAATAAACATTAAATAAAACATTTTTTTTTTATATAAACCACGCGGTGTCCTAGCCGTTGGCCCAGACTAATCCACGTTCGCACCGGGTGGGCCCCGATGGGGTGAAAGTGCTCCCCAAATGGCCAGCTCCATACAAAAGGAGGGGTTGAACCCCTGACCTCTCTTAAGGGATGAGAGTGCCCTCACCACTCACGCCAGGACCCCTTGGATATCTTAACACCCTCCCTTATATTAAAATCCTACATAAATCAGTTTAAAAGAGAAATCAACTCTCTGCAGAATTCTTATTCACTACAGAACATCAATAAACTCCAAATAGACCACACAATTTCACGAATGTCACAAATTTAAGACGCTTGGTCTGTATATCTGCAACTTGGTCTTCCCTTCGACAATAAATCAATATGATTTTTCCATCGTTACTGAGATCTTTTTAAAATTAATATTTCACATCAATATGCTTGCTTCTTCCACATAGCATTGGATTCTTAAAGAGTTTAATTGCTTAGTTGTTATTACAAAAATCGGTAGTAGCCTCAATTTGTTGGAGTTAACAACAACCTTGCAATATATGAATCAATTAATACACAAGATATGAATCAACAACGAATTCACTACTGTCAATTACTGGAGAGATACACCAACAACAATAGCAGATTTCATGAGTAGATATCATGAATCAATTAAATAAATCCTTCCTTCACTGCTGACAATTAATGAAGAGATACACCAACAACAATATATGAATCAAGCATATTTCATGAATCAATTGATACATAAGAGTAGATTTCATGAAATCAACAGCATATCAACAACAGATTTCATGAATCAAGCATTCGTTGCTATCAATTAATGGAGAAAATCACTAATACACCAACGACAATATATGACAATCCAATCAAGCCTATAAAATCAGTAGAAGATCAAATTACAATAACTCAGCAATCTCACAAGAATCCTCTATAACAAATTTTAGATTTCATGGAATTTTCATTTTAATTTTGCAGTTGAATCATTGTATCTTATCATTATAAATACCTTACTTGTACAACTTAGATGTTCACATTGAAAAAATAGAAGACAATAGTATATTCATCACAAAACTTTCTCTCAGATGAGCTCATTTTTTTCTTTAAGTTGGAACTGTAGTTCTTCTAGAATTCTTCTTAACCTGATAGCTTGACAAGCACAAACTGTGGCAACAATAAATTCAGCTTCTATAATTGATAAGGTGATAATTTGTTGCTTCTTGGAAGACCATGAAACAGCCCCCGTGCCCAACATAAAAACATAGCCCAAAGTGCTATGTCATCTTAATCTTTTGCATAATCACTGTTAGTAAAACTAAACAACTCCAACTTTACACCTTCTTGTAGAACAACCCAAAATCTTTAGTTCATTGCAAGTAATGAAAGATCCTCTAGGTTGCTAACAAATGCATTTTTGTTGGATTCTCCATATACCTACTAATTAAGCTCACAAATACATTATGTCTGGTCTTGTTGTAGTTAAATACATCAAATTGCCAACAATTTGCTTGTAATGTGTATTGTCCACCTTCTTCTCTTCATGATCTTTGTTTAGCTTCAAGCAAAATTCAGTTAGAGTGCTAACAAGATTGCAATTCTTAATCTAAAACCTGTCCTATGCTTTTGCCTTGGCATTGATCATTAGTAGCCGTAAAATACTATCTGATGCCACTTTTATTGCTTCTACCTCCCCTTTCTCTACCTCTACCCCTTCCTCTAGAATTTGAGAGCTGAGTAAAGGTGAAAGCCTTTAAAGAGTGCTCATCTATATTTGAACTTTGGTTCATCTTTTGTTCATTGACTAGCAAAGAGCTCTGCAGTTCATAAAGAGAGGGTGCATCTATGTCTTTTGGTTCTTCAATTGAACATAAAACATAATCATATTTTGGTGCTAAAGAACGCAATATTTTTTCTCTTTTCTCTTCTTCTTCTTCTTTCTTTCTCTCTTCCCGATTCTCTCTCTCAAATTTTCAGATTACTTCTCTTTTTCTTTTCTTTTCTTTTCTTTTCTTTTCTTTTCTTTTCTATTTATATTTACTAGCTTGTACAATTACTACAACACCCTTAACCTAATTCTAAGCCACTAAGGGCACTCATGTATTTTCCATTTTTAAAATTTTCAAAATACTACAGTCATAAAATTACAACTATAATTTTAAAGAGTCGCCACCTAGTATTAAGGTCACTAGGAAGCTATTGGTCTGCGAGAGTCTTGGGTAAGGGGACTTGTTGTGCAAGAGGAAGACGCATCACCCCCAGTGCACCCTACCTAAGGCAAGCTGCATTGTTGTTTTATTGTTTTTCCGAAGTTTATTTTTTCGTTGTCTTTTTCAAAGTTTGACATAGATCTCTCTTCGTGAGAGAATCTCTACCTCGCTAGAAGTTGATAGACTAACCAAAAGAATTTAATACTGCATTAAAAAAAACTTTTTTGTAACTATCCGCGAGTGTACTTTACAATGTAATTTTACACTGCGATAGCTAAAACAAAATAATTATTAAATTATTTTTTATATTTTGGCCGAATGCCAACGGATAATCATAAACTGGTTATGATATCCAATTTTCATTTTAAAATATGAAAAAGATGCAACATATATTTTTTTATGAAAAATAAACATGGAAAAATCTTGAAATTCGGCCGTATGCACGAAAACAAACACAATTTTTTTAAAAAAATGCATTTTTTTGTTTTTGTTTTTTTTAAAATAAAAAAAAATGGTTGGGCCTGGCCCAACTAAATGGGCTGGCCAAGGAGGCCAAAGGCCCACCACTGCTGCGCTGCTCTCGGCCCAGCCCAAAAACCAAATAAAAAACAAAAGGAAAAAAAAATTGATTCACGTGAACAATGATTCACTGCTCTGTTACGTGAACAGTGATTTGGTGTATGACCGACCACGATGAGAAGCTCACCCGCTATTGGTGCCAGGTAGAGAGGCCCAGGTGGTTGTCCCTGCGGTGGTGGTGTCGAAAATGGTGGCCTATGGTGGCTGGAGTAGGCGTTGAAAGAGGGTTGGACAACGTCGCTGCCTCTGCTCGTGCTTGTTGTTGCTGCTGCTCGTCGCCGGAGAAGAAGGAGAAGATGGTTTGTCTTCAAGTGGTGCCTCTGGCGTGGGGCTGAGGAAGGAGAGAGAGGGTCGTGGTGGATGGAATGGGCTGGAAGCTGGCTGGTTTTATAGAGAGAGTGCTGTCGGGGAGAGAGAAACGAGCTGCAACGGGTTACCGACGATGACTGCCTGCGCCGAGGAAGATGAAGGAGGGAGTGTTAGCTTGGTATGCTCGTCGACCGCCCGTGTGTCTTATAAATTTTTTGCTCATTGCCTTCCTCTATAAATCCTGTTATCTCCTGCGTAATTCCCCCTGTTCTAAATATTTGCTTCCCCGGTTTGCTGTTATTTTCTCAGCCTTCTTTTCCAGTTTTCCCTCTAGTGTTCTCCCCCTAGTCTCAAAATTTTCTTCCCCTCTGTTTTTTTTAGCTTTTAGCCTTTTCAGCCCCGTTTTTCCCTCAATTTTTTCGTTCTCCTCCCGCCAAAATTTTCTCAGTGTTCTTCCCCTAGTTTTGAAATTTTCTCCCCATATGCTCCCCTCCCTTTGCTTTGTTTTCTCCTGCCTATTTATAGGCAAAGAAGGCATGGTGCACGGCATGGGAGTGTTGTCCAAGTATGAGCTATTAAGTGTTGCAAGAGGGCAAGGGGCATGGTTGAGCATGGCTGCAGTCTGGCCAAGCATGCCGCCGACAACTCTCTCTTTTTTTTTGAAAATTTTAAATAAATATGTTGTGATAAAAAAAGAGTTTTTCAATTGGAAAAATCAGGAAGAACGATGTTTTTATCTTTAATTTTGGCATCCAATTTCACCCAAAAAGTTTCATCACCAAAAAGTCTTATCGTCTCAATTTAACCCAAATTAGGCTTCCAAACTTAATTTTTCATCAATTAAGCTCTTAATAAAATTAATTTGACCCATTTAAAGTATAATTAAGCCCTTTCGCTTAATTAAATCCTTCAATTGGGCTCTCAATTAATTCTGAAGCATAATTACACTTTAATGTTGGCCGACGATTAAATCGAATTGGCCCATAAAAATATAATTATGTCTTTCGACTTAACTTTTACGAAGATTTATCCAATAATAAATTATTTTATCCTTGAATTTGCACTTTCCTTCATTTCTAGGCAAAAAGAGGTACGACCGAGCTTTCGAAAACGTTCAAAATCTATGCCTTGATTTTTCTGCCAACACCAGCCCCTTTTATTTTATTTTTGTTATTTTTCGGTATATTGTGGGGATAACCCAGAAATTGGGTTATGACAGTTGCCCCTCTCTTTACAATGCTTACGACTAAATTCTTGTAAAACACTTTGGATAGTAAGCGTTGTAAGGAAAAAGAAAAGTGGATTTACCAGACCAAGAATTGGTGAATAAATCCGTAAGTGAGAATGAGGGCTATAAAGCGCACTCAAAAGGGAATGGTAAGATAGGGCTAGAAAGCGCACTACCTAAGAATTGAGGTCTAAGGAAGACACTCAAAAAGGATGGAAGATGATGATGTTTGTTAATGACACAGGAAAATTGTCTCATTGTAATGGGTGACCTACCCGGGTGAAGATGGTCTCATTGTAATGGGTGACCTACCCAGGTGAGAGTGAAGATGGTCTCATCGTAATGGGTGACCTACGCAGGCAAAAGTGTTAGAGATGGTAAAGGCACAAGAATAGTCTTATTGTAATGGGTGACCTTCCCAGGTGAGAATGGTGAAGATGGTCTCATTGTAATGGGTGACCTACCCCAAGTGTGAATGGTGAAGATGGTAAAAAGGACCAGCATGGTCTTATTGTAATGGACGACCTTCCCAAGTGACAATAGTGAAGATGGTCTCGTTGTGTGGGTGACCTACCCAAATAAAAGATGGTGATGATGGTCTTATTGTAAAGGGTGACCTATCCAAGTGAAAAATGGTGAAGACGGTCTCATTGTAATGGGTGACCTACCAAAGTAAAAATGGTGAAGATTTCATGGGATGGAAGATAGGGCTAGAAAACGCACTATCTTAGTTGATGATTGAGGGTTAGAAAACGCACTCAAAGATGAAGGAAAAATAGGGTTGGAAAGAGCACTATTCATATTGATGGTCGAGGGTTGGAAAACGCACTCGACGATGAGGGAAAATAATCGAGGATTGGAAAACGCACTCGAAGATGAAGGAAAAATAGGGCGGGAAAGCGCACTATTCACATTGATGGTCGAGGGTTGGAAAACACACTCGACGATGAGGGAAAATAATCGAGGGTTGGAAAACACACTCGAAGATGAATGGAAAATAGGGCTGGAAAGCGCACTATTCAAATTGATGGTCGAGGGTTGGAAAACACACTCAAAGATGAGAGGAAAATTATCGAGGGTTGGAAAATGCACTCGAAGATGAAGGGAAAATAGGGCTAGAAAGCGCACTATTTTAATTGATGGATCGAGGGTTGGAAAATGCACTCGAAGATGAAAGGGAAATAGGGCTAGAAAGCGCACTATTTTAGTTGATGGTGGCTAGAAAGCTCACCAAGTTCTGGAAAGGGATAGGACTTAAAAGTGCACAATCTAAGTTGGTTGATGGCTAGCAAGCGCACACAAATAAGGAAAGAGATAGGGTTGAAAAACGCTCTATCTGCTAAATGAAAGGCTAGCAAACGCACTTAGGGAAATGAAAGTGGTAAGGGCTCAAAGGCGCACACAAAAACATTGACTATGCAACTTGCTGACATTTTTACAAAAGCGTTGGGAAAACAACAATATGAGTATCTATTGCGCAAGTTAGGGATTCAAGATCTCCATGCTCCAACTTGAGGGAGAGTATTAGAATAGGAAAACATGTAGTTACATTTAGTTAGTTTAGTTCCTATCTCTACAGGAAGTAGAAGACAATTAGTAACGGACTTCTAATACAAAATTATCATGTAAATCAATGGGGGCACTACCATGTATAGAAAGGGATCAAATACAAAAACAGGACCAAAATGAATTCTTGGGAATATTTTATTGTAAACTTATCTTGCTATCTCAATATCACAATACTTCCGAACCTCAAATCCATCAATGACCAGATGACTTGGAAAGGGAGTGGGTTCTCTAGCAACAACAAGTCCCTTTTAACCAAAGCTATATGGTGACCAGGCATCTTTAGATCTTCAGGCTTGTTCAAAAAGCAGGAAATAAATTGGAGATGAAGCAACCATCCAGAAACATTATCTAAGTAAACTTCTCATCACCAAACTCATCTGTCGAATCCTTAACATAGTATCTTCTAAGGTCGGTTGCCACCTCTGCCACCTTGTCGTAAGATACTGAATGGACAATCCACTGTCATCAACAAAATTGGAAGTAAATGTAATCTTGAGCATCTCCATATCCCTGAGTTCAGGCTTTCCATGGTGATAAGGACCAATGGAGACTAGTGAGGGGTCATAGCATGTCTAGTTTGATTGAATCTGTCGAAGCAAACGTGGAACCTTTGGAATATGTGGCACTTGCATTTGGTTGTTGCCCTTCTTGATTTGCCCTTCAATGATGATGTATGATAGCCAATCATAATTAGTAAAGGAAGACAAGTTGTGAATAAAAGGACACGTCACTCTTAAAAAACTTTATGTGGGGTAAGTTGCATTGTTATTTATCTAATATTAATTAAGGTTTTATTGTGTTTTCTAATCATTGGTATGTCTATGGCTTACAAAAAACCCTCCATGGTATTATTTTATCAAGTTAAGACCTGGTAATTCTAAAGTCAAAACATGAAAAAGAAGAAAAATAATCTTTTAATTTAATTGCAAAAATATATTTTATCTATAAGTTCATAACTCCAAATATTAAACAAATTAAATTCATGGAAAAAAGATATAGAACATGTAAAATAAATGACAAGAAAAACTTTTTTTATCAGATTCCTTCATTTTAAACCCTTCAAATTGCCTTTTCAAGTTCAAAATCTGCATCTTTCTTGATCTCTCATCTCCTTGGAACTTAGCCTTTAGCTTATCCCAAGTTTCTTTGGCAGTTTTACAAGCCATGATTCTTGTAAAAATTTCTTCCCTCACTGCATTATGAATACAAGTGCCTTGAACCCTTTAGCCTTTTCTTCATTGAAAAATTTCATTTGAGCCACGGTTGGATTGTTTCCAAGAGAAGTTGGTTGTTTGTCTTTCTCCACAAACTCCCATTAATCAAAAGCCTTCAAATATGCCTCCATCTTTACTGCCCAAATTCCAAAATTCTGACCAGTAAACACTGGTGTTTTTGGTGAAAGGGATGCAGAATCCATTCTGAAAAATTTCAACTATGATTCGTTGAAAAAGAAATTAACAATTGCTGCTGTGAAGCCTTTGTGCAATTTTTTTTTTTTGAGGATTTGAGAAGAGTAATTAATCCTTTTATGTAAAGATTTGGCAGAAAATTAAAACTCTCGTGTTTCACTCTCCTTCCCTTCAAAGTTAATTACTTTGAAAAAATCTCACTTAAATTCTCTCGTGTTTCACTCAATCCCTTCAAAGATCCTAATAGCTCTAATACCAATTGTTGGAAAAATTCCTGAGGCACGAACAATTACTGTTCAAATCAGCAACTGTTCTTGCCTTAGTTACCCCGAAAAACAGACACTATTTTGCAGAAAACTTAAGAACCAAGGCAACCAAGAAATAAACACTTTTCTATGGAATTTTTAGAGCAGAATGTGTTCAAGTTACTGCCATCATCCCTTAGCTTTATTTATAGCAAAAACAAAACCTTACATGAATAAGGATTCTAGTCTATTACATATTCTTAGCTAAATAGGAAATTGAAAACACTTAGTCTAATTAGGAAATAACTAACATACTTTGATCAAAACACTTTGATCTTTATTGAAACATAAATAAAAACTATTAATGATAATCTTCAATCCAGTTGCAGTCTTGGAATCAAAGTCTTCAATCTTCATCAGTTTCTACATTCCAAAAGCAACAGAATATTATCGCTTACAATAGTCATTGCTTCTTGGGTGGGTTTATTGTAAAGTACGCCTGAGTGGCGGTTAGAGCCAAACCAGCAGCAGCGGCAGCAAACGCAAGGAAGGCCCAAGGACTATGAAAGTAAGTTTGCTGCCACTCAGCTACCCATTTCTTCACTGTGCTCTCACACTGCTTATTTATCTCTCTCTTAACGTCATTGTAAGCACTAGTGTCAGGTTCCAGAGAACTGCCCATAACATTGAAGAGATCTGCAACCTGCTGGTCAGATCCAAGGAAATTAACAATTATGCCTTTTGATCGCAGCTCTTTCACATCATCAGCATCATCAATCAACGAATCCATGAAACATATGTAAGAAGTGACCGGTAGTTGATGGAGCTTGGCAGATTTTTCATAGGCCACTAAGTTGAAGAGCAGGGGCTTTGTCGACACATCAATGGTAAGTGAAGGAAGTTTTACTATTCCATATAAAAATGATGACTTGAACTTGACATCCATCAAACCACTAGTCTGGCTAGGCATGAAATGGATTCCCACCTTCTTAAGCTCCTTGGCAGAATAATACAAGTAATGGCCACGGCTTTCTCGAGCAACAACTGACTCTGGTTTTGCAGGAATGATTTTCTTACAACATGGGACCAAATATGACAAGCAATGGCCATATCTTCTTGGAGACGACTTGACTTTTGATTTGTGAGAACATATGAATAGAGAATGTAGAAGTTCAAGAAGATGGGCAGGTTGTTGAGCAGGCTGACATTGCCAATTATATCCTGAAGCTGAAGCTAGCCTTTTCTTTACCGTTACTATTAACCTCATAAGCCAAACCAGCAAAGTTATTACTATACATGTACTTGTTAGTAGCATGCCCCAGACAAATATCGCAACAGCAGATACGTAAAACATTAACAGGAGGGTAATGAGCCACATTACTGGCCAAAGTAATCTTCGAATCCATAATGGTTGATCTTTGGGGTTGAGAATTTGGTAAAAAAGAAAATCATTCAGAGGTTTCATTCCATGATTAGTTTCATTTTTTTCGTACCTCAGCCTCATCAGTGATTGCAGAACTGGAAAAGGAACCTGGTTTTCCAGTAATAACAAATCCCGCTTCACATCAGCAACTTGCCGATAAGTCATCTCCAGATTTTTGTAATTGTGAGTAACACAATAAATGAATTGGAGAATAAAGCATCCATCAAGAAACATCATTCGGGCGAATTGCTCGTCATCAAAGCGTGTTATGTCGATCTCGTCGTAAAATTCTCTTGCGGTTTGGATAACCTTTTGTAGCTCGCTGTATATGAGTTCTATGTCTTTTCCGCTGTCTAAGATGAATTGACGAGCCATCGGAACCTTTAGAGTCTCCACCTCTCTAAGCGTGTCATAAGGTTGCGGACAGTGATTGAGACCACCAAAGGACAATAGCATTCTTCATTTTCATTGCTGAGTTTGTGGGGAACTCTTGGAATTTTCTTCTCTAAGAGTGGTTGGTTGTTTTTATCCTTTGTAACCTCTCTCATTATTGAACCAAGCCACAGAGAACGCTCATTATTTTGTGATGAGTTATTTCCGAGTGTTTCATCCATCTTCAGCTCCTGAGGTCGGTTGTTTTGAATCAGTACTTCCTCTTTATTGATCAATGGATCAACCCTTATTTCACATAGATCTGGTTCAGACATTGTTGGAGGCTTGATCGAAGATTACTAATAGCTGAGAGACAAACATTAAAACATTATCAAACAACCGAACAGAATATCCACAAAACACATAAATATGCAAATGAATATACTGATTCACTACATATTGAGTTTAAGATATAATTAATCAAGTAATTACGTAATGATGTTGATACTTCCTTGCTGTGTTGCAGATAGTATACTAACATGTGTCAATACAGGAAACTAAATTTTATTCATACGAACATTACAACAAAAATTATATTAACAAAAACCTGAATTTCCTCACCGTAGCCGCTCTCATTATATAATCACTATGATTGCAACAATAATCCATAGTAATTATTTATTTATTTATTTATTTTATTTTTTAATATTTATCGGTATGATTTGGGCTTCGCTGCTTGTTTTGCCTACCTATCAAAGGGGATGTAGGGGTATCAAAGAAATATTTAGTTTCTTAGTTGATGCACTGTTTGGTAAAAAAATAATTAGTTTAAAGCAATTAAAATTTTGAAGACTAAATATTAAGATTTGGCAAATATTAAATCCCTTTAATTTTCTCTCATTAAGTTGAATACGTGGGGGGGAATAGGTTGATTGTTTTATTACAATATTTTTTTTTTTAATTTGATCCTACTAGATTTGTTATTTTTTTTTAATTGACTATATGGTTTATTTTAGTTGCCTAGATATATGGATCTCGCAAGATCAACAAAATGTTTTGGCACTTGGTTGATGTTCGTTTTGTCAAGCTACAGCTAAATTTTGTTGATTTAGAGTACTTAGACCTTGAGGAACCAAATTTATATTAAAACAAGTACAAGGACTAAAGTGAATAGACAACTAAAATTGCTAACACGTGCAATGTGATGAAAGTTACAGTGTTATAGCGGCACGTGTAGTTTCTTCCGGTAGCAAAACACCATCTCTTGCAATTATGACGTAGCGGAAATTATAACAAAAGGACACCGCCTTGAGTTTTATTATTGATGACTCGAATCCACGAGTTATTTGGTGAACAATAGAAAACACACTGTGTAGAAAATAAAACAATTGAATGCCTTTGCTAGTATTGGTGGCCTTTATTTATAGGCAACCAATCTTACAATTACCGTAGATGGCACTTAAAAGCAAATAACAGAAAATCAATCAAATTGATGCAGACAAGCATAAATCTAGTTCTAATTTTAAGCGGTAAAATAATGCAATTGGAAAACTAAGCAATCTCGTAGATAGGATTCTGGCAGCAGGTCTTCTTTCCTTTTTAGAATTCTTCCTTTTCAGAGTCTCTTTGTAACGTCTCCTTTCCTTCTATATTTCTTGCCTTTCATGTTGCACGTCTTTAGCTTTCATGTTGCAACGTCTTCAGTGGTGTGTTCTACATCAGTCTCACCTTCCTGAAAAGAACTCGACCTCGAGTTAATTATCGGAGTTGAAGGCATGTCTGGTGGGTAATATTCAAAAATATCAGCAACATTGAAAGTGGGTGAGATGGACATATCCTGTGGTAAATCCACCACGTAAGCATTGTCATTAATCTTCTTCAGGATCTGGTAGGGCCCGTACTTCTTATCACTGAGCTTGTTATATGTCCCGACTGGCATCCTTCCCTTCCGTAGGTGAACCATTACCAAGTCACCTTCGTTGAAAATACGCGCACGCCTCTTGTTGTCTGCTGCAGCTTTATATTTGGCATTGGATTCTGCTAGTTTCTGGCGCACTTCTTCTTGGATAGCCTGAATTCTATCGGCCATATTGTCAGCCGCGATACTCATACCTGGAAGCTTTGGTAACGGGACCAGGTCTAATGCATGGCTGGGTGGTTTGCTGTAGACTATTTGGAAGGGTGTCTTCCCAGTGGAGCGTTTTAGCATGCTGTTAAAAGCGAATTCGGCCTGTGCGAGTGTAAAATCCCACTGTTTAGGTTTTTCTCCCGAGAGACAACGGATTAAGTTACCAAGTGTGCGGTTAACGACTTCGGTTTGTCCATCCGTTTGTGGGTGGCTGGTACTGCTGAACTTTAGTGTAGTGTTGAATCTCCGCCATAATGTTCTCCAGAAGTGACTCAAGAACTTTGTGTCTCGGTCGGATGTGATGGATTTAGGGACCCCATGCAGACGAACAATTTCTTTGAAAAATAAGTTAGCAATCTGGACTGCATCGGCTGTTTTCTTGCAAGCGATGAAATGCGCCATTTTTGAGTACCTGTCAACCACAACAAAAACAGAGTCAAATCCTCGCTGCGTCCGTGGGAGTCCTAAGATGAAGTCCATCGAAAGGTCTTCCCAAGGAGCTGCAGGAATAGGTAAAGGCATGTATAGCCCCGTGTTTTGGGTTTGCCCTTTGGCAGTTTGGCAAATAGGGCATCGTTTAACATGATTGCCCACATCCCTCTTCAACTGTGGCCAATAATATCTTTCTTCAGTAAGGGCTATTGTCTTATCGCGGCCCAAATGACCTCCCAGCCCGCCACCATGTAATTCCTGAATTATTTGTTCTCGTAAAGAGCCTCTCGGGATGCATAATTGGTTCCCTTTGAATAGGAAGTCATCTTGAATGTGCATGCCCTTGTGCGAGCGGCCCTTCTGACACTGCTCCCATATATTACTGAAATCATCATCTTCTGCATAGAGTTCCTTGAGGTGGTCAAAACCAATAACCTCATCCCGCATAGTAACCAGTAACAGCCTCTTTTGGCTTAGAGCATCAGCCACCTTGTTTAGCTGACCAGTCTTGTGCTTTAGGGTGAATGAGAACCGCTGTATAAAAGATACCCATCGTGCATGCATGCGGTTTATGTTGTGCTGATTATTAAGGAATTTCAGCGCCTGGTGATCACTGAACAGGATGAATTCCCGTTGTATCAAATAATGCTCCCACACTTTTAATGCACGAAAAACGGCATATAGTTCCAACTCATAGGTGGACCATTTCTGGCGAGCTTCACTAAGTTTCTCGCTATAAAAAGCGACAGGCCTTCCTTCTTGAGATATGACAGCCCCAATGCCTATGATGGAGGCATCGCAGTCGACCTCAAATAATTTGTCAAAATCAGGTAATGCTAACACCGGGGCAGAAGTTAACCGGGCCTTGATGAGTGTGAAGCTGTTCTCGGCCGCATTGCCCCAACAGAATTTTCCCCTTTTCATACACTCAGTTATTGGGGCCATGATTCGGCTGAAATCTTTGACAAATCGCCGGTAAAAAGTGGCGAGACCATGGAAACTTCTTACTTCGCTAACAGTCTTTGGCGTCGGCCATTCTTGGATAGCACGGATCTTTTCTTCGTCAACCTTAATACCATCAGCGCTAACAATAAATCCCAAGAACAATAGGCTATCTGTCATGAACTTACATTTTGGCAAATTAACATATAGCTTATTTTGCTGTAGCACCGTTAGTACCTCTCGCAAGTGTTCAAAATGATCAGCCTCACTCCGACTGTAAATCAGTATATCATCAAAATATACTACAACGAATCTGCCAGTAAAAGGTTTGAGTACCTGATTCATTAGTCTCATGAAAGTGCTGGGTGCATTGGATAACCCAAATGGCATCACTAACCATTCGTATAATCCCTCTTTCGTTTTGAAGGCCGTCTTCCATTCATCTCCAGGTCTAATTCGGATTTGATGGTATCCACTTCGTAGATCGATCTTTGAAAATACTTTGGCTCCGGCTAGCATGTCAAGCATATCTTCCAGCTGCGGGATGGGAAATCGATACTTGATTGTTATCTTATTGATGGCCCTACTGTCAATGCACATACGCCAGCTGCCATCCTTCTTTGGGACCAATAAAGCTGGGACTGCACATGGACTCAAGCTTTCTTGAACAAGCCCCTTCTTTATCAGCTCTTCCACTTGCTCCTGCAACACTTGATTCTCCTTCGGGCTCATTCTATAGTGAGGTCGGTTTGGGAGACTAGCACCAGGCACTAGATCAATTTGGTGCTGGATATTACGCATTGGGGGTAGTCCTTCGGGTAATGAAGAGGGCATGATATCCTGGAATTCAGCCAGTAAAGGTTGAATCGGTAATGGGATGCTCATGGTTTCAACGTCAGTCTGGTCACCCACCACCACGGCAAAGATTTCTTATGCCTCTTTTACTTCCTCAATAAAGCTTCTTCCTTCAATCAAGCACATGGGTTTCGGTGCAGTGGAGGATTCTGATTTGATCGTGAATTCTTCATTTATAGGACCCAACACAACTTTATGTCCCCCTTTCATGAAAATGTAAACATTATCACGACCCCTGTAGGTGACATCCACATCAAATTGCCACGGTCTGCCCAAAATCATATGACAAGCATCCATCTCCACAACATCACATACGATTTTGTCAACATAATTTTTCCCAATAGAGAATTGAATGCGGCAGACTTCTGTGACTTTAACCTCTGCTCCTCGTCGTATCCATCCAATGCTATAAGGGCAAGAATGTTTTTCCGTCTTCAACCCCAGTTTTCGCACCATACTCTTGGACACAATGTTCTCACTGCTGCCATTATCTATTATGACATCACACACTTTTCGGTTGACAGTGCATCTCGTTTTGAAAATATTGTGTCGTTGAGTCTGCTCTTTTCGTTTTGGAGTCAGAAATAGCTTTCTGATTACTAGAGCTTGGGAGAGTAGTTCCCCATTATCCTCTTCAGTCACTTCATCCTCCTCATAATCGTAGGTAGCTTCATCTTCTATTCCTTCGCTTTCCAGTTCAGCTCCTTCCTCTGCCCCAATCAGGTTGACTGTGCCACGTTTTGGGCATTGATTGGATCGATGCCCTGGTTGTCCACACCTGTAACACTTATCTGACAAAGGTCTGGAATAAGGATTTCTTGTTGTTTCAGTCACAGCAGCTCCTGTGGTTGTTGTTGGCCATCGGTTGTTGTTGGCTCCTCTAGTAGTGTGGCTCGGGGGGTTTGGGTGCATAGGGAGTTTCCCCTTAGATGGTCCCCCGTTCGGATGTTCATAAGAGTTTACTGGAGTCGCTGCTGTCTTGGTTCGCCCCAATTGTGACTCTGCCTTACTAGCCAAGTTAATAGCTTCAGTTAAGGCATATATGGTATGCATGGAAACTCTATCTTGAATGTTCAGCCTTAATCCGCCAACAAATCTGGCAATTTGTTGTGCATCAGTCTCGAGCAGATTGTTTCTAGAGGATAATCGGTGAAACTCCTCAACATACAATTGCACTGATCGGTTTCCTTGGCGACAATCTTGGTATTGTTGAAATAGTATTTGCTCGTAGTCTGGGGGCAGATACCTAGCTCGGAGAAGTCGCCTCATTTTTTACCATGTTTGTATCATCCCTTTTCCTTGCCACATGCGTGTGAGCTGCAGTTGTTCCCACCAAGCAGATGCACCTCCCATCAACTTGTAGGCCACTAACTTCACCCTTTTATCCTCTGGGATATCCATGTAATCAAAGAACCTCTCTACTAGTGCCAGCCAATCAAGGAATCCTTCAATTTGAAGTTGTCCATTGAAGCTAGGCAAATCCATCTTCATCCTGAACATCTGGTTCCCTCGTCCTCCTGCATTGTAAGGGTTCTGTTGGTGATGTCCAAAGACATGCCCAACATAATCCTCATCATCACTTAGTTCTTCCTCGTAGGCTAGGTGCCTGCGTGGAACTGGAAGGTGTTCACGATTGGGGTTGTTTCTTCCTCTGCGCCCCTCGGGATCTCCTTCAACTTCACACCTTTGGTTGTTTCCTGTAGTTAGGCCAGCGAGAGTTGCCTGAATGGCTAGTAACGCTTGCTGGGTTTCCTGCTGGAAAGCTCTGAATTCAGCTTGGTTGATCACATCGTTCTCACGGTTTCTTCCCTCAAGGTTTTCTCGTGCATTTGATGTGTTTGCCATCTGAATAGAGACACGCTCTGATACCACTTGACGTAGCGGAAATTATAACAAAAGGACACCGCCTTGAGTTTTATTATTGATGACTCGAATCCACGAGTTATTTGGTGAACAATAGAAAACACACTGTGTAGAAAATAAAGCAATTGAATGCCTTTGCTAGTATTGGTGGCCTTTATTTATAGGCAACCAATCTTACAATTACCGTAGATGGCACTTAAAAGCAAATAACAGAAAATCAATCAAATTGATGCAGACAAGCATAAATCTAGTTCTAATTTTAAGCGGTAAAATAATGCAATTGGAAAACTAAGCAATCTCGTAGATAGGATTCTGGCAGCAGGTCTTCTTTCCTTTTTAGAATTCTTCCTTTTCAGAGTCTCTTTGTAACGTCTCCTTTCCTTCTATATTTCTTGCCTTTCATGTTGCACGTCTTTAGCTTTCATGTTGCAACGTCTTCAGTGGTGTGTTCTACATCAAATTATGTTGGAAGCTTCGCAGCATGATCTTGTGTTTGAACTACATGTGTGACTTGAAGATTGAAGGCTTTCTTCTTTTCATTTTTTTCTCTCCTCTCCTTAAAACGCATTGTGATCTTTCCATAATTCAAAGTTGTCTTTTTATTTTATTATTATTTCAAATTTGATCATCATTATTTTAATTTTTTTTATTTTTTTTATTCTTTTGTAGAATCATTTTTTCACTTTCAAATTGAAATCTAATTTTTATTATTATTTTAAAAAACTCCTCACTATTTTAATTGTTATTTTTTTATTTTGAGTTCTTTGAAAAATTCATTAATTATATTTTAATTTTCATTATTGAACTTTAGATTGATTAAGAATTGAGTTTTGTTGTTTTTTTATATGATAATTCTAGGTTTAAAAAGTTTGCCTAGGTTGACATCTATTTATTTTTAGGTTGATTTTTTTCATTGATTTCCTTTTTCAAATTCATCCTTTGACATTGGATTTTTTTTTTTTAAATAAGTTTTTATTATTTTCTGCAGCTTCTTTTATATAGAATTATCTTAATCTCATGGTATGGGTTGCAGATTTGACAATTTAGTCCAAATTGACTCTTTTTTTTATAGTTTTGACTAACAACATAAGTTGGTTTTATGAATCATATTTTTTTTTTCATTTTACCTTTTATTTGGTTATCTTATCTACATGATCCAGATAGCGAGGTTTGGTGAGGTTCATGTATATTTTTTAGAATTATATTAATGTTTTATTCTATTTTTTTAATTAGAGATAGATTTAAACTCGCATACTATCTACTATCTACATGTATTTTGTAATGTCATGTAATAATAAATAAATAGAGTTGAATCTTTTTTATTTTGAGATGCATAATTTTTTAAGATGATATATTTTTAGTTATTGTTAAAAAAATAATATAAATCATAGGATAGTTTTTGTTAAATAATAATATAAATTATATATTATAACTTTACTTAACAATTTAAATTTATTTTATTGAAATAGTTCCTTAACATAGTATAAGAATCTTATTCACCAAATGTTCACAAGTTAGAATCTTACAATTCTTATTTTCTTAATTAAAATTAATTTATAGCACAAAATAATAGTGGCTATAAATATAAAGTTTAAAAGGTTATCATTTGAAAAACAAATATTAAATGGAAATATAGATTATATTTTAATGTTGCACCTAACATATAAAATTAAATATTTTAAAATAGAGCTTCGTGCTTTTATATTTAATTATGAATCAATTAACTCGAGCTAATTGAGAGGAGACCATTTGAGTTTGGAACAGAGGGATCAATCGATTTTGATGAGTAATTTATATTTCTAGTCATACTCTGCTTATCAAACAGCTAAGGAAAAAGGTTAGAGCCACAATTTTTTAACCTGGCATGGTGGTTGATCCAGCTCAAGATCATCATGACATCCCGGTTGATACTAAACTTTTTTTACCATGCAAAACAGTGTCTTTGTTAAAAAAATATCGACAGGTTGCAACCAAGTTTTTAATCACGCGATTCAAGTCACCAGGTTAACTCAAGTTCTTGAACGGATTACTCAGGTTTTTATATTTCCTTACTTTTTTAACCTAATTCGAATCCCTGGTTGACCCATCTGCCCATGTTAGGCTTTAAAACTGTGGTTAGAGCTATTTTTTAAATGATGTGGTTCAAAGTTTCCAACATGGTCGTTGGGAATGAAGATGAGCATCACTAAGAACATGTTCAGTAACATAGAATTATTTTATTTATTTATTTAGTTTTCTTTTTATTTTCATTTTTTTTCTTCTTTAAAAAAAAAAGTTTATTTTCTTAGAAGTTTCTGAGCATTTTTCCAACTCAAAAAAAAAAAATCATATTATATTGATTTTCATATGAAGAAAAATAGCAAAATAGAAATCATGCTCGATCAACTTGTTTTCTATGATAATTCTTTATTGACCTAAAATACACGTGACTAAAGCCCATTCCACTACCACTAGGAGAAAAAATAAGAATAAAAATTATGATACCGTCCTATCCACAGGTTTTAAGGGTTTAGCATCTAAAACGGGAGCTCATATGTGCATACGAAATGGAGAGAAAGACTGGGAAGTGGAGAGAGAGTAAAGCAAGGAATTTAACATACCTTTGAAGATCTCTCTCGTGACGGCAGAAGCAGCAGCAATAATGGATGAGAGAATGAGATGGTAGTGCTAAGATATATCTATGCAAATATAGAGAGATAGGATAGGATACCATATATTAATTAATAACATTCTTAATAAATGTAAGAATTCATGACAATCTCTTAGATATATAAAAATCGTCTGTGCAATGCTAATTACTAAAACTATCCACAGGTTTCAAAGGTTTAGCATACGAAATGGAGAGAAAGACTGGGAAGTGGAGAGAGAGCAAAGCAAGGAATTTGACATACCTTGGAGATATCTCTTGTGACGGCAGCAGCAGCAGCAGCAATGGATGATAGAATTGTTAAGGAACCATCTCACCTAAGAGCTTAAGCTTGTAGGTTAGGTTCTATAATATGATTTATATTATTCTCTAACACACACCCTCAAGTGAAAGTTCTTTGGGCTTGAAACTTGCACAGGCCCACATCATCTTGTGCTTAGTTTTTATCAAATAAAATAGGGATGATGAAATTCGAACTCGTGACCGCTGGGTCAACATTGCCGAGGTTTCTTGCTTTGTCGCTCTTTTTTCTGCAAAGTGCCTGATAGAATTACTGCTGTCTCCTCTGTTTCAAGGTAAAGGGACGATCCACACATGCCCCTAACTTTATTTATTATTAATAAATTCATAAAAACAAATCCAATTTGGCTGATGCGAGTGTGGATTATGATAACATTCACAAGATAAAGCATTCTCATCACTAAAGAAGATTCCATGGTAGCATAATTGAACTCGACTGAAGAATTTGAAACTCTCTTCCCTTGCAACCTTTTGAGCCAACTAAGTCTAAGATTGTAATCAGAAGGTCTAGACTAGGGTTGTCAGTTTAGTTATGTTTTGGCCGAAATGATTAAAATGTTTTGTATTAGTTAAAAAATAAGACAAAACAGTATTGTTTTTATCTCATTTTAAATTTCGGTCTGTTCTGGATTTTTATGTCAAACACAGGCCGAAAAATTCTGGTTCTGTTCTGACAGTTTCGTTTCGGCCAAATAGTGTTTTTTTATAAATAATGAATAATTTTACAATATCAATCATATCTCTTAATCCGACTTTTAGATTGAGATAAAATTTTACGAGTAGTCTCATGACCAGAATTGGTACAGGAGAAGGCCTCTTCTTTCTGTTAGAGTGTAAATGAATGTATATTCTAGAATAACGAAAATGTATTCTAGAATATATATATATATATATATATATATATATATATATGATGGTAGTATATGGTATTTGAAATGTGTATATAAAGCTGCTAAACACACTGGTATGTGTGTAGAAAGATTGCAATAGAAAATAAATTCAAAATTTCTTTCTCTCTCTTTTCTCTCTTCTCCCTCTTTCGGTCTCTAAACTCCATTCTTCTTTCTCTTAATTTGTTCCATTATCTGCAATCTCTCTCAGTGCTAACACTTTCAAGGTGGCTCCTTATTCTCCTCCTTTGTCTTAAAAATCAGCACCTTTTACTTCCTGTATCTAAAAAATTTGGATCTCGATTGTTTCTATATATTGCGTTCAGCAATTCCTATACTTGCATTCATCATCCACTCATACATATACATATGTATATGTAAATAGAAGAGGCCAATGACATAGCATATCTTAGTAACGAGGTTGTTGACGTGGAAAATGTTGGATGATACACACAACCAGAACACATTTGCCAGCATGTGACATCATAGAAAATATCAACTTAGTTTTTTGTGGACAATAACGAATAGAAAGGGAAATGTGCATAGAATCTGCAAAGCCTTATTTGAAAAACTACAAAGAAATATTAAATCCATAGTAATTATTTTATTTTTTAATATTTAACTGTATGATCTGGGCTTGGCGGCTTGTTTTGCCTACCTATCAGAGGGGATGTAGAAGTATCAAAGAAATATTTAGTTTCTTAGTTGATTCACCGTTTGGTAAAAAAAAATATTAGTTTAAAGCAATTAAAGTTTTGAAGACTAGATTTTAAGATTTCGAAAATATTAAATCCCATTAATTTTCTCTCATTAAGTTGGATAGGATGGGGAAAAAATTAGGCTGATTGTTTTTATTACAATATATATTTTTTTTGATCCTACTAGATTTGGATTTTTTTTAATTGACTTAATGATTTGTTTTAGTTGCCTATATATATAAAGATGGATCTCACAATCAACAAATGTTTTGGCACGTGGTTGATGCTTGTTTCATTAATAAGAACTTTAGGGACCAAATTTATACTAAAACAAGTACAAGGACTAAAGTGAATAGACAACTAAAATTCGCTAACACGTGCAATGTGATGAAAGTCATAGTGTATTTGCATTTACTGTGTATATTTGCCTTCCATTTCTATGATTGTACGGATTGTATAAATAAAGATTTCCTCACACAATAACGTTGAGGCATTATCTTTCTATGATTGTACAGATACTTAGCTGCCCATCTCTTGACGAGCCATATTTTGACTAACTCCAGAAACACCGAGACGCATCAACTGGGTGAGTTTTGTGTCATTCTGATTTCAACGCCGGGGTTGCTGAAAGTTTAGTTTCCTTTGAATTTTGGATACTCTCTCTTGAGCATGTATGCCTTTGCTACTTGTTCTACATCAGCTGGCACCATAGTAGTCTTCCATTGTTGTGTCTTTTGGAGTATTTAATGCTCCTAGCAAAATAGTTTTGCGGAAGAACTTTGATATCCTTTTCCTGCATGAGTCTCGTTGACGGGGCATAGATCGAATGTGCTTGATGAAATCTTCGATCAATTTCATCCCTACTTCATCTCCAATCCTCAAATTCATCAATGGCCCGAGGACTAGAAAAGGGAGTTGGTTCTCTAGTAAGAGAATGTCTCGTGCACCCAAAGCTGCAACGTGACTAGTCAACTTCAAATTCTCATGGTCAAGAAGTAGGCAGTGCATGAATTGGATGACAAAGCAACCATCAAGAAACATCATCTTGGTGAATTATGTCATGTCATCGAGTTCAACTGATCCATCCTCATCATAGCATCTTCTCGCCTCTTCAGCCAGATCTACCACAGTGCTGCAAACTCTTTAATGTGTTTTTCACTCTGTTGCACAAATGTGCGCACCATCTCAACTCCTTTTTATGTTTTTTTTTTATTTTTTTATATATTTTTAAATAAAATAAAGCAAAAATAAATAAATAAATAAATAAATAATCAGTGGGCTGACTGTCCACCCCTAATGGGCTGGACTGACAGCCCACTCTTGCATGGGTTGGGCTGACAGTCCACCCCTGATGGGCCGGACAGACATCCCACCATGTATGGGTCGGGGTGACAGTCGAGCCCCTAATGGGTTGTGCCTCCAGCATAGGTGGGCTGTCAGCCCACCTCTTGTGGCCTAGACTAGGCCTCCAGTCCAGGTGGGCTTTCAGCCCACCTCCCTTATACGTTTGGGCTGGGCACAAAACTCGGCCCATTTCATGCACGCTTGGCCTGCATGAACAGTGGATCGTGAATTACGTCCCACTGCATGCAGGCAACGGGACGAAGAAGAAGATGAATAGTCAATTTTTTGACTGTGACGAAAGGTGTACCTGCTAGTACCGTTGGGTAGAGGAGGTCGAGGTGATGATTCCTGTGGTAGTGGCGTTGACAATGGTAGCTTGTGGTGGCCGGAGGAAGCTTTCAAAGTCGTTGGTGCTTATGTTGCAGCTGCTGCAACCGTGGCCGGTGCTTCGCCTAAGAGTGTGGTTAGGTTGTTGGTGTGTAGGGGAAGTTCACGATGGTGATAAGGGTGATGTTAGGTTGTTGAATGGCCTCCAACGGTGGAGAGAGAGAACTCGATAGAAACGGTCCTATAGAGAGAGAGCTTGCAGAACGAGAAGGAGAGATAGAGTTGGTTGCCGAGGTTGATGGGGACAATGAGGTGATTTTTATGTTTGTTTAGCTTGTTTTTGTTGTTGGAAATCTCTGTAAATTCATTCAGAATTTCCTCTCGTTTTTCTCTTTGTGTTCCTCTTTTTCTCATAAGCAGCGTCCATGGCTTCTATTTATAAGGACTGAGGCGCCCCCCATGCACATTGCATGAGGTTGCTGCCTCTGTCTCTAAATCTGTAGAGGGCTGCAGCGCCGTGCCCTGCACTTTCAGGTGTCAAAACATTGCAGGCAAATGCAAATTTGGTTTTGGGAGGGAGAAAATACGATTTGGTCCTTAAATTTGCAATTGTTCTAATTGCATCTCCAATTGGCTTTGAACTTTTAATTTTGTGCAATTGTATCCGTGTCAGAAATTCAATGTTAGCCTTAACTTTGCGCGCTTTTTCTATTTTGGTCCTTGGTTTCTGATTTATGCGTTTTGACCCTTAATTGACTATTGAACTCTTAATTGTTTTCAATTTGACACCCGATTTTGCACAATTGGCTTGAAAAATTCAATTGGGTCTCTGAAAATTCCAATCTTCTCAAATGAGCCCAAATTAAGCTCAAGAACTTGATTTTTCATCAATTAAGCCCTTAATTAAATTGATTCGGCCAATTTAAAGTGTAATTAAGTCCTTGCACTTAATTAAATCCCTTAATTTGATCCTAAATTAATTCTCAAACATAATTATACTTTTTTAAATTGGCCAATGATTAAATCAAATTGGCTTATAAAAAATATAATTTTCTTTTTGACTTAATTTTCTCTCCAATGATAAATTATTTTTGCCCTTAAATCTGTACTTTCCCCTATTTTTGGTACAAAAGAGATACGATCGGACTCTTGAAAAAAACAAAAATTTCCACATTTATTTTTCTATCAACACCGGCCTTATTTATTTTATTGTTGCTATTTTTAGGTATATTTTTAAAGAGTAACCCAGAAATTAGGTAATGACAGGAGTCATCCACCTTCCCGTGGTAGTAAGGACTTATGGAGACCACCATGGGTTTGTAACATTTCTTGTTCGATTTAATCCAACTAAATATGTGTGGAACCCTTGGAATTTTAGGCCCATACTGCTGGCTCATGGTCTCTCTCCGCTCTACACCCATTATGATTTTCTTGGACTGGAATGTGTGTTTCTGCCATTAGAAGTACAGATATTTACTGAACAAAGGATATTGTAAACGAAAGAATTTATGATCTGCACTTCCAATGCATATCACGAATAGGTCACGATGGATTTGTTAAATACCAAGTTAAGAACAAGAATCTTACCTTACTTGGAAGTTGAGCTTTGATGCTTTAACTGTTTCGCTCTTTTCCAAAACATGTGTTCCTCAACGTTTAAGTTTCTTGACATCAAATTAAAGTGGTAGGTTGCGTGACAGGACTGAATAAACCAGAAGAAAATTGTCATTAGATAATGATTACTTTGTCAAAATACTACACAAGGTGGTGCCAAAACTATGGGACTCCAATATCTCACCGAAGCCTAGTTCTAGCTTTGCAAAATCACTTTGCATGTTACTGGAATTACACCAGAAATAATTCAGAAACTTGAATTAATTCAATTGGAAATAATCAACCCCTTTATCTCCTTACAAACTTCTTCTTAAATAGTCTAACTTCTCACAAGACTTCAATCTAAAATAGGAAAGCAATAAAATAGGAAATTAAACAAATAGTTGAGGTGGTAACGGGTCTGAACAATCAAGGGGATTTGAGCAATTAGAATTCTAGGCTTGCTGAATCTCCAGACTCCGAAGGTGTGCTGATTACGGGTCCCTTTCCAAATTTGGCTGAATTGAATTATCCCCCGCATCCATGCTGATTCCATCTTGATCTGCAACGGCTAGTTGACTTGTGTTTTCCTCCTGATTTGCATCAATTGCCGCCCTTCCTGAAGAACTTGACTCCGGCAAGTTAAGCTGACGATAGGCAGTGAATAGCTGTGGGTGTAGGCGGTTCAATTCTGATGCTTGTAACCAAACCGATTCTGAATTTGGATGATTTTTCCATTGGACTAAGAACTTGTAATATCCCCCTCGTCGAGTGGACACAAATTGATGATCAATAATTGAAGCAATTTCATCACGCGGTGTTGTTTGTGCAGGCAAGGACACGATTGGTGATGATTCTGGATTTGTGGGGGACGGGATTTCACCTTTGAAAACAGTGAGGTCTTCAATGTTGAACACAGGGCTGATCATAAAATCAGGTGGTAGTTCAATGACATATGCATTTCGGCCCATCTTCTTAAGGACTTTGAAGGGACCTGCTCGACGGGCATGTAGCTTGGTGAAGCTTCCTGGAGGGAAACGCTCCGGTTTTAAGCAAACCAGGACCATATCTCCTTCACTGAATTGTCGATCCCTCCTATGAGAATTAGCGGCTGTTGCGTAGGAGTTGGCGCTAATCATCAGTCTTCGCTTGCATTCGTCATGGAGCTCTTGCATATAACTGGAGAAATCCAGTGCAGCTTCACTTGGTCATGGTGGCAATGGTAGTGAATTGATGTCTACGGGAGTGCTGGGGCGAGAGCCGTAGACGATTTCAAAGGGAGTGCAACCTGTGGACCTGTTCACAGAATTGTTAAAAGAAAAATCAGCATAAGGAATTACCATGTCCCAACTTGTAGCATGATCCTCCATAAGGCAGCGTAGTAAATTGCTGAGACTTCGGTTCGTCACTTCAGTTTGGCCATCCGTCTGGGGATGAAACGCACTAGAGAACATCAGTTTTGTTCCCATCTTCGCCCAAAGTGTCTTCCAAAAATAGCTTACGAATTTGACATCTCTATCCGAGACTATTGAAGTTGGGATGCCGTGTAAGCGAACAACTTCTTGGATGAGCAAGGCTGCCACCTTAGATGCATCAAACGTCTTGTGACAGGGAATGAAATGAGCCATTTTTGAAAATCAATCCACTACTACCATGATGGAGTCGTGTTGCCTCTGAGTTCTTGGTAGTCCTAGTACAAAGTCCATGCTCACATGCTGCCATGGTTTGTCTGGAATCGGTAGTGGAGTGTAGAGTCCTGCTTGATGTTTTGTGCCCTTATTTATTTGGCAATTCCTGCACCTATCCACCACTGTGTGCACATCTCTCCGAAGTCTTGGCCAATAGAACTGATCAGCCACTATAGCATAGGTCTTGTCATAGCCGAAATGACCAGCTAAGCCACCACCATGGAGTTCTGAAATTAAAAACTCACTGAAGGATCCGCGTGGGACACATAAACGTGATTTGAAAAATAAGAACCCTTCACGCAGCATGTAGTTGCCTTGAGGTTGTCGTTCCTGTGCTGATAAGCTAGTCCAGATTTCGCCAAAGTCCTCATCTGTAGCATATTCATTTTTCAGGCATTCAAATTCAGTTACCTTCACCGATGATAAGTGCAGCAAATGGGGTCTCCTGCTCAGTGCGTCTGCCACCTTGTTCTCCACCCCTGCTTTGTGTTTAATGACAAAGTCGAATTGTTGGATATAATCCATCCAACGAGCATGGCGTGCATTCATCTTATTCTGTGAATTCAAGTGTTTCAAAGAGTCATGGTCAGTATAAAGGATAAACTCTCTATGTATCAAGTAGGGCCTCCAATGCTTCAACGCTTGTATTAGAGCATAAAACTCCATATCATAGGCTGAGTATCGCCTGCGGGTTTCATTAAGTTTCTCGCTGAAGAAGGCAATGGGATGACCTTCTTGGCTCAAAACACCTCCAATCCCTACATGGGATGCATCACACGCCACTTCGAAAACTTTAGAAAAATCAGGTAACCTAAGCACCGGCGTCTGTCCCATCCTCTTCTTGATCTCCTAGAAAGCTTTGTCAGCTGCGGTGCTCCACAAAAATGTTTTGCTTTTGAGGCTTTCAGTGATTGGGGCCATAATAGTACTAAAGTTGCGAATGAATCGTCGATAGAAAGTGGCCAAACCATGAAAGCTCCTGACTTCCGAAAAATTCTGAGGTGTAGGCCATGACTGAACAGCCTGAATTTTGGAAGGATCAGCCTTGACGCCTTGGCTGGAAACAATAAACCCCAGAAAATTGACACTTTCCTTCATGAATGAACACTTCTCCCTATTGATAAATAGCTTCTCCGTGCGCAATACTGTCAGAACCTGCTGAACGTGATGAAGGTGGTCCTGTATGTTGTGACTGAAAATTAAGATATCATCAAAGTAGACAACGACAAACTTTCCCAAGAATGGTTTGAGCACTTGAGTCATAACACGCATGAAGGTGCTAGGTGCATTAGTTAATCCGAAAGGCATGACTAACCATTCAAATAAGCCATCCTTTGATTTGAACGCGGTTTTCCACTCATCGCCTAACCGAATTCGAACTTGGTGATATCCACTCCGGAGATCAATCTTAGTAAAAATGGAGGAGCCACTTAGTAGGTCCAACATGTCATCAAGCCGCGGTATGGGGGATCGGTATTTCACTGTGATCTTGTTGATTGCGCGGCTGTCAACACACATTCTCCAGCTGCCATCTTTTTTTGGCGTTAGTAAAACAGGGACAGCGCAAGGGCTGAAACTTTCTCGGATGAACCCTTTGTCCAGTAACTCCTGAATCTGTCGACTGAGCTCTTCATTTTCTGTAGGGCTCATTCGGTAGTGTGGAACATTTGGTAAAGTAGACCCCGGAATTAAGTCGATAGCATGTTGAATTTCTCTCATTGGAGGGAGCTGATTAGGCATCTCGGCTGGCATGATGTCCTGAAATTCACTCAGCAAATACGAAAGTTCCATTGGTGAATTGCTGTCACCTTGTTTCTTCTCTTGCGTAATTAACATGAGCACCATCTTTTTTTCTTGCATGGCTTGTGTAAATTGACTCATTGTCAATACTGGCGCAACCTCCTGTTTAGTTTCAAAATCAGTGATTTGCAGGGGATCCAGGACCAGCTTCTTCCCCTTAAAATTGAATGAATATGTGTTAGCATATCCATCATAGATCACCCTTCGATCATACAGCCAAGGTCTTCCCAATAACATGTGGCAAATAGTCATGGGGATCACATCACACCAAGCTTCGTCTACATACGTCTTCCCCAAGGAAAATGTAATCAAGCAACGCCGCTTCACAAGGATTTAATTGGTGTCATTCACCCAATTAATTTTATACGGGCTGGGATGTTTTTCCGTCTTCAATCCCAAGCGCTCGATGGCTGTTTCTGAGATCACATTCATGCCACTTCCATTGTCGATAATAACATTCATTGCTCGACCGTTGTGCTCCATACGGGTGTGGAAAATATTAGTGCGCAGCCATTCGGGATTGGCTTGCAATTCTTTCCTTGAACCTGTTAGCACTCTGCTGATGACGCAACTGGGCAGATTTGAGGCACCTAGGTGTTCACTTTCATATTCAAAATCATCACACGTTTCCTCCACTTCTGCGCCCTCCTCCCCTTCTATCGCAGCCAGCTCCTTCTCGCAAATAAAGGCTAGCCTTTTATCTTTCGTTGGACATACCACAGCATAGTGACCAATTCCTTTACATTTGTAGCATTGTGGGCCATCATTGGCAGGCCTTGTCCCTCTTGAACCACCATTGTTCATGCCCCTAAATTGCTCCCGTGGAGCTGCAGCCCTCTGAAATTGATTCGTAGTTGTGTAATCATGCTTCGCCTCTGTCACTGTAAATCTCCTTCCAGCAGGATGCAATGTCTGTTTTTCAAGGCGGAGGGCCAATTGATAAGCCTCCTCAACATTGATCAACCGAGCAGTCCACATTTCCCTGCGTAAGTCATCCCTTAATCCCGTCCGATAACGTGCCAAAGTCTGTTGTTCAGTCTCCACGATCTTGCTGCGGACAGTTAGCTCATGAAATCGATCCGTGAACTGATCAACACTCATTGATCCCTGCCTAAGCTGAAGCATTTCTTCAAACATCATCTGCTCATAATCAATGGGCAAGTATTTTTCTTTGAGACGTTCTTTCATTTCTTCCCAATTCGCAACTGTTGGACGTCTAGTGCATCGCAATTGTTCCTCGACACTCCCCCACCATGCTCGTGCGTGTCCCTTCAGCTTCATCCGAATATAGCGCACCTTCCTGTCCTCTGAAACCGAGAACCAGTCAAAGTAATCTTCAATGGCTGTCAACCAGTCCTCGAAAGCATTAGGCTCTAGCTTCCCAAAAAAATATGGAATATCAACCTTCATTCTCTTGGTTAATTCGTCGAGAGGTTGGTAGTCTGCACCATGAGTATCATACCGTCGATTTGCATTATGTCTTTGATGTCTATTTCGAGTTTCATGTTCTTCAAAATCCTGATTCTCCTCCTCGTTCTGGTAAACAACTTCATCTTCATCATCTTGCAGCCTCCCCGCATACGCTGCTCTGCACCTTTGTTGAACAGGAGTGCCATATCCCTCTCAAATTCCGCGTTCCTCCATGACGTCCAGTCGACGCATGATTTGTGCCATAACTGTGGCGATTTGATCAACTTGAAAATGCAATTGGGTTGGCTCTGTCTCATGGTTATTTGGTTGGTGGTTTGTGTTTTGGTGACTAGAGCTGGATTGGTTTGTGTAGTTTGGGTTCGGGCTGTTTGGGTTCGGGTTATTTGGGTTGTAGCTGGTAGGTCCTGGGCTGTTTGGGTTTTGTATGGTTGGTTGTGGGTTGATTTGGTTTTGGTTGGTTGGCTTAATTTCTTACTTTGTTATCTCATTTATGATGTCCGATTATCATTTTCCAATGCACAAATTACAGAATGTGGTATTAAGAAGTCCAAAGTAGTTGTAGGCAGTCCAAGTTTCAGATAAGTCTTGAAGAATATATGTTACACAATTTTCAGGTTCTAATACTAATAAATGTGAAATGCGTAAAGGTTAGTTTGTTCCATGCTCAAAATGCAAGAAAATTAAAGAAAATAGAACAAACTTAGGAAATATAATTGTAAGTTGATTGATTTTTAGAACTGTCATATGAATTCATGTAGTTTTGAGCACTAAACAATTTTAAAGTATATAATTGTAGCCATTTGAAATGTTTTTGGATTGATTCAGGAGTTGAAACAAAACAAGATTGTTCTCTTCCACTTAGGAAATAAATAAGACCCTGTTTTTACAATTAAAAAAAAGAAGAAGCCCCCCCTTCTTTTTATTATCTAAACAGCTAAAAGAGGTCACAAGTTATGAACTGTTCACTCTCTCACAAAACACTCTTCACGGTTACTGTTATGCTCAATTTTTGGTCGGCTTGGTTTGGTTCGGTCCGGTTGGTTCGGTTGGTCTGCATTGTTTTGCCTTTTTGTTGTGTGCATTAACGAAATTGTCCCTTGAAAAAGACAAAAACATGCGACAGGGTTCAGGGGTGCCACGGTAATTGCCCATTTTCCGTCCAGTCTGGTCCGGTTCATCCGTCCAGTTTTTTTTTTAATATTTATGTGCACAGTCAAATAACCTTTTTATCCCTCGATACGGACAAAATTCAGATCTGGCAGGGAGAGGCGATCTGGTAATTAACCAATTTTTTAATATTTTTCCTGTCGATTTACTGTTGGCACGTTTCCGGACGCGTCGTCCGTTTCCGCGCTCACGCGTGTTTCGGACGGCGGGTGCGGCTTCTTACAATGTCCAAAAACACTCAACCGCCGTCAATAATGACTTTAAGACATGCTCTCTTCTACATGGGGCGGCGCGTGTATGTGTAAGGTGGCCGAAGACGTGTCAATGGTCGTTTGAATTTTTCAGCCTCGTTTCTCTATCCTCCGTGCGCAATCTGACGTTAGTGCAGCTATTTTTTTCAAATTTCATGTCAGTCCCTCAACTGATGATTTCGTTTTGTTTGGTCCTTATTGCTATTATATAGGTTTTGATTTGTTGCAATTGCGTCCTTCAATTGAAATTGATTATATATTGTAGTTTCATTTAGGTCCTCCTTCTTTTAATTTTTGGTTTCGTCTGAAATCCTTAAGATTTTTGGTATCAAAGTTTTGATTTATTCTAATTTCATCATTCCATGCAAATTTATTATAAATCATTAATATTTTTAGTATCAAAGTTTGATTTCTTTCAATTTTATCCTTCCATGCAAATTAATTATAAATTTAAGTTTCATTTCGGTCCTAAATTATTGTTATTGCTCTAAATTAATTTTAATTTAAGGACATGATAAGAGCAATATATATATATAACCTAAGTTTTTTGGGAGAAAAAATTACTGTTATTGCTCTAAATTAATCTTAATATAATAATATGAGTAATAAATCTTATAAAATAAAACATTATGGAATATTTTTATCTAACAATAATTATGGTCTCAACAATTTTTATTATTTCCACTGTTGTTAAGGTTTTTAAAAATATTTAGGGTTTCTCTTTGTTGTTTTTTAGATTTTTTTAATTTATCTTTCAAGTCAATTTTTTTTAAATTTACCTATATTTATTTTTATTTTGTCATTTATTTAGGTTTTTTTTCTTATAAATATATGAGACTAATTATATATTTTAATATTTACTTAATATTAGCACCTGAAAATATATATATATAAACAGAAAAAAATGACTTAGGATTTTTAAAGAACAAAAAAATAATATAATTGTTCTTAAATACTTTTAATACAATAATATGAGGAATAAATATAATAAAATAAAATAAAATATTTCACCTTTTAATTCTAATTTTGTCCTCTTTTGTTAAAGCTTATTTCTTACAAAAAAATTGATTCTTTGATTTTAGATTGTTTTGGTAAAAAAAAAAAGTTTAATATTTCATTTCTAATATTACTAGGGAAAAAATACAACTTACAAATAAAGTGGGTAGGAAAATTTACTCAAGTTATCTATCATTAAAAAATATACGGACCACTTTCCCTGCGTTTCGATTACACTGTTCCTTTTAAGGGGGAAAAAAACTCATTTCTAGCATATTTGATCTATTATAATTTTATTAATTAAATATTAAAATAACTAATTAAAGCACATAAAAAACCAATTATTTGTTACTTTTGCTTTCTGTTAAATATGTCAGACTCATTATATTTTTTGATATTTATTTAATATTAGCGCCTTATATATATATATAACCTAGTTTGTTAAGGTTTTTTTAAAAAATAAACATTTTAATTTGTGTTGATGTTCATTTGAAAAAGGATATTTATTATTTTTTCTCTTTGTTGTTTCTTACATTATTTTTATTTATCTTTCAGGTCAATTTCTTTTTAAATCTACCTATATTTATTTTTATTTTGTCATTTATTTAGATTTTTTTCTTATAAATATGTGAGACTACTTATATATTTTAATATTTATTTAATATTAGCACCTAAATATATATATATATATATATATATATATATATATATATATATATATATACGAGAGAGAGAGAGAGAGAGAGAGAGAGAGAATGACCTTGGATTTTTGAAGGAACAAACAAATAATATAAGTGCTCTTAAATACTTTTAATATAATAATATGAGGAATAAATCTTATAAAATAAAAAAAATGCGTTTTAATTCTAATTTTATCCTCTTTTGTTTAAGCTTATTTCTTAAAAATATTTGATTGTTGGATTTGAGATTGTTTTTGTAAAAAAAAACAAAATTGTTTAATATTTCAGATCTTATATTGCTGGAAAAAATAATACAACTGACAAACAAAATGGGTAGAAAAATTTACTCAGGTTATCAACAACTAAAAAATATACAAACCACTTCCCTGCGTTTCGATTATACTTTTCCTTTTAAGCGGGAAAAAAACTCATTTATAACAGTTTTGATCTATTAAATTTTTATTATTTAAATATTAAAATAATAAATTACAACACATAAAAAATCAATTAGTTTTCTACATAAAAAAAGGTCAGCGCAACGCGCTGGCAAATATCCTCGTTCTCTCTAAAGTTCTTTACTTTGTAATCACCTCACAGACATCGTGAAAGGTGGCAGAAAACCTCCTTCACCCATCCATTGTCTCATCGGCGACAAAAACCGCTGCATCAACCTCCTTTTCTGCCACCGCCACTGCCACTGCAACATCTTCTTTTTCCGGACAACTTCAGCCACCATTACCTCCACCAGCTCCTCCACAGACACTAGTGGAGTCCTCCTATGACGCCTGAACCCTCCACGAATGGTAATCTCCTCTTCCACCTTCTTCCTTTCCTCCCCTGTCCTCCTACTCACATGAGTGAACAGTGGATATGTTATAGGTTGGCTCGTCTGGCCAAACCCAGTAAAAATTTCTGATTAGGCCACCGGCAGCCCAAAACCCAAACCTTGCTGGGTAGGTCCAGTTGGATGCGTTGTGCCTAACCCTATATAATATTAAAATAATATTTTAAAACAACGAAAAACATTCCAACAAATTTCAAGATTTATTTAAAAAACATTGATTCCATCACATGATTTTCACTAATTTTTTTCAATTTTGTTTAATAGACCTACACTATAATATATATATTCAAGAAAAAATATTTGATTTTCTCTTACTTTCTAATAAAATAAAATAAAAAATCCTAATTTGAAAAATATATATATATATATATATATATATATAAATCATTTTTATTTCATTCATATGACTGAATCCTAAAACAATTCCTAGATATATTTTAAAAAAAAAATTATGTATTTTCTCATGTTTTTAAAAATGAAAAAAAGAATATTGTAACAAGTTTACAATAATCTATTAAAATTCCACCAAAATATCAAAAATCATTAACCAATCATTTTGTTCATTTTTATTTCACTTATTACAATGATATGAGTTTCTTAGCATAAATTGATAAGTCTAAGTTGATAAGCTTAGAAAGTAATGAATCATTATGATTTGGCAAAAATAAATAACTTAAAGGTGTTGTTCATGCAAATAAATAATGATTAATTCCTTGAGAGCCCAAATAACTTGATGGGTCCAAAAATATTCTAGATCTAGATAACTAGTAAAAACATGGTTTGATTTTGAAAAAAAAAAAAGATATCTTTTTATTATTATTGACACGATGACATATTGAAATGTCCCAATATTAGGAGCGTAACCCACCAAACCTGCAAAACAAATCATGGATTCTACTGGTCTTACCAACTTTGTCTTTAAAACTATTTATTCATAATAATAAGACAACAAAATTAGATGCTCATAGCATTGAGCTCCAGCTAAATATCAAAATATTTATACAGGACTAGGATAATTTGATAGGAAGCAAATAAAAATAAATTACAAAGACGAATTTATAATCAATAAAAAAATACTAAAGGATTCAATTGAAAGAAAAAAAATACAAGATAAAAAAACATATTAGACTGTTATTAAACCAAACATAATGGTTACAACTAGTTTATTTAATTTTCTCTCGAGAAAATTCAAAACTAACACGTTACAGGTAACAAAACTAACAAATACATATATCATAGGAAATAGACTCAAACACCAATAGATCAGATTCTAGGCAGAAATCAAGAGTTGATGCATTTGCATTAATCATCTACTTGGGTGGGAATCTTGTATAATAAGACTGAGTGGCAGTAATGCACAATCCAAAAGATGCAGCAAGAACTGTAATAAGGGTCCAGGGATTACTAAAATAAGTTTTCTTCCACTCATACGCCTATCTTTTCACTGTGCTCTCACACTGCTTATTAATAGCCATTTTGAAATCATTATAAGCAGCAGTATCATATGTATCATGTGTCAAGGATCTTCCCATATCATTAAAGAGATTTGCGACATTTTGGTCGGCTCCGAGATAGTTGATAATTATGCCATTAGATCGCAGTTCCTTCACATCTTCAGCAGCATCGTCAATCAAAGAATCCATGAATAATATGTATGAACTGACCCATTGTTGATCAAGAGGAGCAGCTGATTCATAGGCCACCAGGTTTAAGAGAAGGGACTCGGTTGACTCATCTATGATAATTGGAGGAGCTTCAACTTTTCCGGATAACAATGATGACTTGAATTTGACATCGGTGATAGCACCAGTCAATCTCGGCCAAAAAAGGATTCCCACCTTCTTAAGATTCTTGGCAGAATAATACAAGCCATGACCCCGACTTCCTGGCTGGGCTTTTCTATGGTTTCTTTTGGAATAGTGATACATGGACTTGTAATATAAAAGTTGAAGAAGATGATCAGGCTGATCAGGCTGACCTGGTGGTGGTGACCAATCCAAAGTACTAAGTGATGGTGATTTCGCACCAAAAGTTCTCCGATAATAAGACAAACCCAAGGTATTTAATAACCCATAAAAACAAAACCAACAGAAGATAGAAGGACAACACAAACGCATTATCTGAATTAAAAGAAATAAAGGAAAAAAGATTGGGATCATAACCAGCCGTAATGCTATCCGAACCCATTTTTTCATTGGTTTACCGGTCGAGCGGATATAAAGAGAGAGAAAATTATTGATGATTTCATTTGATTCGTTGAAACCCCTATACCTCTGCTTTCTCAATGAATCCAAGACTGCAAAAGGAAGCTGGTTCTCCAATAATAACAAGTCTCGTTTCACATGAAAAATTTGTCGATCTGACATCTCCAATTTTTCACTTTCATAATTGATCAGACAGTGCATGAATTGGAGAATAAAGCAGCCATCAATAAACATCATCTTGCTGAATTCCTCATCACTGAATTTCTCTGTTATGCTCTCATCGTAGCATCCCCTCGCTTTTTGTAGCTCCTCTTTTACGTTGATGTAGAGGTCTTTTCTCGGTGTACCCTTCACAAACTCGACCATCATTCGAGCCTTGAGTTTCTCCACTTGTTGAAGCTTCCCCTCACGATCCGAGTAGTGATATGGACCAATTGAGACCGCCAAGGGTCTATAACATTCTTCTTTTTTTTCCTTGAGTTTTACGGGAACCTCAGGAATATTTGGTTCTGGAACCTTAGGAATGTTTGGTTCTGGAACCTCAGGAATGTTTGGTTTTCGATTGTTTTCGGACTCTTTGTACTCTTCCATTATTTCGCTAAGCCACACAGGGAATTTCCTCGCTGGTTGTTTTAGAATTTCCTCGTACTTGAGCTATTGCAGGTGAACTCGGGTCTATCGTTACACCAGTTAGATGTGTATCAGCCATTGTTGTGGGCCACAATTTTTAAACCTGACATGGTGGTTGATTCAGCTCAAGATTCAGGTCGCGAGTTGTAACAAGATCATCATGTCATCCCGGTTTATAGTAAAAAAAAATTACAAAGCAAAACAATGTTTTTGTTAAAAAAAAGTCAATGGATTACAACCAAGTTTTTAATCAGGTCACAAGGTCAGCTCGAGTTCTTGAATGGTTACTCAAGTTTTTATATTTTTTTATTTTTTTAACCCAACTCGGATTCCTGGTTGACCCATCTAGCCAGGTCAGGCTTTAAGACTATGGTTAGAGCTATTTTTTAAATAAGTAACATAGAATTATTTTATTCATTTTTTTAGTTTTCTTTTTATTTTTATTTTTTCATCTTCAATAAAAAAAAATTATTTTCTTAGAAGTTTCAAAACATTTTTCCAACTCAAAAAACACAAAATGTTAAGCTATATCTTTATCTAATTCAATAACATAAAATACATATTATCACTACTATATAAATTAAAACTAGAATACATAGATTTCACTCGCTTTGTTAAAAAAATATCAATTAAATTTATATTGCGTGCTCATGGGACCTAGAAAATGCCACTACATAAATTAAACAAAACTTATATTACAAGCACATAATAAATATAAATATTCTAAACAAGTAAATTAAACACATGATAAGTTAAGATCCAAATTTACTTACTACACGCATAATTAAACATAAAACTAAAATATTGTCAGTACAATTTAATATAAACATTTATAATTAAAATAAGATTATTCTAAGCTCTTAAGAGATTTATAACTTACTATTTTTGTGAATCCCAATTATGTTTTTTTCCCTAAAATTCACGTGATTAAAGCCCATTCCACTACCACTAGGAGAAAAAATAAGAATAAAAATTATGATACCGTCCTATCCACAGGTTTTAAAGGCTTAGCATCTAAAACGGCAGAAGCAGCAGCCGTTTTAGATCTCTCTTGTGCATACGAAATGAAGAGAAAGACAGGGAAATGGAGAGAGAGTAAAGCAAGGAATTTGACATACCTTGAAGATCTCTCTTGTGACGGCAGAAGCAGCAGCAACAATGGATGAGAGAACGAAATGGGTTAAGAGAAATCAATGTAGAGAGAGAGAGATAGGAAAGGATATAAATGGTAGTAGCAAAAAGTCTTAGTGTATTTTTGTCCAAAAAAAGTACTGTGGTGTTGAAAAAAATGGAGACGTAATTTATTTTCTTACTTTATTTTGTTTGGCTACCCATTACAAAATGCTAATATATTTTATGAATGGTAGAGGAGCAAGATAAGCCAATCACATCCAATTTTAAATAGCAAAATGAAGGCTCACGAAAAGGAAGAAATGGCAGAATTGCTCGTTAATCAGGCAAAACAATATGCAGAGACAAGGCCAAGTTATCCTCAACAACTCTTCCAATTCATCGCCTCAAAGACACCCACTCATGACCTTGTATGCGATGTTGGCACAGGAAGTGGGCAGGCTGCTCGATCGTTGAGATCTCTTGTGCACAAATTCAAGCTGTCCCCTTGATTTTTCCTAAGATTCTTAGCAGCCCGCCATTTTTTACATACGAACACTAAAAGATTATGTTTTCAAAATATTTTTTACCTGAAAATAAATTAAATAATAATCTTTAAGAAATAATAAATTATCTTTGTTCACTTTGAGTTGATCATTTTTAATAAATTATTATTTTACGGCCCTCCATTGATAACAAGTGTTAAAAACATTTGGGCTGTGCAGACATAAAATTTATTATAATTGTTTTTATTCAAAAATTAAACAACACATTCAATTTAAACTTTATCTTCAGGACAACATTTCTTCAAGGCAGCATCTCACGCACATTCTGACAGTTACAGTATCCTCGACAAACTTGACCATCATTCGAACCTTGAGTTTCTCCACTTCTTGAAGCTTCTCCTTACGATCTGAGTAGTGAAATGGACCAATTGAGACCGCCAAGGGTCTATAACATTCTTCTTTTTTTTCCTTGAGTTTTCCTGTAACCTCAGGAATGTTTGGTTCTGGAACCTTAGGAATGTTTGGTTCTGGAACCTTAGGAATGTTTGGTTCTCCCGTTCGATTGTGTTTCGGACTCTTTGTACTCTTCCAGCATTTCTCTAATCCACGGAGGAAGTACTGAACTCGAGTCTATCCTTACACCAGTTAGATGTGCATCAGCCATTGTTATAGCGCAGAAGCTATTATTATGTGGCGATGGAGGCTCAGTCAAGGGTGATAACAGCTGACAAAAATCATTAAACATTATCAATTTAGTTTCTTAACATTACCTTTGTAGATCATGATTTTTGTCAACATGGAACTTCCATCCACTCCCCGTCCGTACAATTCAAAATTTAAATAAATTGAATAAAAAACTGAGATTAATTAAATATTTTTAAGAAAAAACCAGATTTGAGAAAGAAAAATGCAATTGAAGAAGAATCAATATTTTGTTTTTGTTATATTCTTATAGTCTTGTTGTTTGCGAAATATCACATCAACTTTTCTTTCTCAATTCGATTTGATTCTCGTTTTTTCCTTAAGTTAACGCAATTTAATCTCAATTTTTTTATTTACCGTAATGATTAATCTGAAAGTGACATGTGGATAGTAAGAAATTGTTTATGTTTTGCAGTTCAGTCGTTCCACTTTCCAAAATGCAAAACAAAAGAGACAAAGAAAAAGAAAAAGGAACAAAATTAAGGAGAAATCTATTTGTACGGAAATGAGCTTCACTGAAATCTTGAAGAATAAATCCAACGGTGGAGATCTGGATTCTATATTTTGCTTTAATTTGTACACCCTAATATGTACAAAAAGTTATTTATGCCTGCCAATCTGCCATATATGGCATTTTGCTTGTTAAATAGTGTTGGAATATATAAGGAAACTCAACAAGTTTAGGAAATAAATCATGATTTTGTAATATGATTACTGCCTAATCTTATAAAGGCAGTAATCATAAGAATCTGCAGTGATTGAGAGGATCTGCTCTAATTACAGCAAATAGATCAAAGTCTTGTACAAATTTATAACCTTTCCTAGTATAGTGACTAAAACTCTGTATATATTTTTCCTCCAATTGGAGAAGAATACACTGAAGAATTCAAACCCACAGACACCATTGTTTTCTACATGGTATCAGAGCATAATATCATATTTTATTCCGCATAAACATCAAACACTCGTATTCCATCATGAATCCCGATTCCACCATATCAGAAACACAACCCATGATGAATCCCAACCCCATTGTCCCAGCACTACCAAATAACCAAACTTCCTCTGTTGTTATTCACCATGATACTTCATCATTCCCTACCAGTATCATACTGGACGAAACCAACTATCCCCTATGGTCTCAATTAATGGAGATGCGAATTTCAGCCCGAAATAAAATAGGCTATCTCACTGGAGAAGCAAAGAAGCCTGCACCCGAAGACCCCATGTTCTCTACATGGATCACCGAAAGCCAGAAAGTGAAAAGTTGGCTTATTGATTCAATGAGTCCACTACTTATGCAACGATTCATTTGATTACCCACTGCAAAGGAGATTTGGGAGGCTGTGGCGAAAACCTTCTATGATGGTTCAGATGAAACTCGTCTATTTGAGTTGAATCAGAAATGCTTCTCGATCAAACAAGGTGGGAGACCCGTATCCACTTATTATAATGAATTGGTGGCGTTATTTCAAGAAATTGATCACGGGGACGATATCTCAAGGAGAAACAGTTGGAGATATTGTCCAGGTACATTCAATTTTGCACCGACTCAGGGTGTATATATTCCTAAGTGGGCTTGATTCTGAATTTGATCAAGTTCACGGAGAAATATTACGCAAAGAACCAAAATTGGATCTGGAAAGCACATATGCCTGTGTAAGGAGAGAATTTCAACAAAGACAGACAATGGGAAGCTATCGTTCTGTGAATGAACACTCTGCCCTTGCTGCCATAACCACAAACCAGCACTTTAATTCTGGCCATCCAACAGGAGCTGCGAATCAATTGATGGGTTACCCAAACCCAACCCGTCAAGGACTGGCTCCGGGAACCTTTAAAAACAAGAATCACACGGCTACTGGAAAATATGCAGGATTGATTTGTGGACACTGTGGTGAGTCAGAACACTCAAAGCAGAGGTGCTATGAGCTCATTGGCTATCCTACGTGGTGGGATTTCTCTAAGAAACCAAGGAAGAAATTCGCAGGAAAAGCCATGATGACAACCACTGAAGGTGATCAATTTGTTGCTACTGCCGATGCTCCACAGCCTGCTGCTGCCGCAACAAATATTGCTCATACAAAGGGTAATGGTAAGGAAAATTCTGCAAATACTATGGATGATAAATGGGTTATTGATACAGGTGCTACGGACCATATGGTTAGAGACAAAAACCATTTACAAACCATAAAATCGACAGCACATTCCTTGATTTCCACAGCCAATGGCAGCACATCCCCCACTGTTGGCGAGGGCACAGTAATATTATCTCAAAATCTTACCTTAGACTCAGTACTTGTTGTTCCATCCCTTGAGCATAATTTGCTATCCGTGGGTCAAATAACTTCTGCCCTTAATTGTTTAGTAATTTTTTGGCCTTTATTCTGTATATTTCAGGACATTGTGACGCGGAGGACTCTTGGCTTTGGTGTTAAAAGAGGCAAACTCTATTATTGGAGCTGACCGAAGGGGGAGAACAAAAATTTGGCAGAGCTTATCAAGCAAAAAACGTAGAAACAGATCGAGCAGCAATATGGTTATGGCACCGCCAGTTGGG
Source organism: Salix udensis (assembly GCA_029204005.1). NCBI lineage: Eukaryota > Viridiplantae > Streptophyta > Magnoliopsida > Malpighiales > Salicaceae > Salix > Salix udensis. The sequence goes on from CM055034.1 coordinate 28,512,935, forward strand.
ACACATCTCTTTTGGGTACCTCAGAAAAATACAACCACATTTATTTAATGCAATTCCGGATTTTGAATTTCAGTGCAATATTTGTGAAATGGCCAAAAGCCATCGTACTTCTTATTTACCAAGTATGAATAAAAGCTCCGAACCTTTTGCTGTTATACATTCAGATGTGTGGGGTCCTGCGAAAATTCCGACAATATCAAAAGCACGATATTTCGTCACTTTTATAGATTAATGCACTAGAATGACCTGGTTATCTTTGCTGCACAAAAAGAGTGATGTTTTTAAAGCTTTTCAGGATTTTCATAGTATGGTGGGTACTCAATATCAGAAACAGATCCGAAGTTGGCAAACCGATAATGCTAAGGAATTCTTAGATTCCGCAGTACAACAATTTATACACCAACATGGAATTCGGCATCAAACCTCATGTACGTATACTCCCTAACAAAACAGATTGGCCGAACGCAAGAATAGACAAATATTAGAAGTGGTTCGCGCCTCTCTATTTGGCATGAACATGCCTCGGCATTACTGGGGAGAAGCTGCAAAGTCAGTCGTTTATCTTATAAACAGGATACCCTCTCGGGTAATTGATTTTAAGACTCCACAGCAACGTATGCAGGCATTATTATCCACCTTGCATCTACCTAATCTCGAACCAAGGGTATTTGGATGCACTGCTTATGTGCACATTCCGAAGGTGTTGAGAACAAAGCTGGATCCATGTGCCACCCGTTGTGTTTTTGTTGGGATATTCTGACTTGCAGAAAGGCTACAGATGTTATGACCCCTCACACCCATAAACTGCATGTCACCTTAGATGTCTCTTTCCGAGAGACTGAACCATTTTACTCATCACCAAGTCACAGCATTTCTTCCCAGGGGGAGCAATTGGGTGATGAAAATCTGATGCTTGAAGATGCCGAAAGAGCAGAACCCAGTACTAATGTTTTGCCGAAAGTGCTTGAAGATGCCGAAAGTGCAAAACCAAGTACTAACGTTTTGCAGCAGGACACACATGAATTTGTTGAATTTGAAACAATGATCGAACAACTTGGGAGCAGAATTGCGGAAGAGAGGTCGCGGGATATTGATGCAGAATCACCACAAAATATAGAGTTGTCTCTGATAACACCTACAACAAATGAACCTCCGCAAAGCAATGAACCTGGTCAGGTATCCCTACAGCCTTTGTCTCATTCTTTAAATGAAGCTAATATTTTTTCGCAAGATATTCCTCCTACAACTATAGTCCCGAGATGCTCCCAAAGATCAAATAAAGGTATCCCCAAGAAATTGTATGAACCCGATCATAGAGCCAATGTGCAGTATCCCATCAATAATTATGTCTCTAACCATAGGCTGTCTGATTCATATGCACTCACAGTAAATCAATTATCCCATATATCTATTCCAAGTAATGTGCAGGAAGCTTTGACAGATCCAGCATGGTCTAAGGCAGTAAACGAAGAATTGCAAGCACTTCAACAAAATTCCACGTGGGAACTTGTATGCTTACCAACAGGAAAGAAGACCATTGGGTGTCGATGGGTCTTCACCGTAAAACTTAAACAGGATGGCAGCATTGACAGGTATAAAGCCCGATTGGTGGCTAAGGGATACACCCAAAAATATGGAGTTGATTATCAAGACACCTTCGCGCCGGTTGCCAAACTAGATACCATTCGCATCCTGATATCCATAGCAGCAAGCCGAGAGTGGCCTTTGAAGCAGTTCGATGTGAAGAACGCATTCCTTAATGGGGACTTAGAAGAAGAAGTATATATGGATATACCTCCGGGGGTACAATGCAATTCTGAAAATCGAAGTAAAGTATGCCGATTAAAGAAATCTCTATACGGGCTAAAACAATCCCCTAGGGCTTGGTTTGGGAGGTTCTCTGCTGCAATGAAGGCATTCAATTATAAGCAAAGTGGGTCAGACCATACTCTATTTATAAAGCATCAGAATGGAAAAGTCACAGCCCTTATTATCTACGTGGATGACATGGTACTGACCGGTGATGACCCAGAAGAGATGACCCTGCTCCAACAAAATTTAGCAGCCGAATTCGAGATGAAGAGCCTTGGAAATCTGAAATACTTCTTAGGCATTGAAGTTGCTCGATCAGCCCATGGAATATCGATGTCACAACGCAAATATGTGCTGGATTTATCGACGGGAAACAGCATTTGGCATGGGAAACAGCATGCGGCATGTAAACCAGCGTCAACTCCTATGGACATAAATCATAAGCTTGGTATTTTTCCAAACCAAGTCCCCCACGGATACTGAGGCCGTTATCGGCGATCGGTTGGGACGCCTGATTTATTTGTCCCATACGAGGCCGGACATTGCCTACGCTGTTAGCGTTGTCAGCCAATTTATGCATGCTCCCAGTGAAGAACATCTACATGCAGTTCATCGAATCTTACGGTACTTGAAAGGTACTCCAGGAAAAGGGTTGCTATTCTCAAAACATGGTGTCTCTAGCATTGTGGGTTATACAGATGCTGACTGGGCCGGGGATCAGACAACGCGAAAATCAACATCGGGCTACTTCACCTTTGTCAATGGGAACCTGGTTACATGGCGCAGTAAGAAACAAAATGTGGTAGCAAGATCGAGTGCAGAGGCTGAATTTCGGGGCATGGCGCATGGAGTATGCGAACTATTATGGATTCAAAGGGTCCCGACGAGTTAGGGATTCGAGTGTCCCGATCCCATGACCCTACATTGCGATAATAAGGCGGCGATCTCCATTGCGCATAATCTCGTCCAACATGATCGCACGAAGCATGTTGAAATTGATCGTCACTTCATCAAAGAAAAAATTGGATCGAAACTCATCCAATTTCCCTTTATCCGATCTCGCACATCGGTTAGCGAGACATTCTCACTAAAAGCAGTTTGGGGACCCGCATTTCACGAGCACTATTGCCAAGTTGGGCATGACAAGACATTTATGCCCCAACTTGAGGGGGAGTGTTGGAATATATAAGGAAACTCAGCAAGCTTTAGGAAATAAATCATAAGTTTTGTAATATGATTACTGCCTAATCTTATAAAGGCAGTAATCATAAGAATCTGCAGTGATTGTGAGGATCTGCTCTAATTACAGCAAATAGATCAAAGTCATTGTACAAATTTATAGCCTTTCCTAGTATAGTGACTAAAACTCTATATATATTTTTCCTCCAATTGGAGAAGAATACACTGAAAAATTCAAACCCACAGACACCATTGTTTTCTACAAATAGCTGCACACGTGATGATGTGTGAAGTAATTTTTCTATTTAATAACTGCACACGTGATTATTGTGTGAAATAAAAAATTAATTAAAAAAACTGGTTATCTCTTCAACCACCCTATTACTGTATGTTTTAATCCCTTAAAAACATGTGCAAAAGAATTGATGGTTAGAATAAATTAATCATTTTTAGCGTAAAGCACTAACGAATTTTAATACCAATGAACAAGAAGTTTTGTCCGGAATTGCTTGTACATGGGAAACAAGAATCATAGCTTATGTGGAAATCAAACTTGGATGCTTTACATATACTTTCTCTGCTACTTTTAAAGTTCATGTTTTGTGCTTGAGAAAACAAAATAAATTAAAGATAAACTTCATTAACCATATCAAACAGAAATAATATTAGCACATACTTGGCGTACGAGTTGGTCTGTGTGTTTCAAGAGTGAAATGGACTTTACCTCATTCGAGTTTTGCAGGCTAGCATGTCACATGCGAGGGAGGGATAAAGATAGGCAGGAATGCTTCGTTATATGTCTTTAATCTTTACAAGATAAAGTAAGCAGTAGAGAGCTTGTCTTCCCATGGAAATGTGTTTTCTCTTTTTTGTACTAAACAAGTTGCTCAAATTTTACTCCTTTCGGAATCAACATATTTGCACAACTGTGTTGAGAATAAAATCCCAGTTTGGCTGAACTTTGGATTAAAAAATTGCCATGGTTCATCATCGTGTTAGACAGGGATGAACGTGTGAAATGCATGGGAAATATAACGAAAGGTAAGTTCTATGCCCAAAATTCAAGCAAAGTTTAAATAGCACAGAATAAACTTTATTCTGATCTACAGCCATTAGAGAGTGAAACATGTGTGCCAGCCAGATTTTTCTTTTCTTTTCTTTGTTTTCCTTTTAAATTAATGAAAAAGCTTGGGACGGAAAATTATGTTGTTGATATTTAGAAATTTCTTCAGAATCAACAAATCCTTCAATTACAACTTATGTTAGAATTAACGAAAACCGTTGAATTTTCTACCAAATGATTTCATTTTACATGGATATAAAATACTTTGTTTCGCAATGACTTAAAATGGATGAAGGGTATTTTTGAAGTTCGCTCAAAGTTTAAAATGTTTGACGACTGCAGCTAGCTAAGCTCACGAACATTACTTGGTGGGTTCACTACATAATCCGAGATGAATTTTACCCATATCAGAAATGATATACATCAAGAAGGAATATTATTTGAGAAAAATTGAGAAGAAACTAAAAGCTCAATTTTTCATTCAAAAATAAATTAATGGTAAATTACAACAGAGATTGTAAATCCTCCAATTTCGTTGACATATTTTTGTGAATTAATATTTGTATTTATTTAGAAATAAAAAATAGAAATTACATGGAAGTTGAAAAAAAAAAAGCACAATCAGAAACAGCAGCAGCTACAGATAGCCAGGTAGCAAACTGTGAAGATTTCTTCCAAGCTTCTCTCAAAGCTTTTATTCATAGCCTCACTTTACCACAACAATTATAGTGCTAAAATATGAAAGGTATAGTAGCACTACATATCAAGCACGCAGCAATTACGGGAATAGGGTACTGTTATTGTCTGGCAACCTGCAGACACCATAGAGGGGTTGCGCTGGAAAGACTTTCACGTACTTCAGGGCACTTACAATGAGGCCAAATATAAAAGAATACTTAAAAATCACAGTATAAACGGGACCCTTGTAATGAAGAATCCATCGCTTGAAGGTGTTCCTACAATGTGATTCGATGTCTTTTTTAACTTTATTGAATGCACGGGGATTGGGCACCAAATAATTGGCTACCTCATTGAAGAGTTTCGCGACTTCGTCTTCACTTCCGAGGGTAACGAGGAGTATACCCTGTGAGCGCAACACTCTCACATCTTCAGGCTGATCAATCAGTGAATCCATGAAGCATATGTAAGAAGTGACCCAAAGTTTGTCATTGTCACCGAGGCATGCTTCATAGGCAACCAAGTTTAAAAGTAAGGACTTGGTTGAGTCGTCTATGGTTAGTGGAGGAATTTGGAGTCTCCCAGCTAGCCATGTTGGCTTGAACTGGACATCAGTGAACTTACTTGTTTTGCTAGGATTGAAATGAATTCCCACCCTTCTAAGCTCCATCGCAGGATGATAACGATACAAGCATGTCTTTGAACTATCAACTGGGGCGTTCTTATCAAGAAAATGCATATGAAAGAGTTCAAGGAAATGGCTGGCACCATAGTACTCTTCCATTGCTGTGTCTTTTGGAGTATTTAATGCTCCTAGCAGAATATTTTTGCGGAAGAACTTTGATATCCTTTTCCTGCATGAGTCTCGTCGACGGGGCATAGCTCGAATGTGCTTGCTGAAATCTTTGATCAATTTCATCCCTACTTCATCTCCGAACCTCAAATTCATCAATCGCCTGAGGACTAGAAAAGGGAGTTGGTTCTCTAGTAAGAGAATGTCTCGTGCAACCAAAGCTGCAGCATGACTAGTCATCTTCAAATTCTCATGGTCATCAAGTAGGCAGTGCATGAATTGGATGACAAAGCAACCATCCAGAAACATCATCTTGGTGAATTCCGTCATGTCATCGAGTTCAACTGATCCATCCTCAACATAGCATCTTCTCGCCTCTTCAGCCACATCTACCACGGTTTTGTAAAACTCGTCAATGTGTTTATTACTCTGTTGCACAAATGTGCGCACCATATTGACTTTAAACTTCTCCATCTCTTGGAAGTCATCATGCTTCCCGCGGTAGTAAGGACCGATGGAGACCACCATGGGTTCGTAACATTTCTTGTTCGATTCTATCCCACTAAATATCTGTGGAACCCTTGGAATTCTAGGCCCTTGCTGCTGGCTCATGGTCTCTATCCGCTCAACGCCCATTATGGATCCCAACCAATTATTATTTTCTGGGACTATAATGAGTGTTTCTGCCATTAGAAGTACAGATATTTACTGAACAAAGGATATTGTGAACAAAAGAATTTATGATCTGCACTTCCAATGCATATCACAAACAGGTCACGATGGATCTGTTAAATACCAAGTTAGGAACTAGAATCTTACCTTACTTGGAAGTTGAGCTTTGATGCTTTAACTATTTCACTCTTTTCCAAAACATGTGTTCCTCAACTGCTGACAGCTTCAGCTATAAAATTTGCGGAGTAACATCAAACTTAACGTTTAAGTTTCTTGACATCAAATTAAAGTGGTAGGTTGCGTGACAGGACTGAATAAACCAGAAGAAAATTGTCATTAGATAATGATTACTTTGTCAAAATACAACACAAGGCTTGCAAAATCAAAATATTTCTGCTTAATTTCTTACTTTGTTATCTCATTTATGATGTCCGATTATCATTTTCCAATGCACAAATTATAGAATGTGTTATTAAAAAGTCCCAAGTAGTTGTAGGCAGTCCAAGTTTCAGATAAGTCTTGAAGAATACAGGTTTCAAAATTTGCAGGTTGTAATACTAATAAATGTGAAATGCGTAAAGGTTAGTTTGTTCCATGCTCAAAATGCAAGAAAATTAAAGAAATTAGAACAAACTTTTGTTTCTCCAGTCTTTAGTGGTGAGAAAAGAATAGAAGTCGAGCCCTACCAGGCTGCAAAATGTGTTTTCATTCGTTTTATTTTTGTTCATGACAAGCTTGGACAGAATTTCTTTTTAAAAAAGAAAAAAGCTCGGAAAGAAATTCTCTGTCGATACACTGGGATGAAATTTAAAGATATGCGTGAGAGATTTACTTTAAGATATGGGCAGAGCGGGTAGCAAATTGGTGCTGAGTGTTAAACTCTGGCCTGACGGATTATACATATAATTGTAAGCTGATTGATTTTTAGAACTGTCATATGCATTCATGTAGTTTTGAGCACTAAAAAATTTTTAAGTATATAATTTTAGCCAGTTGAAATGTTTTTGGATTGATTCAAGAGTTGAAACAAAACAAGATTGTCCTCTTCCACTTAGGAAACAAATCAGCCCCTGTTTTTACAATTAAAAAAAAAGAAGCTGCCCCCCTTCCTTTTTGTTCTCTCTAAAGTTCTTTACTTTGTGATCACCTCACAGACATCGTGAAAGGTGGCAGAAAACCTCCTTCACCCATCCATTGTCTCGTCGGCGACAAAAACCGCTGCATCAACCTCTTTTTCCGCCGCCGCCACTGCAACATCTTCTTTTTCCGGACAACTTCAGCCACCATTACCTCCACCAGCTCCTCCATAGACACCAGTGGAGTCCTCCTATCACGCCTGAACCCTCCACGAATGCTAATCTCCTCTTCCACCTTCTTCCTTTCCTCCTCTGTCCTCCTGCTCACATGAGTGAACAGTGGATATGTTATAGGCTGGCTCGTCTGGCCTAGCCCAGTAAAATTTTCTGATTAGGCCACCAGCAGCCCAAAACCAAACCTTGCTGGGCAGGTCCAGTTGGATGCGTTGTGCCTAACCCTATATAATATTAAAATAATATTTAAAAAAAACGAAAAACATTCCAACAAATTTCAAGATTTATTTAAAAAAAACATTGATTCCATCACATGATTTTCACTAATTTTTTTCAATTTTGGTTAATAGACCTACACTATAATATATATATTCGGTACAAAATATCTTATTTTCTCTTACTTTCTAATAAAATAAAATAAAAAATCCTAATTTGAAATATATATATATATATATATATATAAGAAAATCATTTTTATTTCATGCATATGACTGAATCTTAAAAAATTCCTAGATATATTTTCACAAAAAAAATTATGTATTTTCTCATGTTTTTAAAAATGAAAAAAAGAATATTGTAACAAGTTTACAATAATCTATTAAAATTCCACCAAAATATCAAAAATCATTCACCAATCATTTTGTTCATTTTTATTTCACATATAACAATGATATGAGTTTCTTAGCATAAATTGATAAGTCTAAGTTGATAAGTTTAGAAAATAATGAATCATTATGATTTGACAAAAATAAATAACTTAAAGGTGTTGTTCATGCAAATAAATAATAATTAATTCCTTAAGAGCCCAACTAACTTGATAGTTCCAAAAATATTCTAGATCTAGATAACTAGTAAAAACATGGTTTGATTTTGAAAAAAAATATGATATCTTTTTTTTTATTATTGAGACGATGACATATTGAAATGTCCCAAGATTAGCAGCATAACCCACCAAACCTACAAAACAAATCATGGACTCTACTAGTTTTACCAACTTTGTCTTGTAAAACTATTTATTCATAATAATAAGACAACAAAATTAGATGCTCATAGCATTGAGCTCTAGCTAAATATCAAAATATTTATACAGGACTAGGATAATTTGATAAAAAACAAATAAAAATAAATTACAAAGATGAATTTATAATCAATAAAAAAAATACTGAAGGATTCAATTGAAAGAAAAAAAAAATACAAGATGAAAAAAACATATTAGACCGTTATTAAACCAAACATAATGGTCACAACTAGTTTATTTAATTTTCTCTCGAGAAAATTCAAAAACTAACACGTTACAGGTAACAAAACTAAAAAATACATATATCATAGGAAAAAGACTCAAACACAAATAGATCAGATTCTAGGCGGAAATCAAGAGTTGATGCATTTGCATTAATCATCTACTTGGGTGGGAATCTTGTATAATAGGTCTGAGTGGCAGTAAGGCTCAATCCAAAAGATGCAGCAAGAACTGTAATAAAGGTCCAGGGATTGCTAAAATAAGTTTTCTTCCACTCATACGCCCATCTTTTCATTGTGCTCTCACACTGCTTATTAATAGCCATTTTGACATCATTGTAAGCAGCAGAATCATATGTATCATGTGTCAAGGATTCTCCCATACCATTGAAGAGATCTGCGACATTCTTGTCGGCTCCAAGATAATTGATAATTATGCCATTAGATCGCATCTCCTCCACATCTTCAGCATCGTCAATCAAAGAATCCATGAATAATATGTATGAACTGACCCAAAGTTGATCAAGAGCAGCAGCTGATTCATAGGCCACTAGGTTTAAGAGAAGGGACTCGGTTGACTCATCTATGATAATTGGAGGAGCTTCAACTTTTCCGGATAACAATGATGACTTGAATTTGACATCGGTGATAGCACCAGTCAATCTCGGCCAAAAACGGATTCCCGCCTTCTTAAGTTTCTTGGCAGAATAATACAAGCCATGACCTCGGCTTCCTGGCTGGGCTTTTTTATGGTTTCTTTTGGAATAGTGATACATAGACTTGTAATATAAAAGTTGAAGAAGATGGTCAGGCTGAGTCTTCCCTGGTGGTGGTGACCAATCCAAAGACAGATTAAGATTGAGGAGTTGGACAGCAAAAGTTAACAAGGTACTTAATAACCCTTGATAACAGAAGCCAAAGAACATACCAACACAACAAGAAGTGATTATAAGAAATATAAGAAATATAAGAAATAAAGGAAATAAGATTGGGATCATAACCAGCCCTAATGCAGTTAAGGCTCTCAGGACCCATTTTTTCATTGGTTTACCGGACGAGCGAATATGAAGAGAGAGAAAATTATTGATGATTTCATTTGATTCGCTTAAATCCGTATACCTCTGCTCCCTCAATGAATCCAAGACTGCAAAAGGAAGTTGGTTCTCCAATAATAACAAGTCTCGTTTCACATGAAAAATTTGTTGTTCTGACATCTCCAATTTTTCGCTTTCATTATCCAGACAGTGCATGAATTGGAGAATGAAGCAGCCATCAATAAACATCATCTTGCTGAATTCCTCAACATTGAATTTTTCTGTTATGATCTCATCGTAGCATCCCCTCGCTTTTTGTAGCTCCTCTTTTACCTTGTCGTAGAAGTCTTCTCTCGGTGCTCCACTATCCTCGACAAACTCGACCATCATTCGAGCCTTGAGTTTCTCCACTTGTTGAAGCTTCCCCTCACGATCTGAGTAGTGATATGGACCAATTGAGACCGCCAAGGGTCTATAACATTTTTCTTTTTTTTCCTTGAGTTTTCCTGGAACCTCATGAATGCTTGGTTCTGGAACCTCAGGAATGCTTGGTTCTGGAACCTCAGGAATGCTTGGTTTTCGATTGTTTTCGGACTCTTTGTACTCTTCCATTATTTCGCTAAGCCACACAGGAAGTGAAACTTTTGCATCCTCGCTGGTTGTAGAATTTCCTCGTACTTGAGCTATTGCAGGTGGACTCGGGTCTATCGTTAGATGTGTATCAGGCATTGTTGTAGGTTAGAGCCACAATTTTTAAACCTGTCATGGTGGTTGATTCAGCTCAAGATTCAGGTCGCGAGTTGTAACAAGATCATCATGTCATCCCGGTTGATAGTAAATTTTTTTACAAAGCAAAACAATGTCTTTGTTAAAAAAAAGTCAATGGATTGCAACTAAGTTTGTAATCGGGTCACAATGTCAACTCGAGTTCTTGAACGGATTACTCAAATTCTTATATTTTCTTATTTTACTAACCCAGCTCAGATTCCTAGTTGAGCCATCTAGCCAGGTCAGGCTTTAAAACTATGGTTAGATCTATTTTTTAAATAAGTAACATAGAATTATTTTATTCATTTTTTAATTTTTATTTTTCATCTTCAATAAAAAGAGTTTATTTTCTTAGAAGTTTCAAAACATTTTTCTAACTCAAAAAACACAAAAATATATTCATATTATATTGTTTTTCATATGAAGAGAAATAGCAAAATAGAAATCATGATCAATCAACTTGTTTTCTATGATAATTCCTCAATAGATACTATCACTATTACCCTAAATAGATAATGACCCAAGTGAATGTTGAAAAGTTGAGCTATATTTTTATCTAATTCAATAACATAAAATACATATTATCACTACTATATAAATTCAAACTAGAATACATACATTTCACTCGCTTTATTAAAAAAAATCAATTAAATTTATATTGCGTGCTCATGAGAACTAGAAAATGCCACTACATAAATTAAACAAAACTAAAAAAAATGGTAGGAAAAAAAACATAAGAATAAAAATTATGATACCGTCCTATCCACAGGTTTTAAGGGTTTAGCATCTAAAACGGGAGCTCATCTGTGCATACGAAATGGAGAGAAAGACTGGGAAGTGCAGAGAGAGTAAAGCAAGGAATTTAAAATACCTTTAAGATCTCTCTTGTGATGGCAGCAGCAGCAGCAGCAGCAGCAGCAATGGACGAGAGAATGAAATGGTAGGGTTAAGATATATATAGGATATAATTGGTATTAGCAAAAACTCAATGTATTTTGTGGAACTGTTAGAGGTGAAAGACTAGACTAATGCATTAAAAAATTGAACTGTTCATCCAAGACGCTAACTCTATCATATGCCCGTTTGGCATTGCGATTCCACCAGCTTTTAGCCGAAATTTGAAAAAAAAAATCATTTTAAATGAATATGTTTTTGTGTGTTTTAAATTATTTTGATGTGCTGATTTCAAAAATGATTTTTAAAAAATAAAAAAAAATATCATTTTGATGTATTTCGGTACAATAAGCACTTTGAAAAGCTACCGCAACCACACTCCCAGTTTCTTCTCAGTAAGGTTTTGATACCCTATATTTTTTTCCTTACAACAACTTAAGGTACTAGACTAATGCATTGTCTACGCTTTGAGTCTTCAAAATATATTATTGTAATAATATTTTAACAAGAGGGATCGTTACAAGAAGAAGAAATCACATGGAAGCATCAGAATTGGCTGGGATCGTTACAAGAAGAAGAAATCACATGGAAGCATCAAAATTGGCTGGGCTCCAATAGGTTTCCACTCCTGTTAGTCAAAAGGGGCGGCCTCCCCCTGCCTAAATTACGGTGTTGATGGTTGATATAATTATAAAATTGCTCCAAACTATATCTTGAATTATTAGGTTTCGACCTGTTTGGGAGGGTGGTTGTGGTTGTTTTTTTAAAGTATTTTTTATTTAAAAATATATTAAAATGATATTTTTTTATTTTTAAAAAATTATTTTTGACATCAACACATCAAAATGATTTAAAAACACAAAAAAAATAATTTAAAATAAAAAAAAATCAAATTTTCATGAAACGCAGAGCCAAACAGGCTCTTCAAGGATTAATCTATCTGACCCGATTGAGGTTGAAGTTACATTTTAAAGTTTTTTTTATTCAAAAATACATCTAAATGATATTTTTTATTTTTAAATATATTTTTTAAATCACCTTATCAAAGTAATTTAAAACCACTAAAAAATTTATTTTAAAACAGAAATTAAAAATAAAAATAAAAATAAATTTCAAAAACATTTTAAAAACACAAGGGTAGATGGAGCCCAGAATCAAACTACTATCTGTGGCTGGAGTAGATAATGGATAAGGGTTGTTCTGAAGCTATGATTGTGCTTAATATCGAGGTGAGAGTTGTTGTTTTTTTATATAAAAAAAAAAGGTAAATATATAAAAATAAATTTTTAAAATTTTTGATATCTTAATACATAAAAATTATCGAGAAATATTAAAAAAATATATATTAAATTAATATTTTTTTATGACATATAATTCTTAGAATGTATTTTAGTGCAATTTAAAATGCACTCCTAAACAAGCACGAAGGATGGAAGAAAATTTGGTGGGAATGGAAAGTTGAGATTGAGCATTTATTTGGTATTGGTATTAAGCAATTATTGATTATTACATATCTAATTCGTTGATTAATTATTGATTAGATCTATTTTTATAATCATAAATTAGAAAAAAAAATGGAATGTAGAAAATTAATTATATATAAAAAAACAGTGAACTAAACTATTTAAGATAAACTGCTTCAGCGAGAAAAAAAATGTTATTTATTGTTTATTGGATGTCTGAATTTGTTAATTTACAAACTCTAATTTCAACTATTTAGGTGGTGTTTTTTTGGTATTATGATAGTTGTTGTTTTTTAAAATATTTTTTTCTTGAAAATACATCAAAAAACTAATTTTTATTTTATTTTTTAAATAACACCTCAAAATAATTTAAAAACATCAAAAAAAATATTGTTAGACAAGAAGTGTTAGCTAAGTTCTTTTTGCCAAGAGAAGTGTGAGCAAGTGTGCCTCGAACGAAACCACCAAGCAAGCGATCGAGAAAGAAAAACGATGCTGGTGAAGGAGCTTGAGCATTCAAGATCCCAATCCGATATGATTGTCTTGTAAGTGTGTCCATTCCATGCCCATGAAGACTTGGAAAGGTCACATATGTTAGCATGTTACGAGCCTGATTTATGACACGTGGACAACCGATGACCGACGCGTAGAAGATTTGACAAGTAGGCAGGATGGTTGACGTGTGGCAACTCTAGTTTACTTCTTAACTGTGTATTTTAGTTATGTGTATTTTAGTTATGTATTTCGGGTTAAATAAAGCAATAAAGCAATAAATCTTCTAACGTAATTAAGGGGGGGGGGGGGGTATTACAGGGAGCTGTTATAGTTCTCAATTATGTATTTAAGTTTCTGTTTGTTTAATGAGAAAAGGATCTTGGAAAATTACCCTAAAATTGTCGTGTGCAATAGTAGGCCTCTGGAGCCTTAGAATTCTAGAATTTGTTATCATCTTCATAATACTAACCGACATCCACAAAAACCTTTCATTCACAAAACATTCAAAAATCCAAAAACAATTAAAATATAACAAGTGGTATCAGAGCATCCTTCCAATGACCATGGCAGAAGGCACCAGAATGTCCCAACTTGCTGAAACTGTTAAGCAATTACAAAGAGCATCCACAGCTCTGGCAGAAGAACAAACCAAGCAAGGGGTTTTTATGGAAAAAATACTACAATAGCTCAATAATTTGGCATCAAATTAGTACAGGCTACCAACCGAAGGAATTCAGGAGAAGGCACTTCTCAAAATACAAGAATTCAGGCTAATCCACTTTTTGAAGGGCATGGGGGAATTCAAGATAGGTCTCTACGACTGGACTTCCCTCGGTTTGATGGAGGTGATCCCAATGAATGGATCCTAAAAGCACAACAATTTTTCAATTATTTTGGGACTCCAGACGATTAAAAACTAGAAATTGTTTCTTTTCACATGGAAGGAATGGCACTTACCTGGTATTATTGGCTAAAGGAGTCTAGTCCAGTAACATCTTGGGAGGAATTTAAGGAGGCCATTCGCATCAGATTTGGACCTTCAGCCTATGAAGATTCGGTAGGCGCATTTACCAAGTTGCGACAAACGAGGAGTGTAGAGGAGTACCAATCAGCTTTCGAAATCCTGTCAAATAAGATTGCAGATCTAAGTGAGGAGTTTCGTAATAGTACTTTCCTGAGTGGATTACGAGATGAGTTGAGAATAATCGTTACCATGTTCAGACCAAACACACTTTTCAACTGCTTTTGGGTTGGCAAAATTACAGGAAGAAGAAGTTGGCAGGAGGCACCATCCTGTCCGAAACTTACATACAAACAACAACAACAACAACACAACAACCAACAACTATATACCAACTTACCCTAAACAAGCCCCACTTAGATTACCTGCACCAAATCTATTCCTAAAATTTCCAGCCCCACAAAATACATTTCCAAAACTTCCAGCCCCACAGAATACACCCCAATACACCCACAATTTCCAAAAAAATTACCCCCTACCTATAAAAAGACTCACACACAGCCAAATGCAATAAAGGAGAGGCAAGGGGCTGTGTTACAATTGTGATGAAAAGTATCATATAGGGCACAAATGCAATAGGACAAAGTTATACTTGCTAGAAGGAGTGGAGATTGCAGGGGAACATGAGGAGGTAGAGGAAGAATTGGAGGAATTAGAACCACCATTATCAACTGCAGAGTTACTAGTTATATCTCTACATGCATTAGCAGGAGTATCTACTCCTAAGACCATGAGGTTAGAAGGGACAGTTGGGAAACATTCAGTTATTATTCTTATTGACACTGTCAGCACACACAGTTTTTTGGATGAAAATGTAGCAAGGAAACTGTAGCTACTAGTGGAAGAGAGCCACTTGGCAGTACAAGTTGCGGATGGTACAACTTTCCCTTGCCAAGGTTGCTGTAAGGCAGTGGTGATTCAAATGCAGGAGTGTGATGCATTGGTTAATTTATATCTATTAACCTTAGGGGCATGCGATGTGGTATTGGGAGTGGATTGGCTAAGGAGTTTGGGCACCATTCAGTGGAATTTTGCTTAACTCAGCATGAAATTTACAATCAAGGGGACCCATATAGTTTTGCAAGGCTTACGGCCTCCTATCAACTATCTAGAAGAGGATCCAAAGCAGAGTAAGACTACTTTGGTGGAAGGAAGAGGGGTTTGGTTACAACTCATGGAGGCAGAGGAGACAAATATTCCTAAAGTTCCAGATATGGCTATACAACAGGTTTTGGGTTGTTTCCAATGTGTATTTGATGAGTCGAAAGGTCTACCACCCACCAGGGGACATGATCATAAAATTCAGCTACAGAAGGCAGCCTTACCTACTTGTGTCAGACCTTACAGGTACCCCTATTACCAAAAAGAGGAGATTGAAAAGTTGGTTAAAGAAATGTTGCAGGCTGGGATCATTCAAACCAGCCAAAGCCCTTACTCATCACTAGTTTTGCTGGTGAGAAAAACAGACGGGAGCTGGCGCATGTGTGTGGATTATCGGGCTCTCAACAAGGACACTATTAAAGATAAGTTCCCTATACCTAACATAGATGAATTGTTAGATGAATTGCATGCAGCTGAATTATTTTCCAAGCTAGATTTGAGATCAGGCTATCACAAAATTAGGATGAATCCAGATGATGTGCCAAAAAACTGCCAACATGAAGATCACTATGAGTTTCTTGTCATGCCCTTTGAGCTTACTAATGCACCTTCTACATTCTAGGGGTTAATGAATGAGATATTTAGACCTTATCTCCGAAAATTTGTGTTAGTTTTTTTTTATGACATACTAATATATAGTAAGTCATTAGAGGATCATGTGTTGCATTTACACACTGTTTTAGATATTCTCAAATAGCATCAGTTGTATGCAAAACTTTCTAAGTGTGTTTTTGGGTGTTCGGAAGTGGAATACTTAGGATATGTGATTGCCAAGGAAGGTGTTAAGGCTGATCCTAAGAAAATTTCAGCTATGGTTAGCTGGCCTATACCTACCAATCCTAAGGCCTTGAGGGGGTTTCTCGGCCTTACAAGTTACTATAGAAAGTTTATAAAGGGGTATGGGGGTATTGCATCCAAAGTTGTCAATACCGTTCTGGTCGCCGTTCTGGTTTTTTGATTGGAACGGAACGTTCCGGTTTCGGAGCGTTCCGGCGTGCCGTTCCGGTTTTGTACTGTTCATATATAATTAATTAATTATATATATATATATATATATATATATGAAAAAAAATAAAATATTAATTTAACAAGTATAATTTAAATTCAAGATAAATGAACTTTAAATTATACAATACAAACACAAAGTCAAAAAAACATAATCTCAAAATTAGAAATATCTATAAAATTCCAAAATATTATGAAAGTAAAATGTTCTAAAATAAAAGAAATATACATCAAACATCTTCTACATCATTAATATAAAAATAAGGATCTTGATCTTGCGGTGGAATATAAGGAAAGTCATCAACAAGACATTTCAATAGTTGGTCATTTCCACCAAGCTCATTCTCCTCATTTAAACATGTATCTTCATCATCTAAATTTAAAGTAGAGAAAGGTGCTTCGATACTCTCCCAATTTATGTCCTCTCCATCAAGAAGATTGGGTTCTTCACAAATCCATTCATTTAATAGATCAATGTTATCAAGGCTAATGGGATCTAAAGCATCTATTGTTTTGCTCAAATTCCTACAAAGAATAAACACGAAAGAAATTAAAAAATTAATAGCAATGTAATAGAAAATAATTATTAATATAATAGTATTGATATTTTATCTCTGTTGAATCTTTAGATTATAGTGAACAAATACTAAATCATTTAATCTCTTGTGCTCAAGCCTATTTTGCTTTTTGGAATGGATGTATTCAAATACACTCCAATTTCTTTCACACCCAGTTACATTACAACATTGACTAAGAACTCGAATTGCAAACTTTTGAAGTTCTTCAGTATCATTGCCGAATTGCTCCCACATGAAACTACATAAGAAAATTTGAATAAATCAAATATTATAGATAAAAAAAGACATTATATTGTAAAAAATAAAAGTTATTACATGGATTTAACTTTTCTCTTTGACGAATAGCTAGGGGCATGCCAAAATCACCAGTTGCTTTCTTATACTCCTCAATTTGGCCACTAATGATATCTTGAATATCATAATCAGGAACCAATCTAGTAATTGTGCTAAGCAAACCTTGAGTTACCTCCTTTTGTTTTGAAAAAGAAGGCCTAAAAAATATTCCAGGATTAAGAAAACATCCTGCTGCATGTAATGGACTATGAAGTTGCTTATCCCATCTAGCATCAATTACCCGAATATATGGTCCATATTGAGACATTCTATTTTTCAACCTTGTTTTGATGGCTTCTATTGTCCATATATATAGAACGAAATGCTAGGGTTAAGATATATATATATAGAGAGAGAGAGGATACGAGCGGTTTACCCGTGCCATGCGGCGGGTTTTTTTTATCTATGTAGAAAATTGATTGTTTTTTTATGTATTGTATTTTATTATTTTAATATTTAGTTAGTATAATTATATTTAAGAATACTAATATGAATTTTTGTCCTTCAAAAAATCTGAAGTCATTTTTCCTCTCTCTCAATATATTTTTAGGCGATAATATTCAATAAATATCAGACATATTAGAAATAAAAAATAATGTATTTTGTTTTTAAAACATAAACTTAATTTTTTTGTGTGCTATAATTATTTATTGTCGTCTAAAAAGAACAGTCTAATGGAAACGGGAAGTGACTTGTATATTTTTTAATTTGACTTGTAGATAATGCAGGTAAATTTATCAATATTTTTTTTTTGGAGATGTTTTTTTTTTCCAGTAATATTAGATCTAAAATATTAAAAATGAAAATATTGGAAATTCGCCATACGCACTTTCAGACGACTGACTGAATCAAATAGGACAGGCGGGCGGGAACGACAGAAGCGGAGTTGCAAACTGCTACTAAGCACATGCTAATGAATTGCGAGATAAATTCATAAACCTACTTAAATAAAAAAGCACAAAATTAAATTTTGAAGCCAATCTTTTTTTTATATAAGATTTATTAATCATATTATTATATTAAATATAATTAAGAAAACATGATATGAATTTCTGTCCTTCAAAAAATCTTAGGTCATTTTTCCTCTTTCTTAATATATTTTTAGGCGATAATATTCAATAAATATTAAAACATATAATTAGTTTTACATATTTTAATTTGACATAAATATACAAATATAAAAATATTTTTAATAAGATTTATTAATTATATTATTACATTAAATGTATGTAAGAATATTGATATTAATTTTTTTTAAGGAAAAAATCCTAGGTCATTTTTTTCCTCTCTTTATATATTTATAGGCGATAATATTCAATAAATTTTTTTTTATGTTATTCAATTAATTCATTATATTATTATATAAAATGTATTTAAGAATACTGATATTAATTTTTTTTATTCAAAAAATGCTAGGTCATATTTTCTTCTTCCTATATATATTCATATGCGATAATATTCAATAAATATTAGAACATATAATTAATGATAGACTAAAAATATTCAAGAAACTTTAACAAAAGATAAAAAAAAAAAAAAACAAAAATAAAAATTAGCATTGCTAATACTATCAAAACAATAAAAAAAAATTAAATTATTCGGAGGGAAAAAAATATTAACAGAAGAGTAAGCAAGAAAAACAATTAAATTATTATTATTATTATTATTATTATTATTATTATTATTATTATTATTATTATTATTATTATTATTATTGTGTTAAGGACAAAATTAAAATTTGAAGACAAATTTTTTCTATGTTATCTGATTTATTCATTATATCATTATATTAAATGTATTTAAGAATATTAATATTATTTTTTTTTGTTCAAAAAATCATAGGTCATGTTTTCTTCTCCCTATATACATTCTTATGAGATAATATTCAATAAATATTAGAACATATAATTAATGAAAGACTAAAAATATCCTAGAAACTTTAAGAAAAGAAAAAAAAATATCATTGCTATTACTGTCAAAACAATAAAAATTATTAAATTATACGGAGAAAAAAAACATTAATAAAAGAGTAAGTAGGAAAAACAATTAAATTATTATTATTATTATTATTATTATTATTATTATTATTATTATTATTATTATTGTGTTAAGCACAAAATGAAAATTCGAAGACAATTTTTTTTTTTATGTTATCCGATTTATTCATAATATCAGTATTCTTAAATGTGTTTAAGAATACTGATATTAAATTTTTTTTAATATCCTAGAAACTTTAACAAAAGAAAAAAAATAAATATCATTGTCATTACTGTTAAAACAAAAAAAATTATTAAATTATACGGAGAAAAAAAAACATTAACAAAAGAGCAAGCAAGAAAAACAATTAAATTATTATTATTATTATTATTATTATTATTATTATTATTATTATTATTATTATTATTATTATTATTATTATTATTATTATTATTATTATTATTATTATTATTATTGTGTTAAGTACAAAATTAAAATCCGAAGACATTTTTTTTTATGTTATCCGATTTATTGATTATTTCATTATATTAAATGTATTTAAGAATACTGATATTAATTTTTCTTATTTAAAAAATCCAAGGTCATGTTTTCTTCTCCCTATATATATTTCTATGAGATAATATTCAATAAATATTAGAACATATAATTACTGAAAGACTAAAGATATCCTAGAAACTTTAACAAAAGGAAAAAATAAAATATCATTGTCATTACTGTCAAAACAATAATAATTATTAAATTACACGGAGAAAAAAAAAACATCAACAAAAGAGTAAGGAAGAGAAACAATTAAATTATTATTATTATTATGAAAGAAACAAAAATAAAAGAAAGACTAAGAAAATGCTAGAAACTTGAACAAAAGATAAAACAAAGACATAATATAAAAAGAAAAATAAAAATTATCATTGCTATTACTGACAAAAAAATAAAAATTAACAAATTATCCAAAGGATAAAAAAATTATCAAAGAAGCAAGTAAGAAAAAGAATTATATTATTATTATTATTATTATTATTATTATTATTATTATTATTATTATTATTATTGTTGTTGTTGTTGTTGTTGTTGTTGTTGTTGTGTTATATTAGAAATTCTAAAAAATAAAAGTATAAGGGCTGAAATGAAAGTTAGATTTATTAACATTTTCAATTCAAGGACAAATTTGCAAAAATTGAAACATCTGTACCGAATATATTCAGCCTTTTCAACCTAATCCGAAAATTAAAAGATGAAGGACCGAAGTGAAACATTAACATTTCATTAATTGCAATCGAAGGACCCAATTGAACAAAATCAAAACTTATACAACTGAAATCAGGGTCATATATACAATTAAAAGTCAAGGGACCGAAATGAATTTATACAAAACTCGGGGGGCTCTTCTGCACTTTTACGTGCAAGAGAGAGAGAAACGGACCAACCGGCTTTAACCGACCACCGCCGCGTCCACGACCACCGTGTGAAGCAACGCGCCGCTTCGGGAGGAAGACCAAGAAGCGGAGAACCGGATTGGACGCCGGTAGACCATTTACGGCCACGGCCACCATATTACACCGCACGCGCCTCTTGAACGGGGCGGCGGGGCGGACATCGTCGAGCGCGTGCACCGCACGTGCCTGACAGATTTTAAAATATATATAAATAAGAATGGTCAGTTACCGTTATGTCCCTCACCTTAATTAATAGATTTTGTCTTATTAGGGGCTATAACCATCTTTAGCCATTTAAAAAATTAAAAAAAAAAGGTTGCAGCAGACCGGACCGGTCCGTACGCGCGCAATTAATCCCTTACCCCTCAGCCGAAAAAGTTATTTTGTGTTTTTACCGGGGCTAAAATCGTCGCGACACTGTTCATATGCGGAAAAAACAAAAAAAAAGGGTGGACGAACTCGCGCGACGCACGGAGGAGAAAGCTCGCGTCCATAGTGATTTTAGAGCGCGTGAACAGTGTTTTCGTTTTCTTTTAGTGTATTTGTTAATGTTAATGTTAATAATTGGAATTAGCAAAACGTCAAAGTATTTTTTGGAACTGTTAGAGGCGAAAGACTAGACTAATGCATTAAAAAATTGAACTGTTCAACCATGACGCTAAGCCTATCATATCTAGTTTCTTCTCAGTTAAGTTTTGATACCCTATATTTTTTACCTGACTACAACTTAAGGTACTAGGCTAATGCATTGCCTACGCTTTGAGTTTTCAAAATATATTATTGTAGTAATATTTTAACAAGAGGGATCGTTACAAGAAGAAGAAATCACATGGAAGCATCAAAATATATTATTGTAGTAATATTTTAACAAGAGGGATCGTTACAAGAAGAAGAAATCACATGGAAGCATCAAAATTGGCTCCAATAGGTTTCAACTCCTGTTAGTCAAAAGGGGCGGCCTCCCCCTGCCTAAATTACGGTGCTGATGGTTGATATAATTATAAAATTGCTCTAAACTATATCTTGAATTATTAGGTTTCGGGCCTGTTTGGGAGGGTGGTTACAGTTATTTTTTAAAGTGCTTTTTATTTAGAAATATATTAAAATAATATTTTTTTATTTTTTTTAAAAATTATTTTTGACATCAGCACATCAAAATGATTTAAAAACACAAAAAAAATTCATTTAAAATGAAAAAAAAATCAAATTTTCATGAAACGCAGAGCCAAACAGGCTCTTCAAGGATTAATCTATTTGACCCGATTGAGGTTGAAGTTACATTTTAAAGTGTTTTTTATTCAAAAATACATCTAAATGATATTTTTTATTTTTAAATATATTTTTTAAATTATCTTATCAAAGTGATTTAAAACCACTAAAAAATTTATTTTAAAACAAAAATTCAAAATAAAAAAAAAAAATTCAAAAACATTTTAAAAACACAAGGGTAGATGAAGCCTAGAATCAAACTACTATCTGTGTCTGGAGTAGATAATGGAAAAGGGTCGTTCTGAAGCTGTGATTGTGCTTAATATCGAGGTGGGAGTTGTTGTTTTTTTATAATAACAGGTGAAAATATATAAAAATAAATTTTTAAAATTTTTGATATCTTAATACATAAAAATTATCGAGAAATATTAAAAAAATATATTAAATTAATATTTTTTTTATGACATATATTTCTTAGAATGTATTTTAGTGCAATTTAAAATGCACTCCTAAACAAGCACGAAGGATGGAAGAAAATTTGGTGGGAATGGAAAGTTGAGATTGAGCATTTATTTGGTATTGGTATTAAGCAATTATTGATTATTACATATCTAATTCGTTGATTAATTATTGATTAGGTCTATTTTTATAATCATAAATTAGAAACAAAAAATGGAATGCAGAAAATTAATTATATATAAAAAAACAGTGAGCTAAACTATTTAAGATAAACTGCTTCAGCGAGGAAAAAAAAGTTATTTATTGTTTATTGGATGTCTGAATTTGTTAATTTACAAACTCTAATTTTAACTATTTAGGTGGTGTTTTTTTTGGTAGTATGATAGTTGTTTTTTAAAATATTTTTTTCTTGAAAATACATCAAAAAAAATAATTTTTATTTTATTTTTTAAATAACACCTCTAAATAATTTAAAAACATCAAAAAAAATATTGTTGGACAAGAAGTGTTAGCTAAGTTCTTTCTGCCAAGAGAAGTGTGAGCAAGTGTGCCTCGAACGAAACCACCAAGCAAGCGACCGAGAAAGAAAGACGATGGTGGTGAAGGAGCTTGAGCATTCAAGATCCCAATCCGATATGATTGTCTTGTAAGTGTGTCCATTCCAGGCCCATGAAGACGATCCGGTATTTTTTGAGCCGGCTTCCACTTATTAAATTAATAATAAAAAATAGGATTTTTACGGCCCTCCATTGATAAAAAGTGTTGATAACACTTGGGCTGTGCATAAATATTATTTATTAAAAGAAAAAATTATTCAATAATAAGAAATATTTTTAAATTATTGCATGTCTCAATTAAGATAAAATTTATCTTTGGATTTTTTTTTAACCCGTTATATGGTTAATAACTTTGCTATCAACCCTATATAATTGTGTAATAGAATATTACGAGCTGATTTGCCCGCGCGTTGCGCTGGGCTTTTTTATATGTTGAAAAATAATTGTTTTTTAGCGTGTTGTATTTTTTTTCTTATTTTTAAAAAATTATTTTTGACATTAGCACATCAAAATCATGTAGAAACACTTTTTTAATTTAACATTGAAAAAATTTAAAATTTGTTCAAAAGCGATTTTCAAACGCATTACCAAACACTCCTGTCATATCTCACCAGAATCATAGTTCAATCAAATTTTTTAAATAGTAATGAAAAACGAAAACCACATTTCAAATCACTGTTTGAAATTGCCATCTCCTTTGGCTATGTACAAAATAATAGTCATGGTGCACGTAAGCTAGCTTGGACATTGTAGTTAGAAAAAAAAATTATAAGTTGGAAAAAAAAACAATGTCAAAGGATTATTCGTGACACGTGTAACCTACCCCGATTATAAAAAATATATATATGTGAGGAAAAAATTATGGTGCGAGTAAACTGACCCGGACACCGCGAGTATTAAAAAAAAAAGCCTGAAAAAAAGAAGAGGAAAAAACATTTTCAAATATTAATAAACAGTGAAAATTGTAAAAAAAAAAAAAGTTCAGAGATTTATTGTGATGCGCATAAGCTGACCCGGACACCCCAGTTATCGAAAAAATGATTGAAAAAAAAACATGTGAAACACTTATGAACAATAGAAAACACTGTTCTTTACTCAAAAATCATTTTCGGTGGCAGGGGGACTCGAACTCCAGCAACCTGAGAAAAAATATTTACTCCTATTATCTATAATTAACTAAATAATTGGCGATGCGGCGGGTTTTTTTTTCTCTATGTAGAAAATTAATTGCTTGTATATGTATTGTATTTTATTAATTTAATATTTAGTTAGTATAATTATATTTAAGAATACTGATATGAATTTTTGTCCTTCAAAAAATCCAAAGTCATTTTCCCTCTCTCTTAATATATTTTTAGGCGATAATATTCAATAAATATCAGATATATTAGAAATAAAAATATTATAATTTGTTTTACAAACATAAACTTAATTTTTTTGTGTGCTATAATTATTTATTTGACGTCTCAAAAGAACAGTCTAATGGAAACGGGAAGTGACTTGTATATTTTTTAATTTGACTTGTAGATAATGCAAGTAAATTTGTCAACATTTTTTTTTGAGATATTTTTTTTTTGCAGTAATATTATATCTAAAATATTAAAAATAAAAACATTGGAAATCCTTGTAAAGAAATAAACTTAAATAAAAGAGCACAAAATTAAATTTTGAAGCCAATTTTTTTTATATATAAGATTTATTAATCATATTATTATATTAAATATATTTAAGAAAACATGATATGAATTTTTGCCCTTCAAAAAATCCTAGGTCATTTTTCCTCTCTGTCAATATATTTTTAGGCGATAATATTCAATAAATATTCAAACATATAATTAGTTTTACATATTTTAATTTGACATAAATATACAAAATATAATTAATTTGACATAATTTCAATAATATATTTAATTTAAAGGATAATCTTAGGCTATTTTGTTCTCTCTCTATATATTCTTAGGTGATGATATTCAATAAATATTAGAACATATAATTGGTTTCACATATTTTAATTTGATATCAATACACAAATATATAATTAAAAAGTCAAAACACTGCAAATTTATTTCAAGAAATAAACTTAAACAAAAGAACACAAAATTTAATCTTGAAGCTAATATATTTTTTTTATAAGATTTATTCATCGTATTATTATATTAAATATATTTAAGAATACTGATATGAATTTAAGTCATTAAAAAAAGTCTAGGTCATTTTTCCTCTCCCTCTATATATTTTTAGGCGATAATATTCAATAAATATTTGAACATAATATTAGTTTTACATACTTTAATTTGACATAAATATACAAATATATAATTAATTTCATATACTTGCAATAATATCTTTAATTTAAAAGACAGAATTGAAGTAAACCCAAACATTGAAATCAAATAATTCAAAACAAAACCGGAAATTAAAAGAACTGGGACTGAAATGAAACTGAAATTCATAATTAACTTGCATAGAAGGATAGAATTGAAAGAAATCAAACTTTTGGTACCTAAAATATTAAGGATTTATAATAAATTTGCATGGAAGGATGAAATTGAAATCAATCAAAACTTTGATACCCAAAATATTTAGAATTTTAGCCCACCCCGCAAAATTAAAAGCATGAGGACCGAACTGGAACTTCAAAACGTAATCAATTTCAATTGAAGGACGAAATTGAAACAAATCAAAACCTATTTAATCGAAATAAGGGCCAGAAAAACAAATTCAAACGTTCAGGGACTGAAATGAATTTTGACAAAAAACAGCTTAGCTGACGTCAGCTGGCGCAGGCAGGAGAGAGAAAGTGGGTGTGAAAATTCAAAAGGCCATTGACACGTATCCGAACACCATCTTGCCACACGCGCCGCCCCATGTGGAAGAGAACATGCCTGAAAATCATTCTAGACGCCGGTTGGGCATTTTCCGACGCCGTATGAAGGCGCACGCGCCGTCCGAAAAACGCGTGAGCCTTGGTTTTGTCGTTTTCGGGGGGCGAAACCATCGATGCACTGTTCATTCTAATATTAAAAAAAATGAAAAACCGGCCGGTCGGGCCGGACCGGACCGGTCAATTACCTTCCAGCCCCCGAAAATTGCGGCGTTTTTTGTCTTTTTTGAGGGCTATTTTCGTGCATACACTGTTCCGAAAAGAAAAAAAAAAGAAGGACATACACCCGCGATGCACCGGGTCAAAGTGCACATGAATAGTGCCTATGAGTCTGTAAGAACAGCAGAATCCGAACAGTATTTTCGCATTCTGGTTTAGCTTTTAAGAAAATTAAAAAAAAAAAAAAAACTCTATCTTTCTATCACTTTCCTAAAATTGACGTTATAGAATAAAAACCACATGCATAACACAAAAGTCAATTACTTAATCCACAATCTCTTCTCACAAGTATCTCTTCTTCTTCACCCTCTCCATCTCTTACAAGCCTTAGCCTACAAAACTACGTGCTTATACCAAACTAAACCTAGCACGAACCTATAAATAGAAAACAGTCCTTTAACAAACATCCCACAACCCCTCCAAAACAACATTTAATGGATGTGAAAATCAGAGAGGTCTTCGAGTCAGTCGGTTCCTTCTTCACCGGCGATGATCATATCCCATGGTGCGACCGTGACATCATTAATGTAAGTACATCTGTGGGTTATTGAGAATTTTGTTATTGATCATTTGGGGTTTGATATTTTCGCAAAAAATTGCTACCTTATTTAGATAGACGGACTCAGATTTCTTGTTCTACACATGTTAGAATGTTTAACCATTCTGTGGTTTAGAGAATATTGGTATTCCTGATGCTGGAGTTGATTGTTATGGCAGAAAGATTAATACTAGAGATTTGTTTTGACAATTTTGCTTTTGGTTTATGTAAGGATTGATGATAGATGTTGAATATGAGAGGAATGCAAGGAAAGGGTGAAACTTTTAAGATAGAGAATAAAGGTTTTTGTTTTTTGAAGTCAGAACATTGGGGCAATTGAAATCAATTTTGCTAAAAAAATATAGGTCCCATCTCGAGCCGATTCATTTTTCTTTCATGTATGGTCTTTGTACCCTTTCAAGACTCTAAATTCATTTTTCTTACTGGTTTTGGAGGCATTTACTGTCAGTTTGTGTAAATTTTGTGTGCTTGACAGTTCGTCTATAGCATCATTTTTTTTTCTGGGAATGGAATTGTGCCATATTTTTTCTTTTGATTTTGGAATATTGTACATATTTGTTCTTGTTTTCTTCACTGCTACAGGTTCAGCTGAATGGCTGTCTCCTGATGCTTACCCTGTGTATGTTTAAAAATTTAAGATTCGTTTAACTTTAGTGTCCTAGTTTGCTAAAGAAGTTATGTTATCGTCTTTTGTCTTGTTATGTAAATACTTTAGTGCAAGAAGTGCGAAATCTTTTTATAAAAATGGAAATGAAGAGTTAGATAACGCTTTTCCTCTGATGTTGCATGTGTTTCATTCAGTCCCAACCCCCAGGTCTTTAGCTTTTATGTTTCCTTTTCTGTTTAAAAATACTAAGGACCTATAAGTTGTTTTGCAAGCATTGAATCAAAAGTTATTTCAATTTTCCATGATTATGTGTTTTGGTTAACACTCTGCCCTTTTGATGCCAGGGCTGTGAGAGGGAGGTAGCAGAAGCTGCTGAAGGTGACTCAAAGGAACTTAAAACGGATAGCATTATGCGATTGTCATGGGCTCTTGTCCACTCTAAACAACCAGAAGACGTGCAGCGTGGGATAGCTATGCTTGAATGTAAACAAAGAAAACCAGTCTGTAATCTTTTTCTTGCTGCATCCAACTTCTTCATGTTGATGTCCTCATGTAGGAAATATTAGTGACAGTTGCTCCTTGTGTTTTTTTATGGAATAGGTTGTGTTTATTTGGGATTTTAGGGGTTGATGCAAAATTTGTAAATTATTTGAGGTTTTAACATGTTTGAAGAATAGTGAAGTTGGTGGCAAAGAGTTGATGGTTTTGATCAATTTAAGCTACATTTTGTTCATTTTTATTTCACATATAACAATGATATAAATTTCTTAGCATAAATTGATAAGTCTAAGTTGATAAGTTTAGAAAATAATGAATCATTATGATTTGGCAAAAATAAATAACTTAAAGGTGTTGTTCATGCAAATAAATAATGATTAATTCCTTGAGAGCCCAAATAACTTGATGGGTCCAAAAATATTCTAGATCTAGATAACTAGTAAGAACATGGTTTGATTTTGAAAAAAAAAGATATCTTTTTATTATTATTGACACGATGCATATTGAAATGTCCCAAGATTAAACCAAACATAATGGTTACAACTAGTTTATTTAATTTTCTCTCGAGAAAATTCAAAACTAACACGTTACAGGTAACAAAACTAACAAATACATATATCATAGGAAATAGACTCAAACACCAATAGATCAGATTCTAGGCGGAAATCAAGAGTTGATGCATTTGCAGTAATCTTCTACTTGGGTGGGAATCTTGTATAATAGGTCTGAGTGGCAGTAAGGCACAATCCAAAAGATGCAGCAAGAACTGTAATAAAGGTCCAGGGATTGCTAAAATAAGTTTTCTTCCACTCATACGCCCATCTTTTCACTATGCTCTCACACTGCTTATTAATAGCCATTTTGACATCATTGTAAGCAACAGTATCATATGTATCATGTGTCAAGGATCTTCCCATATCATTGTAAGCAGCAGTATCATATGTATGATGTGTCAAGGATTTTCCCATATCATTGAAGAGATTTGTGACTTTCTGGTCGGCTCCGAGATAATTGATAATTATGCCATTAGATCGCAGCTCCTCCACATCTTCAGCATCGTCAATCAAAGAATCCATGAATAATATGTATGAACTGACCCAAAGTTGATCAAGAGCAGCAGATGATTCATAGGCCACCAGGTTTAAGAGAAGGGACTCGGTTGACTCATCTATGATAATTGGAGGAGCTTCAACTTTCCGGATAAAACTGATGACTTGAATTTGACATCGGTGATAGCACCAGCAGTCCATCTCGGCCGAAAAAGGATTCCCACCTTCTTAAGATTCTTGGCAGAATAATACAAGACATGACCCCGGCTTCCTGGCTGGGCTTTTTTATGGTTATAGTGATACATGGACTTGTAATATAAAAGTTGAAGAAGATGGTCAGGCTGAGTCTTCCCTGGTGGTGGTGACCAATCCAAAGACACATTTTTTGAATTGCGGCGTCGATAGAAACATTTTAAGAGCGTTGGATGACTCAAGCAACAGAGTATCCGAACGGTGACTATTAATTAACAAAAGAGCTAAAACAGCTCGGGGTCGGCACTATAGCACCAGACCCAATGGCACTGTGGACTGGCCATTTCTCGGACGTGCGTCGCGACTGTTTGTCTGCCTTTTTTTTTTTTTTCTTCCATGAACAGTGTACCGACGCTTTTAGCCCTGGTAATAAGACAAAATAGCGCCGGGCTGACTGTAAAACACGCTGAGGATCAGGGACATGCATGTCATTGCACGCGTACGGACCGGACCGGTCCGGTCCGGTCCGCCGCATGTTTTGTTTTTTTTATTATTTATTGAAAATGGCTAATTACGGTTATGGGCCCGTATAAGACAAAAACAAGGATTTCGGTCGAGGGACATTCCAGTAATTGACCACATTTGTTTATTTATTTCCCGGGTATTGTCAGTGCGTGTGCATCACGCGCCTACCTGTTTCACGCCCCACGCCCTGTTATGTGGCGCGTGCGGAGTCATACGGTGGCCGGAGACGAGCTTCCGACAGACAGAGCGGTTCGCCTGGGAGTCTTCTTCCTCCCTAGGTGGCGCGTTTAACCTACAAATTCCCGTGTACGCGCCGGGGACCTGTTAAGCCGCCGGCCACGTTTCTCTCTCTCCCGCACGTAAAAGTGCGGGGAGAGTCCCCCCAATTTGTGCACCTTTTTACTTCGGTCCCTTGACTTTTGATTTTTGTTTTTTCTCCCGATTTTGGTTGCATAAGTTTTGATTTAGTTCGATTGGGTCCTCCGATTGCAATTGATTGGATGTCAATGTTTCAGTTCGGTCCTCCTTCTTTTAATTTTCGGATTCGGTTGAAATTATGCAATAAATACAGTACATAAGTTTCGATTTCTTCAATTGGATCCTTTGATTGAAATTGATAATATATTGAATTTTCATTTTGGCCCTTATAGTTTTAATTTTTAATTTTCATCCCTTGATAAATTGATATTTGTGTTTTATTTTCCATTATTAACATAATAATAATAATAATAATAATAATAATAATAATAATAATAATAATAATAATATGTATTATAATAATATAATAATAATAATAATAATAATAATAATAATAATATGTGTTTTATTTTCCATTATTAACATAATAATAATAATAATAATAATAATAATAATAATAATAATAATAATAATAATAATAATAATAATAATAATAATAATAATAATAATAATCATAATAATAATAATAATAATAATAATAATAATAATAATAATAATATATTCTTTTTCTTGCTTACTCTTTTGTTAATGTTTATGAGTGTTTTTTTTTCGGGATAATTTAATAATTTTAATTATTTTTGCAATAATAGCAACAATCATTTTATATCTAATATTACTGGAGATAAAAGACAACT
Source organism: Salix udensis (assembly GCA_029204005.1). Classification (NCBI taxonomy): domain Eukaryota; kingdom Viridiplantae; phylum Streptophyta; class Magnoliopsida; order Malpighiales; family Salicaceae; genus Salix; species Salix udensis. The sequence continues at coordinate 28,543,734 of CM055034.1, forward strand.
CAAGAACAACAAATAAACAAATTTGCCTAGGTTATCTACAATTAAAAAACGATACAAGTCACTTTTGTCTCGATTACATTGTTCCTTTTAAACGGCAAACAAGTCATTATTATATGTTTTAATATTTATTGCATATTATCGCCTAAAAGTATATAAAAAGATAAAAAAATGATCTCGGATTTTTTGTGATTAACAAAATTAATATTAGCATTCTTAAATAAATTTAATATAATAATATGATGAAAAAAATCTTATAAAAAAAAATGGCTTTGAATTTTAATTTTGTGCTCTTTTGTTAAAGTTTATTTCTTAAAAAAAAACAAAAAAGTTGGATTTTTTAATATTTAACATCTAATATTACCCGAGAAAAAAATACAACTCAATAAAACAAAAAGGTAAACAAATTTGCCTAGATTATCTACAATTAAAAAAATATATAAGGCACTTTCCGTTTCAACTACACTGTTCTTTTTTACCGGCAAATAAGTAATTATAGCACGCAAAAAAAATTATATTTTTTTTGAAAATAAATTTCAATATTTTTATTTATAATGTGTAAGATCTAATATTATTAGGGAAAAAATGCAACTCAATTTTTTTGTCAAATTTACCTACATCATCTACAATAAAAAATATACAAACCACTTTCCATTTCGATTAAACTATTCATTTTAGGCGGGGGGAAAATTATATGTTACATATTTTATCTATTATAGTGTTACTAATTAAATATTTAAACAACTAATTACAGTATTTTAAAAATCAATTAGTTTTCTACATAAAAAAAACCTAACGCAATGCGCCGACAAGCATACTAATTATACGAAGCAAAAAACTCATTTCTAACATATTTTATCTATTGCAATTTCAGTTATTAAACATTAAAATAACTAATTATAGGACGAAAAAAATAATTACAATATTTTTATTTATAATGTGTCAGATCTAATGTTACTGAAGAAAAAATGCAACTCATAAAAAAAATTACCTGCATTATCTGCAATCACAAAATAAAAGAACCATTTTCCATTTTGATTATACAGATTTTATCAATTATAATTTTACTAATTAAATATTATAATAATAAAATACAATACGTATAAATACAACTCAATAAAACAAAAGGTAAACAAATTTGCCTAGATTATCTATAATTAAAAAATATATAAGGCACTTTCCGTTTCAACTACACTGTTCTTTTTTACCGGCAAATAAGTAATTATAGCACGCAAAAAAATTATATTTTTTTTTTTGAAAATAAATTTCAATATTTTTATTTATAATGTGTAAGATCTAATATTATTAGGGAAAAAATGCAACTCAATTTTTTTGTCAAATTTACCTACATCATCTATAATAAAAAATATACAAACCACTTTCCATTTCGATTAAACTATTCATTTTAGGCGGGGGGAAAATTATATGTTACATATTTTATCTATTATAGTGTTACTAATTAAATATTGAAATAACTAATTATAGTATTTTAAAAATCAATTAGTTTTCTACATAAAAAAAACCTAACGCAATGCGCCGACAAGCATACTAATTATACGAAGCAAAAAACTCATTTCTAACATATTTTATCTATTGCAATTTCAGTTATTAAACATTAAAATAACTAATTATAGGACGAAAAAAATAATTACAATATTTTTATTTATAATGTGTCAGATCTAATGTTACTAAAGAAAAAATGCAACTCATAAAAAAAATTACCTGCATTATCTGCAATCACAAAATATACGAACCATTTTCCATTTTGATTATACAGATTTTATCAATTATACTTTTACTAATTAAATATTATAATAATAAAATACAATACGTATAAAAACAATCAATTTTTTACATAGATAAAAAAACCCCGCCGCATCGCGCGGGCATATCGCTCGTAAAATCTAAAAGAAATAAGATTGGGATCATAACCAACCCTAATGCAGCTAAGGCCATCGGGACCCATTTTTGAATTGGTTTACCGGACGAGCGGATATGAAGAGAGAGAAAATTATTGATGATTTCATTTGATTCGTTGAAATATCCATACCTGTGATACCTCTGTTTCCTCAATGAATCCAAGACTGCAAAAGGAAGTTGGTTCTCCAATAATAACAAGTCTCGTTTCACATGAAAAATTTGTTGTTCTGACATCTCCAATTTTTCGCTTTCATTATCCAGACAGTGCATGAATTGGAGAATGAAGCAGCCATCAATAAACATCATCTTGCTGAATTCCTCAACATTGAATTTTTCTGTTATGATCTCATCGTAGCATCCCCTCGCTTTTTGTAGCTCCTCTTTTACGTTGACGTAGAAGTCTTTTCTCGATGCTCCACTATCGTCGACTGGATCCTTGACAAACTCGACCATCATTCGAGCCTTGAGTTTCTCCACTTGTTGAAGCTTCCCCTCACGATCTGAGTAGTGATATGGACCAATTGAGAACGCCAAGGGTCTATAACATTCTTCTTTTTTTTCCTTGAGTTTTCCTGGAACCTCATGAATATTTTGTTCTGGAACCTTAGGAATGTTTGGTTCTGGAACCTCAGGAATGTTTGGTTTTCGATTGTTTTCGGACTCTTTGTACTCTTCCATTATTTCGCTAAGCCACACAGGAATTTCCTCGCTGGTTGTTTTAGAATTTCCTCGTACTTGAGCTATTGCAGGTGAACTCGGGTCTATCGTTACACCAGTAGATGTGTATCAGCCATTGTTGTGGGTTAGAGCCACAATTTTTAAACCTGACATGGAGGTTGATTCAGCTCAAGATTCAGGTCGCGAGTTGTAACAAGATCATCTTGTCATCCCGGTTGATAGTAAAAAAAGTTTACCAAGCAAAACAATGTTTTTGTTAAAAAAAAGTCAATGGATTGCAACCAAGTTTTTAATCAGGTCACAAGGTCAGCTCGAGTTCTTGAATGGATTACTCAAGTTTTTATATTTTTCTATTTTTTTAACCCAACTCGGATTCCTGGTTGACCCATCTAGCCAGGTCAGGCTTTAAAACTATGGTTAGAGCTATTTTTTAAATAAGTAACATAGAATTATTTTATTCATTTTTTTAGTTTTCTTTTTCTTTTTATTTTTTCATCTTCAATAATAAAAAATTATTTTCTTAGAAGTTTCAAAACATTTTTCCAACTCAAAAAACACAAAATGTTAAGCTATATCTTTATCTAATTCAATAACATAAAATACATATTATCACTACTATATAAATTCAAACTAGAATACATAGATTTCACTCGCTTTGTTAAAAAAATATCAATTAAATTTATATTGCGTGCTCATGGGACCTAGAAAATGCCACTACATAAATTAAACAAAACTTATACTACAAGCACATAATTAAATATAAATATTCTAAACAAGTAAATTAAACACATGATAAGTTAAGATCCAAATTTACTTACTAAACACATAATTAAACATAAAGCTAAAATAGTGTCAATACAATTTAATATAAACATTTATAATTAAAATAAGATTATTCTAAGCTCTTAAGAGATTTATAACTTACTATTTTTGTGAATCCCAATTATGTTTTTTTTCCTAAAATACACGTGATTAAAGCCCATTACACTACCACTAGGAAAAAAAAAGAATAAAAATTATGATACCGTCCTATCCACAGGTTTTAAGGGTTTAGCATCTAAAACGGGAGCTCATCTGTGCATACGAAATGGAGAGAAAGACTGGGAAGTGGAGAGAGAGTAAAGCAAGGAATTTGACATACCTTTAAGATCTCTCTTGTGATGGCAGAAGCAGCAGCGAGAATGATATGGTAGTGCTAAGAGATATCTATGCAAATATAGAGAGATAGGATAGGATATAAATGGTATTAGCAAAAAGTCTTAGTGTATTTTTGTCCAAAAAAAATTCTGTGGTGTTGAAAAAAATGGAGACGTAATTTATTTTTTAACTTTATTTTGTTTGGCTACCCCTTAACCCATTACAAATAGAACTGGTTATTCATTCCCTCCAGCCTGATATATGAATGGTAGAGGAGCAAGATTAGCCAATCACAACCAATTTTAAATAGCAAAACAAGCTCACAAAAAGGAAGAAATGGCAGAATTGTTCGTTAATCAGGCAAAACAATATGCAGAGACAAGGCCAAGTTATCCTCAAGAGCTGTTCCAATTCATTGCCTCAAAAACTCCCACTCATGACCTTGTATACGATGTTGGCACAGGAAGTGGGCAGGCTGCTCGATCGGTGAGATCTCTTGTACACAATTCACTTAAACAAAGCTGTCCCCTTGATTTTTCCTAAGATTCTTAGCAGCCCACCATTTTTTACATACGAACACTAAAAGTTTATGTTTTCAAAATATTTTTTACCTGAAAATAAATTAAAATAATATTGTTTTATAAATAATAACTTATCTTTGTTCAGATTGCAATAACAAATGGAGGCTAATTAAAACTTTGAAGATGTTTTTTCTAAGATATGATAAAGCATATTATTTGAGTATGCTTCGGCTTATTAAAAGTTTTTTTTTTTTCATAAGAAAAAATAGGTCTTTTTTAATAGGAGATTCGTCCACTTTGAGTTGATCATTTTTAATAAATTATTATTTCACGGCCCTCCATTAAATACAAATGAGGATTGTTACTGTGGAAAGAAATATTTTTTTGTTTTTTTAAATACAAACGTACAACAACAACAATCATCATAATAATAATATATTATATTTATGTGCTGGGATAAGTCGCATGACTTTTTGGTTTTTTTAACAATGGACTAGACTCGACCCAGTCAATTAGACTTGGCTGAATGGGTCAGCCCACTATGGTAGATTAATTTATTACCACCCCTACATGCAAATTTGCATGCATGGATGCTGCAGGTGGAGGAAAGCAAACAAAAAAGAAAACAAGGTGGGGAGGCTTACTTGGCCGTAAGAGTTTTCAAAGACGTTCTTGGTGATGCAGGGAAGGGGTTGGACAATTGGACAATTGATGGTGGTGTCACCGGAGAAGATGGGGGGGGAGGGAAATTTTTGGGCTGATATATGTAATTTAACTCTTCATTGAGCTTTATACTTAAATGTTTTTTTAATCTTACCCCTTATTTCAACAAATCAAGTCCTCAAGACTCAACGTCTTATACAAAATAGTCATTAGCTGTAAATTTCTTAAATTTAGTTCTTAATTGACCATAATTTTTTATTTATTTTTATTTCTGATTTCAATCAATTGACTTGATAAAAAATAAATTTAATTTTCTAAAACTTCAATTCTATCAATTAAGCCCAAATCAGGCTTCAAAGCCCATAATAAAACTAATTTACCCACTTAAAGTATATTTAAGTGTTTGCACCTAATTAAATCATTTAATTAGGCTCAAATCGATTCCTAAACATAATTGAACTTTAATTTGACCCATGATTAAATCAAATTGACCTATTAAAAATATAATTATATTATTAGACTAAATATTTATGCCATTTATCCCATTTGTTTTCCAGCATCATTTATATATATATATTTTTTAATTTTTTGTATTTGTTATTTATTTTATGACTTGATTTGACACACAAAATGAGATAAGAAACAAAATTACATAAAACCAAATAATTCAAACTGTACGTTATAGGGAGAAAGATACAAACAGGGGCACCGTCGATGTTTAGGAAGTGAAGTGCTCGATTTAGTTGATAGAGAAAAACACTTAGTCACAATTACAATCATTGGCAGGGAATACTGCTAAATAGCTCTGAATGGCAGTTAATATAATGGTTAAAGCTGCATGTGTCATAGGCTATCAAGTTTAAGAGCACGGACTTGAATGACTCTTCTATGGTTAATGGCGGAAGAATTAGTTTGCCTCCACGGAGTGATGGTTGGAACTCCACATCTGAGTAAGCATTACTACACACATAAGTAAACATAAAACTAAAATATTCTCAATACAATTTAATATAAACATTCCAAACAACTAGCTTAAACAATAATAATTAAAATAAGATTATTTTTGTGAATCCCATATTATGTTTTTTTCCTAAAATACACCTGATTAAAGCCCATTCCACTACCACTAGGAAAAAAAAAGAAAAATATGAACAAAAATTATGATACCATATATTAATTAATAACATTCTTAATAAATGTAAAAATTCATGACAATCTCCTAGATATATCACAATCGTCTGTGCAATGCTAATTACCAAAACTATCCAAGGTTTCAAAGGTGTAGCATACGAAATGGAGAGAAAGACTGGGAAGTGGAGAGAGTAAAGCAAGGAATTTGACATACCTTGAAGATCTCTCTTGTGACGGAAGAAGGAGCAGCAACAATGGATTAGAGAATGAAATGTTAGGGTTAAGAGAAATCAATGCAGAGAGAGAGATAGGATAGGATATACATGGTATTAGCAAAAAGTCTCCTGTGGTGTTCAAAAAGAGGAGACTTAATTATTTTTTTTTGACTTTGTTTTGATTTAAAGAAAATTTTAAAAAATATATTTTTCATGTCTTTTAACTGAGGTAATATGGTGGAAAAATCAAAATAAATTTTAAAATTCATAAAAATGTATTATTAAATTATAAATTTCTTCTTGCATTTTTTTTTCATTTTAAATAGTGTAGAACTCTGAGCACGTCCTGAAAGGTTTTCAAGTTCTCTATTTATCTTAGGATTGGTAAAGTTAGTAGCTAAACCAATAATTGGTTTGGTGGTAAAAGAAGGAGATTGATTGGTGTGCATTATTAAATGAAAGATTTAATTTGATGATGGTGATAAAGGGTGCGTATCGAGATGATAATGGAAAGCCAGTTGTTCTCCAAAGCGTCAGAGAAGCTGAGAGGAGGATCCCCGGCAACTTGAACATGTGAGTCATTTAATTTTTAACTTTAATTAATCAATTTTAATCTTAGTGAATAGTATTATATTTGTCTGGTTTGCGTTATTTTTTATATGTGAGATTTTATTCTGGTATTTATTCAACAATAGATGCTCTGGTGGTCCTTTGCCACATTCAATAGGAGTTACCAATCAACCAATCAAAGGCCAGTAGGCCACTTTTGTTTTGTTAGTTGCCCATCTTTAGTTCTCTTTTCCTTTTAGAAAGAAAGAAAAAAGTTATAGCTTCCTTTCCAATTGGTCTGGGAGGTGGGTGTGGACTTAACGTGTCGTGGCTGTAGAAAATCACTTAATTAAAAGCACTCAGCATTTTGAATTACTTTGTGGCAGGCAAAAAGCTTTTGTCTGAAAGACTCTTTGCCGAAAGAGCACCACCACTGCCTATGGTTTTGTCGCTGTTGCTGGTCGTAGATATGTGGCACACGTCATCACAATACAGAGTCAAAAGAACCCTTAAAATGTGCCAACTTCAAGCCTAGACATTTTGAACATTTGGCATGGGTAGCAATTTCAAGCCAATCTGGAGGGAAAAACTATAGGAAGCAGACATTATTTAAGGTAATAAAGCAGGCATTTAACAGTAAGCCTGACTCCAATGCTGCAGGCAGCACAAGCATCAACAAATTTGCAATGCATTGCAGGGATAATTTCAAACAATCCAAAAAAGGCTCGTTATATTTCGTTTTTTACCTTCCAAAAGGGCTTCACAGTCTTCTTCGATGGTCACAGTAAGAGGCATTGCAGGAATAATTTCAAACAATCCAAAAAAGGCTCGTCTATATTTCGGTTTTTACCTTCCAAAAGGGCTTCACAGTCTTCTTCGATGGTCACAGTAAGAGGCCTCAACAATATTGCAATATTCTGGGACTTCTTTGGATCAAGCACTCTATTCTCCTGGTTGTGTGAAGGAAAAAAACAATAACAAAAGAGAAAGCAAGAACAAAAACTACAATTAATATTATTATTATTATTCTTGTTGTTGTGTTAATAGTGAAAAAAAAAACAAAATTAAATCAAAGAATAAAAAAAAGCCTAAAAACTTAAACATAAGATAAAACAAAAATAAAATAAATAATAAAATAAAAATAAAAATTATTAGCTGAAAAAAATATCATTTGACGTGGAAAAAATTAATGAAAAAACAAAATTAAATCAAAGAATAAAAAAAGCCTAAAAACTTTAACATAAGAGAAAACAAAAATAAAATAAATAGTAAAATAAAAATAAAAATTATTAGCTTAAAAAAATATCATTTGACGTGGAAATAAAAAAAACTAATAAACAAAATAAACAAAAGAACAACGGGAAACAAATTAAGAAATATAAATTTTCAACTCATTATAAACACAAACTAAAATTTAAAAAAACAATACTACCTCAACAAAAAGAGAAAATAATAAAAAATAATAAATTACCCCGAGAAAAAAAAATCAACAACATTAATAAAAGAGTAAGCAAGAAAACAACTAAAATTATTATTATTATTATTATTATTATTATTATTATTATTGTGTTAATAATGAAAAAAAAATTAAAACAAAGACTAAAAACAAGCCTAAAAACTTTAACAAAAGAGCAAAAAATAAAAATGATAAATACAAAAATAAAAATTATTAGCTGAGAAAAAAATCACTTGACTTGAAATAATAAAATAAAAACTAATAAAAAAACTAAAAGAAAGAACAAAGAGAAAAAAAACAGAAATATCAATTTTTAAATTATCACAAACACAAACTAAAATTTAAGAACTAAATGTTTCAAAAAAAATACCACCTCAATAAATAAGAAAATAATAAAAACTAAAAACTAAAGCTAAGAGCACACATATATAAACATGAATAAAAATAGGGACTATTTCAGAAATATAAAATAATAAAGGAATTAAAATAAAAAATTAAAAGTATAAGGGCCAAAATGAAAACCAAATATATTATCAATTTCAATCAAATGATAAAATTGAAAAAATCAAAACTTTTGTACTGAATATATTAAGGGATTTAAAACCAATCTGGAAATTAAAAGAATGAGGACCGAATTGAAACCTAAATATATAATCAATTTCAATTGAAGGACACAATTGGAACAAATCAGAACTTATATAATAAAAATCAGGATCATGCAAAACAATTAAAAGATAAGGGACTGAAATGAAAACACCATAAAACCAGGGGCTTGCCCTGTACTTTATCACGCAGGAGAGAGAAAAGGGGAAAAAAACTTTCAACCAATCATCGTCACGAAACCGGCCACCGTGGGCTACGATGTGCCAAACCATGAGGAAGAGGACATGGCAGCGCATCAGGTGAGACACCGGTTGGGCATTTTACGCCACTGGACGATGCCGCACGCGCCGCCCGAAGCGGGCATGAGGTCAAATACTATCTGTCGTATATGACACACACGCGCGCAGTATTCGATAGATAATAATATAAAAAAGTGGTCAATTATTGGAACACCCATTATAGCCAAATCTTCAATTTTGTCTTATTGGGGGGCAAATTAGTATTTAGACATTTTAAAAATGTGAAATTCCCGGGGCACCCCTCCCGACCAAATTTTTTTTTCTCTTATTGGGGGCAGATTAGTATTTAACCATTTTTTTAAAAAAATGTGAAATTTCCGTGGAATCCCTCCCAACAGATTAGGGTTTTTCAAGGGATAGAATGATTATTTTACTATGCAAATAAATATAAAAAATCAACAAACCGGTGAACCGACCGAACCAAAAATACCTGAAAACTGAACCGACCTAAAAACACACTATTATAATCCACAGTGTTTTCACTGACAATGAACAGTGAAAACACTGATCTCTTTTAGTATATGTTACTTGTTAAATTATTCGCACTATGTTACGGGTCGAGCAAACAATTTTTATAATTGTTGGGATTAAAACAATTAATAGGATTTGCTAGTTCAAAAATAAAATATAATATCTATACATGCAGAGTTTGATATAAGGAAACATATCAACATATTCTATTATAACAACAACAACATCGAAATCTTAACATCTAAATTCATCATTACTATTATTGCCAAAATAATAAAATCTATTAAATTACCCCTAGAAAAAAAAATAAAAAAAGATTAAGTAACAAAAAAATAAAATTATTATTATTATTATTATTATTATTATTATTATTATTATTATTATTATTATTATTGTGTTAATAATTTAAAAAAAAACTAAAAACTTTAACAAAAAAGCAAACAAAAAAATAAAATAAATGATAAAACAAAAAATAAAAAATTTAGCTAAAAACAAATCATTTGACTTGAAAATAAAATAAAATAAACTAATAAAAATACCAAAAGAAAGAACAAAGAGAAAAAAAACAAAAATATCAATTTTCAAATAATCATAAACACAAACTAAAATTTAAGAACTAAATTTTTCAAAAACAAATACCACCTAAATAAATAAGAAAAAAATAAAAAATAAAAACCAAAACTAAGAGCAATACATATATAAACATAGACAAAAATATGGACTATTTCAGAAATATAAAAATATAAAAGAATTAAAACAAAAAATTAAAAGTATAGGGGCCGAAATGAAAACCAAATATATTATCAATTTTAATTAAATGACAAAATTGAAAACCTCAAAACTTCTGTACCGAATATATTAAGGGATTTAAAACCAATCCGAAAATTAAAATAACGAGGATCGAATTTAAACCTAAATATATAATCAATTTCAATCGAATGACCGTATTGAAACAAATCAAAACTTATATAATAAAAATCAGGACTATGCAAAACAATTAAAAGATTAGAGATTGAAATAAAAACCACCATAAAATCGGGGGCTTGCACTCTGTACTTTAGCATGCGGGGAGAGAGAAAAGTGGAAAAAAAACATTCAACCAACTACCGTGGGATACTACACCCCCACACCCGGAGGAAAAGTACATGGCGGCGCATCGGGTGAGACGCGGATGGATATTTTCCAATCATTTGGAATACACGGCACGTGCCACTCAAAGAGGGCATGAGGCCGAATACTGTCAGCCGCGCGTGTCACACACGCGCACAGTAATCGGCAAAAAAAATTTTAAAATGTGGTAAATTACAGGAACACCCCTACAACCAACTCTTCAATTTTGTCTTATTGGGGGCATATTAGTATTTAGTCATTTTCAAAAAATGTGAAATCCTCGTGGCTCCCCTCCCGGCCAGAGTATTTTTTTGTCTTTTTCAAGGGATAAAATAGTTATTGTACTGTGCAAATAAATATAAAAAAATTAATAAATCGATGACCCGACCGAACCGACCCGAAAACCAAACCGCTCCAAAAACACACTATTACAATCCACAATGTTTTCTTCACTCATAATAAATAGTGAAACACTGATTTCTTTTAGTTTATTTTATAATAATACAGTTTCCTTAGTCCTTGCTTTTTCTTGCATATATGAATCCAATCATGACAAGACCTCATCAAAAGATAGGCTTTCCCCGATTTTCAGGTTAAAGAAAATATTTTAATTTAGAAAAGTAGTGTTGAGTGGCAGAAATGAATGGCAAGAAGATTTCTGTATCGCCATTACATGGCAAGCTGTTCTTTCTCTTCCTGTTCATCCATGGTATCACTAAGCGTCACAGCTTTTGTCTCTGGCATACAGAAAACAAACACGCTACGAGCACAAAATCACCCACCAAACACTCCATATGACAAGATACTGTTACTTCTCCCAGCAGAAATTAGAATTGGACTAAACACAGCTTCAAATACAAGTGCTTGCCTTGCCATCGACGAGGCTCCGTTCCTCACACATGCTGGAAACAATTCCAGTGTGTAAATCATTAGCATAATAAAAGACACTGAAGTATGATACCAGCTCCAGTCCAACCAGTACCACTTCCTTCCAGTTCGTTTTCTGCTAGAAGTGATCGTTTTCTGCTCCATTTGCTTACTATGAAGGAAAAGACGATGTATGATGGTATTTCTGTTAGAAATTACCATTTTGACCCTCATGACATACTCATGTTCTTGTTTATTCAAACCCATGATCATGGAGATAGCTCACAGGGTTTGATCATGGGAATCAATTAATTGATTATGGGGATCAATTGCCTAATTTTCTCCTTAATGGGAGCAAAAAATTAGTTAATAAATTAATGAGAGGGGTCTTTGATATACCTATAAATAATAGTTTGTGTACTCCATCTACTGCTACTGGTAGGCATAGACCAGAAGGTTTCTCTCGTAAAAAAATTCTATTATTATGAAGTTGTGTTGCTGCTGCTGTATTGAGAATTCATTCGGAGCTTGAGCAAAAAATGGTTAGAGGTATTTATAATCTAAATTTCCGCTGCTATATGAATTTAGCATTCGATAATATAATGCGTATAACATGAGTTATCAGAGCCTCCTTTCTACTATTTTGCTCAGTATATTTGTTAGTGATTCTCAGTGTATTAAATCATTTATTTTGATTTCCAGTTTATGAACTTGCATTGTTATTTTACGTAACTATCTGTTTATGACCTGTTGTTAATGACAATATGTGTAACTAAATTAAATTGGAAATTAAAATTGATGGAAGGAGAGGCTACGGGCTTTCAGCCCGTCCTGTGACCGGTGCTTATAAGGGCCACCAGTGAGAGCAGTGACAACCCTTTAAGGACTGTCTATCAAACAGGGAGGGGCCAGTGGCTCACCGTGACAGGACTGGGCGGTGGCTCCTGTGGCCACCGCATGAGGACCTATAAGTTTTCGGTCGGCTACACTGTTACCGGCGCATGAGGTAGCTAGTGCAAGTTTGAGTTTAAACGGGTCAAAGGGTTAAATTCAGGTAGGGTTTTTTCAAACCCATAAGTAACCGGGTCAGTTCAAAATAAAGGTTCATTTAGTGGGTTAGACCGATTTGGTCCAACCCAATACAGACCGACCAAATAAAATGGGTTGGCCCGCCCGTACAGTAGTAAAAAAAATTAAGATGGGAAATTATGGGTGTAGGGTTCAAACTTGGGCTCTCCAAGTTCATAAAAGTAACCCAAACCATTATGCTATGTTTCTTTTATACTTACATAATGTAGTTTTTATTCATTTTATTTTATATGTAAAGTACATTATGCTTATGTAATGTAGTTTTTATTCCTCTTGTTTTATGTTGTAAAGTATTTCATTAATACATTACATTAACTTAGGAATATAGCTTGTGATTTATATTATTTGAATATAAATTACTTGATATATGGACATAAGAATAATCAATTAAACCATCAATGTTAGTGAATTTTATGGTACTATCCAATTTTCAATGTCTAGGAAAGTTCTGTCTAGGAAAGTCTTGATATTTAAGTGTGTCCATTAAAATCCACCTCATTTTCCTGGGAACTTACCTCGTTGTAATTTGGAAAAATACTGTTTAATTCATATTGGTTTGTTTAACTACTAAGAACCTTATCTAGACATCGATATAATTATTAGATGTTAATGAAGCAATAATTATCATAATAATCTTAGAAATGCCACAACATTCTAATTTTATAAATGATAGTTACATCAGAATATATATGTGAACTTCATAAGGAAACTTAACATCGGGTTGTAATTAATTTATAAATTTAATTGCTAATCTCCATAGGGATGTTTTTATTTTTATGACTTAATTAGAATAAGATAGTAAATTTAATATTTAAAAAAATAAAATTTATCTTAGGCCCACAGTACATGAAAAATTTTATTTATTAATCTTTAAATTTATTAGACTTATTAATAAGTACTAAATTTCATGCATGATGCAACATTTGCCCATAGGTACATTGAAATTTATTATTAAATTGACATTGATTAATTTAAATAAAGTTATTTCATAGCAATAAAGTATTTTTTTTAGTTTTCTTAATATTTGTTGTTATTCCTTCCACTTTGATTGAAATAGTTCCGATATTAAATTGTAATAATTTTTTCCGAATGGAAAGAAAATTTGCTTTTTACATTGGGGTGCATGGAACTTGACTTGTCGCTCCGTGAGGATGAACCACCCGCCCTACTCCAAGTACAACACTAGAGGTTGCTAAACATGAACAAGTGGGAGCAATCTAATCGCTTAAGTCTCATGTTTATAAAATCTCACATCATTAAGGCAATCGGGGTTCAATTCCGTAATGCACTAAGGCTAAGGACTTTATTAAAGTCTGTTGAGGAACAATTTGTCGCTTTTGATAAAGTCTTAGTCGGCACCTTAATGAAAAGGTTGTCAAGCAAAATCCTTGACAATTTCACAAGTGTGCGAGAGCTCATCATGGAAATAAGGGATATGTCTGCTCAACTGAAGTCCCAAGAGGTTGATATTTTTGAGCCATTCTTGGTGCATTTCATACTTGTCTCGCCCATCTGAATATAGTCCTTTCAAAATTTCTTATAACACACATAAGAACAAATGATCAGTAAATGAACTTCTGACCATGTGTGTTCAAAGTGTGGTAAGTCAGTTCATGCATTCATCAGGAGAAGAACATATGGAAATTGTTTATCGGATCTTAAGGTATCTAAAAAGTGCACCAGGAAGAGGACTTCTATTTTCTAAAGGGGAGGTCCAAGATATTAAAGGGTATATAGACTCAGATTGGGCAGGAAATCAGACTGATAGGAGATCAACATCCGGATATTTTACGTTCGAAGAAGGTAACCTTGTCACTTGGAGAAGTAAGAAGCAAAAAATGGTCGCAAGGTCAAGTGCAGAAGCAGAATATCGAGGAATGACTCATGGTGTGTGTGAATTACTATGGATCAAACAAGTATTACAAGACCTGATAATTGGTTATGGAACATCTATGGGTCTACACTGTGACAATAAGGCAGATATTGAAATTGTTCATAATCATGTTCAACATGATCGTATCAAACACGTTGAAGTTGACCGACACTTCATTAAGGAAAATCTTGATCGGAAAATTATACAACTTCTGTTTGTTCAGTCTGAAAATCAGCTAGCCGATATTCTCATAAAGGCAGTCTCCGAAAGGGTGTTTTATGATGCTATTGACAAGTTGAGTATGATAAATATCTACGCTTCAACTTGAGGGGGAGTGTTAAAATATGGTCGTTAAAATATGACCATTAAAAAATAGCTGTTAAAATATGGCCGTTAATTTCCAGAAATGGAAATTGTGTAAAGTAGGGATAAAGTAGCTTTTATCTTTAGCTAAATTAGTCTTGTAATTACTCTATAAGTTCATTTTCAATTGTAATGGAAAAACAACTCTGAAATATACGAATTTATACTCTTAACAACTTCATAATTATTGAGAAATAACAGTTAGCCAAACCAAATGAAGCATCAAAATTGGCTACCCATTACAAATATATAACGTATCCATGGTTATTCATTCCCTCCAGTCCGCTAATATATTTTTCTCTGCGCATCATGTGACAATATCCTGAAAGTTATATGAATGGTAGAGGAGCAAGATAAGCCAATTACATCCAATTTTAAATAGCAACACAAGCTCACGAAAAGGAAGAAATGGCAGAATTGTTCATTAATCAGGCAAAACAATACGCAGAAACAAGGCCAAGTTATCCTCAAGAACTGTTCCAGTCATTGCCTCAAAAAATCCCACTCGTGACCTTGTGTGGGATGTGGGCACAGGAAGTGGGCAGGCTGCTCGATCGGTGAGTTCTCCTGCCCTCCTGTGTCTCTTATCCAATTCATCTGCCTGGCATTTGTGTTGACTGCAATTCTTGATTAGATTAATATTATAACCAATGCAAGTTTCTTTCAGCTAGCGCTGGGATATACAAGAAAGTAACAGGCACAGACACAAGCATAAAACAGCTAGAGTTTGCACCAAAACTTCCGAATGTGAGCTACCACCATACTGCTCCTGTGATGTCAGGGAGTGAACTTGAAGAAACTGTGTCAGCACAATCTAGTGTTAATCTAGTGACTATTGCTCAAGCCATGCATTGGTTTGATCTCCACGCATTTTACCAACAAGTAAAATGGATACTCAAAAAACCTTATGGAGTCATTGTAGCTTGGTGCTACACAATTCCTGAAGTCAATGACTCTGTAGACTCAGTCCTCGAACAATTTCACTCCATTGATTCTGAACCCTTTTGGGAACCTCGGCTTAAATTGATCGACGACAAGTATAGGAGCATTGATTTTCCCTTTGAGGCAGTTGAAGGAGCTTATCATACAGGACCATTCAAGTTTGTAGCAGAGAAACTGATGGATTTAGATGAGTATCTTACGTACCTAAGGTCATGGTCTGCGTATCAAACGGCTAAGACAAAGGTTGTGGAGCTACTGAGAGATGATATGATTGAGAGTTTCAAGCGTGCTTGGAATGAAGACGGGCATGACCAAAAAGCTGTCAAGTTTCCTGTTTACCTGAGGATTGGCAAGGTGGGAAATGCATGAAACTGTAAACCAAATGGTTCACCGACTAGATAAATGGAAAATAAAGCCAGAATGAAAGTTAAAATGTTTCTCGATGAAAAGTTCTCAGTTGATCAATAAAATGCTCATGGAATTAGAATGTGGCTTGTCTTGTCTCTACCCCTTGAAGGCTGCTGCTTAAATATTACTTTAGTGTTAGTCAAAATGTCCAATCTTCCAGTTGATGTTCAACCATACAGCTGAAGAATTAATTAACAGCGAAGTTATTGAAAAAAGATATGAAGTTTCTCTGGCAATCTATTCTGCAATCCGTAAGAAAAACTAAGAGTACAAGAAGAAAATCATGCTTGGGCTACAAAATTCCAAAAAATCCAACCTCACTTTTAAGCCCCATAAAGCAAATTCCATCTTGCTGCCATATGCTTCAACTCCCACTAGTCTGCCATGTCATCCCAGCACCAGAACTTCTGCTCGGATCTTTTTTGTGCAGCTCCACCAACCCAATCCACAAAAAGATTTGGTCTCCAAGAACCATATTTTTCTAACCTCTTTAGTGCAGCAAAGACTTGTGGCCTGGGCTCCAACAACATTATACAGGCCGAACAGACTTCTTCTTGCATATATGAATCCAATCATGACAAGACCTCATCAAAAGATACGCTTTCCCCAATTTTCAAGTTAAAGAAAATATTTTAATTTAGAAAAGTAGTGTTGAGTGGCAGAAATGAATGGCAAGTGGATTTTCTGTATCGCCATTACATGGCAAACTGTTCTTTCTCTTCCTGTTCATCCATGGTATCACTAAGTTTCACACCTCTTGTCTCTGGCAAACAGAAAACAAACACACTACAGCACCCAGCCAAGCACCCCATATGACAAGATCATGTTACTTCTCCCAGCAGAAATTAGAATTGGACTAAACACAGCTTCGAATACAAGTGCTTGCCTTGCCATCGACGAGGCTCCGTTCCTCACATGCTGGAAACAATTCCAGTGTGTAAATCATTAGCATAATAAAAGAGACTGAAGTATGATACCAGCTCCAGTCCAACCAGTACCACTTCCTTCCAGTTCATGAGGCACATTATGCTGCAAGAAGAGATCGTGAACGAATACCAGGGTGGATTGAACGAATTGGGCTCGTCCGAAATGTCCTATTACCCTTTCAACAACCGAATAAAGGGAGCGCTGAGATTCATCGACGGCCGGGTTTTCCGGCTCCGCCACAAGGCATGGAGACAATAAAGGGCTAGAATCTGCCAGCCATGCTGCGATTCTGGTTGTGCTATCAGCTAGCAAGTTTACTGGTGATACTGAAAATGAAGAGGTGTGGATACATGACAGACATTCTGGTTCACTTAAAAGCCTGAGAATGGAACCAAATGCCTTGGATTTGGAACCCCACTAAAAGATTTAGTGCTCACAGAGGCTTTAGACTTTCGTTTTAGAAAATCTTGCTGTGAAATGAATTTAATCTCAAACATTGAGTGCAGGAATCCACTTTGGAATAATTAAAGACACCAACAAGGACAGTCAAGCATGAAACATAAATATTAAAATAATCCGAAAATATAAAAAACAAATTAAAAAAAATAACTTATTTTGTTCGGATAGCTATAACAAATGGAGGCTAATTAAACCTTTGAAGCTGCTCTATTTTCTTTTAAGATACGATAAAGGGTATTTTTTGAGCCGGCTTCCGCTTATTAAATTTTTTTTATAATAAGAAAAAATAGGCTTTTTATAGGGAGATTCGTCCACTTTGAGATTGATCATTTTTAATAAATTACTATTTTACGGCCCTCCATTGATGTTCGGGCATGTTTGGAAGAGCTGTTGCGGTAGCTTTTCAAAGTGTTTTTCATACCGAAATACATCAAAATAATATTTTTATTATTTTTTAAAAATTATTTTTGACATCAAAATATCAAATTGATCTAAAAATACCAAAATAGATTTATTTAAAATAAAATAAAAAATTACCAAAAACTGCGGCGAGGCAGGTGAAACGCCAAACAGCTTCGAAAAGTGTTGATAACACTTGGGCTGTGCATACATATTATTTATTATAAGAAAAAATTATTCAATAATAAGAAATATTTTTAAATTATTGCATGTCTCAATTAAGATAAAATTTATCTTTGGATTTTTTTTAACCCGTTATATGGTTAATAACGTTGCTATCAACCCTAAATAATTGTGTAATTGAATATTTTAAAAAAAAAAAACTCTATCTTTCTATCATTTTCCTAAAATTGACGTTATAGAATAAAAACCACATGCATAACACAAAAGTCAATTACTTAATCCACAATCTCTGCTCACAAATATCTCTTCTTCTTCACCCTCTCTATCTCTTACAAGCCTTAGCCTACAAAACTACGTGCTTAAACCAATCTAAACCCAGCACGAACCTATAAATAGAAAAGAGTCCTTCAACAAACGTCCCTCAACCCCTCCAAAACACCATTTAATGGATGTGAAAATCAGAGAGGTCTTCGAGTCAGTCGGTTCCTTCTTCACCGGCGATGATCATATCCCATGGTGCGACCGTGACATCATTAATGTAAGTATATTTGTGGGTTCTTGAGAATTTTGTTATTGATCATTTGGGGTTTGATATTTTCGCAAAAAATTGCTACCTTTTTTAGATAGACGGACTCGGATTTCTTGTTCTACACATGTTAGAATGTTTAACCATTCTCTGGTTTAGAAAATATTGGTATTCGTGATGCTGGAGTTGATTGTTATGGCAGAAAGATTAATACTAGTGATTTATTTTGACAATTTTGCTTTTGGTTTATGTAAGGATTGATGATAGATGTTGAATATGAGAGGAATGCAAGGAAAGGGTGAAACTTTTAAGATACAGAATAAAGGGTTTTTGTTTTCCGTTTTTTGAAGTCAGAACATTGGGGTAACTGAAATCAATTTTGCTAAAAAAATATAGGTCCCATCTGGAGCCGATTCATTTTTCTTTCATGTATGGTCTTTGTACCCTTTCAAGACTCTAAATTCATTTTTCTTACTGGTCTTGGAGGCATTTACTGTCAGGCTGTGTAAATTTTGTGTGCTTGACAGTTCGTCTATAGCATCATTATTTTTTCTGGGAATGGAATTATGCCATATTGTTCTTTTGATTTTGGGATATTGCTTTGTTCTTGTTTTCTTCACTGCTACATGTTCAGCTGAATGGCTGTCTCCTGATGCTTACCCTGTGTATGTTTGAAATTTAAGATTCGTTTTACTTCAGTGTCCTAGTTTGCTAAAGAAGTTATGTTATAGTCCTTTGTCTTGTTATGTAAATACTTTAGTGCAAGAAGTGCGAAATCTTTTTATAAAAATGGAAATGAAGAGTTAGAATAACGTTTTTCCTCTGATGTTGCATGTGTTTCATTCAGTCCCAACGCCCAGGTCTTTAGCTTTTATGTTTCCTTTTCTGTTTAACATACTAAGGACCTATAAGTTGTTTTGCAAGCATTGAATCAATAGTTATTTCAATCTTCCATGATTATGTGTTTTGGTTAACACTCTGCCCTTTTGATGCCAGGGCTGTGAGAGGGAGGTAGCAGAAGCTGCTGAAGGTGACTCAAAGGAACTTAAAATGGATAGCATTATGCGATTGTCATGGGCTCTTGTCCACTCTAAACAACCAGAAGACGTGCAGCGTGGGATAGCTATGCTTGAAGGTAAACAAAGAAAACAAGTCTATCATCTTTTTCTTGCTGCATCCAACTTCTTCATGTTGATGTCCTCATGCAGGAAATATTAGTGAAAGTTGCTCCTTGTGTTTTGTTATGGAATAGGTTGTGTTTATTTGGGATTTTAGGGGTTGATGCAAAATTTGTAAATTATTTGAGGTTTTAACATGTTTGAAGAATAGTGAAGTTGGTGGCAAAGAGTTGATGGTTTTAATCAAATTAAGCTACATGTTTTCTGTCACGGAGGCTAAATTTTGAAATGTGTGGCTTGCTTCCAAATGCTAGGGGGGTGTTTGGGAGTGGTTGCTTTTCAAAATGTTTTTTTGCTAGGAAATGTATTAAAATATTTTTTTATTTTATTTTTAAAAAATTATTTTATATTAGCATATCAAAACAATCTGGGAACATCCAAAAAAAATTAATTTGAAGCAAGGAAAAAATAAAATAAAATTTTAATTTTTTTCAAAAGCATTTTTGAAACACAAAAATAAACAGGCTCTTAATTGATGAGGAAAGCATTGGATTTGTACATTTTGTAATTGGAGAAAATGGATGGGATTCTCCTGCATAATTTTGAGTTCTTTTTGCTTCAATACTTTTGGCAGCTTATCTTCAAATATGTATTAGGCAAAATCCTTGCTTGTCTGGGATGGTTAACAAGTTGGCTTTTCAGCCACCATAATACTGTCCTTACATCAGTAGTTTTTGAGCATGCTTCATGCCACGGCCCCTCCACTGTAACGATTCAAAATACTAGTCTTATAGTGATTGTATTTCTGATGAATTTTTGAAGTCATTTAGGAAGTTTCACTATGCTACCACAGTTTTGTAGAAGAATATTTTCAGCAACATTCTTTTTTCTTTTGGTATCATCTGTAAGCAATTGAAAATGTTGACTTCATAATATCTAACTAGCAGGAATATTGAAGGGGGGTCCCTAGATAAACCATTACTTCTTGCTTGTAATTGCTTCCCCTTTTGAGCAAATTCGCTCTTAAGTTTGTATGTGCTCTCTTTCATTTTAATTTTCATTTCATTATTTAAAATTCGTGTGCTCTTTCTTGAACTAAATACCCTTTATTTGCAGCATCATTGGGAAATATTAGCCCGCCTTTGCAACAGAGAGAGAAGATTTATCTTCTGGCTGTGGGATATTACAGAAGTGGTGAATATTCAAGGAGCAGGCAGCTGGTGGACCAATGTTTGGAGGTCTCTTGAGTGTGTCTGCATATGTGCTGTTTTCTTTTCGTTTTTTGATTCTTTAATCTGAATTTTTCAACTTTTTGTAGATTGCTCCTGATTGGAGGCAGGCTTTGGTCCTGAAGAAGACACTGGAAGATCGAATTGCTAAAGGTATGGTCACTTTGAACATTTTTACTCTCATTATAGCATTAATCTGAATAAATTTCAAAGGTATTTGTCTAAAAAGTGCTGAAAATGTTTGTCAAAATGCAGATGGTGTTATTGGAATCGGCATCACTGCTACTGCTGTGGGATTAATAGCTGGTGGGATTGCCGCAGCATTTGCTCGAAAGAAATGAAAACTCGCAATCCCAACAATGTGCATAAAAAAATATAAAAAAAAACACCTTTTTTTTCAGCTTTCTAAATAATTTTAGATTGTGAACTGTGGCATTACTCAGGTATTTCTATGTTACAACAGCTATATTGTTTGTAGACAATAACATTTCCTGAGGCTTGAGCTATGAGTTGGGTCTACCATAAGGCCATCTTTGAATCAACCACGCTTTTTACCTAGATTCTAGTATTTTGTATAGAAGCATTCTTGACAAATTTGAATTTGCCAAAGTGTGTGGGACTTGCAGTTCGTGTAACATAAAGCAAGGGCAAGATTGAAGAAATCCCCATTGATCTTCATACAGTGCAGGGTTGTTTCTTGATTGCATGTCCTGATAACTTTTCCAGACATGACCTCCTCCCCGGATGGAGTAACTTTGTTGAACCGAACCAAATCTGTGTTGTTTTTGTAGTTTAGCTTTAAATGTTTCTAATTTTAATAGGTTGAAATCAACCAGTAAGTACTCCTTTGACCTGTAGTTTTTCCTTCTCATCACTCGTTTATTGTTTGACTGCAGAATTATCTCCTGTCAATTATACATGTCTGGGGCTCACTAACTCCCTGCTAGCTGCCCCTTGGCCATGGACAAAGAAATTATTGTCCGAGCAAAACTATTGCATGTGCTGCTAGCCTTCAAGTCCTTATCGCCAGAACGAGACGGGCTAGATTCTGAAAAATAAAAGGCAAAAATAAATGGTCTAAAAATCACATGTAGTAATCAGCAATCCTTCTACTTTGTGCATTGGTCAAATCAAATCCTATACTTTAAAACTTGGATCAAATCAACCCCTCTACTTTCGATCAAATACGATACAAGATCATGTGTCCAGTTATATAGTGATAAAGCTGGACAAAGAGGCTCAGATCACCTTTTGTCATAGATAAAGGGATTGATCCGAGCCAATTTGACGTCAAGGGTTTGGTTTGATCAAAGCTGACAAAGCAGAGGAGCACAAGCATGCATGGCTCTCGGCAAACTAAGACAAGACACAATTTACAGAGTGCTGCTAAGTTTTTAAGGATTTTTTTCCTTTTCCAAATTGTTAAAGGACTGAAGAACAGTTAGGTGGGCATGCATGACAACGACTTCACCAGCTCAACCTCACGTTCACGTAGCAACAAATGAATCATTGTCTGTCCTTCGCAATTATGCTTTAGTGGCTATGGTGGCCCAGCAAATTTATAACCTGTCCATTCAACTTGTTTGTTAGGGTGCATGCCATGACTGGTGTACACATGGACACAGATTGGATCCATGCCGATGCTGCTCATGGTTTTCTTGCCAAGTTGTAATGATAAAAGAAAATATCTCGGTTTCAAGAAACATTGCGTAATAATAAACGAGTTACGATCTGTCTAATAGAACTTGAATTCCAGTTAAAATATATATTTTTTATAAAAATTTAGAATAATTAAAATTTTATTAGCTGATCTAAATTTATAAAATATACTTCTTTATAGGATGGAGTTTCCTCCCATCTAAAAAAAAAGTATCTCACCCATCCTTGTTTATAAGCAAGGTAGGGAAACAAATATGTTTTCTCTTAAAACCTAAATAAAAATTACAATAAGAGATTCTGAATCTTTGTTCCCTCAAAATTAACACTAATAGTAGTTTTCTTTTGAGAAATAAATGTTATTGCATTTGCAAACAAATATAGATTTAATTAGATGACAAACAGATATACCTTAAACATTACCTAGAATTAAAGTGATTGCCTACATAAATCTTATCGTTTGATTCAAATATCATTTCTTAATTTAGCTTCTAATATGACAAAATCCATCTCTAAGAAAACCAAAGATTTTATCCTTAATCAATTCAAAATATTCAAAGAAAACTCGTAACCTCCCTTTTTTTGTAGTCCAAAATTGCTTTTATTACCCTGTTTGACATTATATTTCAAAAATATTTTTTGAAAAAAAAATAAAAAAATTTTATTTTTTATTTTAAATTTAGTTTTTTTTTGGTATTTTTAGATTATCTGATGTGCTGATATAAAAAAATAATTATTTAAAAAAAAACATCATTCTGATATTTTTCTAATTGAAAAGCACTTTGAAAAAGCAACTTCAATCAGACTCTCAAACAAGCTTGTAGTATATATTTGATAAACGTAGTGTAGTGTGTTTTTTCTTTAATAAAAATATATCAAATAATATTATTTTTATTTTTAATATTAACATATTAAAAAAACACTTAAAACACAAACTTAATATTTTTTTTTCAAGAAAAAATATAATTTGAAAGCAGGAAAACATAAAATAAGTAAATTTAATAATTTTTTCTAATTAATAATAATTTAAAAAGGCAGATCAAACACTCCGATGATGACACCCATCTTCACCTTCAACTCACTTGAAAGCTCTCTTTCACCAGCACACACACTCCTTCTCCGAACTTACCTCTAGAGTTCTCTCTGTCGAACTTATACTTACAGGCCATTATACCTATAACCCAGACCAGGAAAGCAAGAGCAAGACTGGATCGTAGAAAGCAAAAGGTCTCCCACAAGCAAAACCAAACCAAAAGTAGAGTAAACAAGAAAGGAAGCAACAAAACAGTAGCTTACAGAGAGTCAAAGACATCCATTTCTCCATCATGGGCTGTTATGCTTCGAGGCCAAATACCCTCCTCACAGAGAACAACCATCCTGGTGAAACCTTATCTTATGCTTCTCCTGCTAAAGATAACTCCATGAATTCTCCAAAGTATTCGTCACCAGCAGTCCCTAGAGCTTTCTCTTATCGAACCCCATTGGTCCACCATCCACCTTCAAGGAAAGGTGACTCTCACCACCTTGTGTCTCTAACTTCCTCCACTTATGGCTCTCTAGTCCTCATTGACCCCAAAAAGAACACCCAGAAATCCTTTGATCAGCCACAATCACCAAGAAAACCTACCAAAAAGATGAATAAAGCACAAAATAATCAAGATCCTTGTGAGCCTTTGTCCCCTGATTCTGTCATTAACACTTGGGAGCTCATGGATGGCCTTGATGAGGATGATGGCTTTGATTTTGAAATCAATAACTCTTCTAAGCCAAGATCATCACATTCTGATCATGCTATCGAGTTTATCTCCAAAGCCAGTTCTCTTCATCATCTGGGTTCTGATGGGTGTGGGAAAAAGCTACATGCTTCCTATCATTCAGTGAAATTTGAATTAGTTGCTGAAAAGCCAGTTTCATTGTCAAAGCCATTGTGGAAGCATTTTTCAGAGGAATCATTGCTTTCAAAGATGGATCCTAACGTAGCAGCAAGTTATACTCGTGCATTGTCATCAAGGCAATTGGGGTGTAACAAAGAGTCGTCCATGGATGCAACACCAGTGGATTCTAGTCCCATGAGCAGTACTTTATCAAGTAAAAATGGGACCTTTTTGAATGAAAAAGAAGGAAAAATTGTTCTGTACTTTACAAGTTTGAGAGGAATAAGAAAAACTTACGAGGATTGTTGTGCAGTTAGAATGATATTCAGAGGTTTCAGAGTCGCAGTTGACGAGAGAGATATTTCAATGGATTCTACCTATAAAAAAGAGCTGCAAAGTCTGCTAAAAGGGAAACCAATCAGCCTTCCACAAGTTTGTTTTAGAGGAAATCATATTGGTGGGGTGGAAGAAATCAGGCAGCTAAATGAAGCTGGTGAATTGGCAAAGCTGTTAGAAGGTTTTCCTGTTCTAGATCCTACGTTGGTTTGTGAGACTTGTGGAGATGCAAGGTTTGTTCCATGTCCAAATTGTAGTGGGAGTAAAAAAGTATTTGATGAAGAACAAGAGCAATTGAGAAGGTGCCCAGATTGCAATGAGAATGGTTTGATTCGTTGCCATGGTTGCTGCTCATAGACTACGCTGACAATGCTTCAGTTTGCTGCTTGCCTACAAAATTGCAACTTTATCTTACTACTGGTAATCACAAACGCCATTGAAAATTGTTTGTTCTCATGATCTGTTTATAATATTGCTATTCCTACACTCCCTATTTGTTTAGCTCTTGGGTATAATTCCTCATTGTCTCTCTAAACAAGATCGATAAGAATAATTTTTTTTTATGTTTGTTCTTAAAGAATAATATAAATTATATTTTGGGGATTTTATCTTAACAACTTAAAGCTTTTAAATGAGATAGTTTCTTGACATGGTATTAGAGCTTTATTGACCCAGCGATCACGAGTTCGAAATCTCATCACCCTTATTATATTTGATAAAAATCAAGCAATGAATCAGTATGCAAGTTTCAAAATCAAATAGTTTTCATTTGAAGGAGTATATTAGAGAATAATATAAATCATATTTTGATGCCTCACCTAACACTTTAAGTTTTTAAATGAAATAATTATGTAACACTTTGTTTATTTTAGCTTTCAAGACTGAATCATTTTTCTCATTTTTTGGTGGAAAACTCAGCTTAAACTTGCTAAACAGTAAAGATGCAGAGATTTTTCGCGTAGCAGCTGTGTCTGGTCAATCTACTCATTACTGTATGTGGTTCCTTCATAACATATCTCCACTTTGAGTAATGTATTCGGCAATTAGAGAGTCATTATAATGGATGGTGATGAGAAAATCTAATCATTAAGTCTGATGGTCGACAAAATTAATGCTGCCACGTGCAGATTGAATGAGTGGTGAAGATGGACGCATGGATTCTGCTCTGCCACTATGTGAAGAAAGTCTTTTAAACAAAAATGGCAGTATCGCTGGTTCAGAATACCATATATATGATGAACCAGCTCCGACAAGCCTGCTTGCTTCGTAATATCAGTGAGATGAAATGCAGAATGTCCCATGATGAACACTGCGTTTAATGTTTCATGTCGCTGGAGCTCATATCATGTCTCCATGCGTAGGGCATCTCCTGGATATTGAGATGAAGCAATTCTCGTTGGGTGGGAAATGTCCATGTCATCATAAGCATCCACTCTCGTCGGGACTACACAGCTCGTTGGGTGGGAAATGTTCATCTTTAATCTCTTTCATTTCTTTTACACGCCGAAAATATACAGTAATGTTAAGGAACCATCTCACCTAAAAGCTTAAGTTTATAGGTGAGACCTTAGAATATGATTTATATTATTCTTTAACACCCCCCTCAAGTGAAAGCCTTTTGGGTTTGAAACTTGCACAGATCCACACTACTTTGTGCTTGATTTTTATCAAATAGAATGGGGATGATGAGATTCGAACTCGTGACCGCTGGGTCAATAAGGCTCTGATACCATGTTAAGGAACCATCTCACCTAAAAACTTAAGTTTATATGTAAGGTCCCACAATATAATTTATATTATTCTCTAATAAGTACGCACACATAACGCAGCTTCTATAAGCATATTTTTGCATGCATCATTGATAATGAAAGAATCGAAGGACCCTCAACCTTTCTAACGAATTTATTCTTCAAGTTTTCAGCTATCACATTACTTTCTTTACAAGAATTTCATTCCATGAATTTCAGCTTTAAAAGAGACACGTCATCATTAGTTATAAATTTCATCAATCACCAATAAATACAAATTAAATAATGAGGAGTAGAGTAAAGCTTTCAAAAGAAGTGTTTCTTTCCATGATAGATTAAAAGTCCACTTAGTAGTGTCGTAGAGTTATTTTTAAAAATAATTTTTGTATAAAAATATATTGAAATAATATTTTAAAATAATTTATTTTTGATATCAACACATTAAAATAAACTAAAAAAAATCATTTAAATTAGAAAAAAATATGAAAAAAACATTTTAAAAATGCAAAAACAAATACTCAACTCATTTACTTAAAGTGTTTCATCCCATTATTGTTTTCGATGATGCTGCCCATGAAGAATGGGTCATGCCCGTATGATATACCCCATACCATGTTATCAGTATGCTGATTTATTTTATTTTATTTTATTTTTTCTCAGGGAAAAAGGCACTTTTAGACAAAAAAAAAATGTTAGGACGTCACAACAGCCCTGTGGCTACTTTATGAGACGTCGTTTTGTGGGCATCCCTTTCAAGCAAAGCTTCATACGCTAAGATCCCCAAAGTTGCAATAAATTCACTTCCTCTTCAGCTAGGCTATCGTTTTCAAAAAAGAATCATTTTATCATAATCATGTGATCATCACTTATACTTTTGCCTCCGTTGAGGATAAAAATTTATGATTTTTTGAGAGTCGGGGGAGTGTGTGGCTCAACATATCTTTTATATAACCCTAACTTAAAACATATTAGTGAAATATAGTTTTTTTCGTATAAATATAAATACATTATCGAATCATGTATCATGTTAAATATGTGTGTTTTTATTTATTTATTTTTTGCTTTTGCATTATTAATCACAATTTCTTTTGCATTATTATCTTCCTAAATTTCCAACCCTCAAACCCTACAACAAAACAGCCAACCTTTTGAACTTTTAATATTCAAATAATATGTTTGACAAATCTATTATAAATAAAAATCTAAAAACTTAAGTTATCAAATAAGGTTTAAAGAATAATTTTACATTAGTTTTTAATAAACCTTCTCGAGTTAAAACTCCTTGGACTTTATATTTATACCGTCTTACACTATCTTTTATTATTAATCAAAAGAAAAAATACATTAGGATGGTGAAATTTGAATTCATAACTATTTGGTTATCAAGACTCTTATATAATGTCAAAAAAATTATCACAATCTAAAAGCTTTAGTTATTAAATAAGATTTCAAAAATAATTTTATATTACTCTCTAACCTATAAATATCATCATGGTTTGAGTCTAATCAAGTTTTTTTTTTATTATTAACATGGATGTCCGGGACAGCTTACGTGTACCTCAACTAATTACATGGATTCTAAAGTGAATGACCATGTAAGCCTCTAGTGGCTATCATATTAGTAACCACATGGCTCGAATTTGAGACTACAAGAAGAACAAACCTTTTAGTTTCAAACTCGTACTACTGAGTCATCTACTAAATAGTTAGTCGAGTCTAAGTTTTTGTTTTCATTGGTTTGTGTTGCTTTGAAATCTTTATTTTTTTTATTTTTAGCATACTTGTGTGTGTGTGTGCGCTATGTGCGATGAAATTTTGTGTAGTCTGAGAGTCAATTTAATCAAGTTAATTAGGTTAGTATTTTTTATTTAATTTAAAATCCAGTTTAAATCGTGAAATTTTCAAAGTAACTCTGGAGAAGCCTGGTTTTAATATCCAAACTCCAACAATATAACAGAAGTCGAAAGAAAGCCCAGTGAAAAGAGCCTTCCAAGAAGCCAGGCCCATTTAATGAAATTACCCCATAGCTGTGATGTCACGCTCCCAACTATTGCGTGGGGTTTGACGACAAACGAGAACTTTACAAGCATTAGAAGTAAACGATTTACGAATGACGTGAGCTTACTGTAGCTGAACAGTCAAATCTTAAACGACAACTTCTAATTTCTAAAATCACTGTTAAATTACGTAACTCCCTCACACGCAGTTTGTGGCACCGATAAGAGAAACTGGCACGCGCAAAAAACTAAAAAAACTCAACATAAACAGCCAGTATTATTTTTCTTCTTTGCCCGAGTTATTTCTAGATGGGTTCCGCCGGTAGCTCAGGGGGCTGTGACCGAGAGGAGGAGGTCGGCGTGCAGGAGCTGCTGGAGAAGAGTGTCACGGGTGGTGGAGCTGGTTGGGTTTGGTTGAAGGTGTAGTGTGTGGTGGCTGCTGCCGTTGAAAACGGTGAAAAGGGGAGGAGCTGCTGGTTGTCCGCTGGAGGATGGGAGCTTTTATTCTAATATTAATAATGTTTTTATGTGTTGATGATAAAAGAAATATTTTAATATATTTATAAATAAAAATTAATATTTATTATTCTCGAACATATCTGAAAAGATTTTCTTTCTTTTTTTGATTTTTTTTAAAAAATTATATACATATAATCTTTGTGAAAAGTAAATAAAATATTACCACATTTTCGATTACTTGCAATTGCATATAGTTAATAAGATATATTATATTGATTATTAACATCATAATAATGAATTTTAATTTTACAATAGGTTACTTTTTAGAAAAACAGAATCATTGTAAAATCATGCTTGATAATATGAAGTTCTTATGACATCGCGAAACATGTAATATCAATTCATAAACTCTTACTAAACAAATCGTTAGCGACAAAATTATTTGTTTGAAATATATATATATATATATATATATATATATATATATATATATATATATATTTATTTATTTTGTTGTTTTCTTTAGTTTGAATATATATAATATATATATATATATATTCAAACTAAAGAAAACAACAAAATAGTCTAAAGGAAAAGCTACTTTGCTTTTAATTGTTTTTATACCTACCTTTTATATTTTGAAAAATTAAAATTTATATCCTAAATTTTGTTGTGCCTGTAATATTTTATACCTTAAATCATTATATAGTTTAGTATAATTTACCCTTACCAGGAATATTTTTTTTTTAAAATATAAAAAAGAGTAAGTTTAAAAAATGATTAAAATGGTTAAGGTGATTTTCTCTAAAATAAAGATTATAATCTTATTGAATATATGAGCTAAAACTTCAAGAAATAAAGGTTGGGTGAGATATGAAAGAATTGTTTTTAGGGTGTTTGACACTGTATTTTAAAAATATTTTTTTAAAAAATAAAAAATTTAATTATTATTTTTTATTCCAAAGTAAAAAAAAAAATTGTTATTTTTAGATGATTTTCATGTGTCGATATCAAAAATATTTTTTTAAAAATAAAAAATTTTATTTTAATATATTTCTGAACAAAAATATATTTTAAAAATAATTTCAAGTACACGGGCAATATTTTTCACAAACATGAGCTATCTCTCAAGAATTCTTGTATTTCAAGATTTTAGATAATGTTTAAAATTTCATTTTCTGAATTTTATTTGGAGTATTGCTTCTTCTTTTTAAATATAAAATAACATAAATGATAAATAGGAAATTATTGTATCTCTGTATTAGTCCCAATGAGCCATGGCACACATGTCACCAGAATTTGGAGAGATCATGAAGTGTACTGTGAGAATGCTCTCACCATAAAAAACACAGCTCATAGTTCATCTTCTTACAGTTCCCATTTCCCGAAAGTAAGCAAATAATCTGACATATAAAGCCACAGTTACAGACTTCCATTTAAAGAGAGAGAAAATATCAGACACAGTCACGTTCGTTTCAAAGAGACGAGGTTCTTGGGAGAAATGGAGCAAAATTTACTAATGGAGAGACCAAATGAAGGAGGAAGAGGTCATCAAGAAAATGAAAATGGGAATTTTGGAATGGAATCTTTGGGGAGGTGCTTGAGCAGCTTTGTTGATGAAGGTAGCACAGAGAGCCACAGATTCTATCTTTCCAGAAGAACTGTGCTTGAGATGCTAAAAGATAGAGGCTATTCTGTTCCAAGTTCAGAGATTGACATTTCTTTGCAAGATTTTAGAGGCGTTTATGGTCAAAACCCTGATATTGAACTCCTCAAATTTTCTGCCACCCATATATCAGATCCTTCAAAACGGGTATGTTGCTTCTAGGGTTTGTTTGTTTTTCATTTCTCGTTTGGTTACTGAGAAAATTGTATTGAAAAGGAAGTTTTTTATTTTATTTTTGGGTTTGCAAAGTATTCCCTTTTTCCCCTTATGATTTGTGAGTGGGTGTAATGGAATTTGTGGCGGCAGATGAAATCCATCACTGCATGTACATTGATCACCTTTATCTGCACCCAAGGTAACCTAAGATTGCAGTTTATTAATCATGCGTGTGGTGAAAATCATGATTGAAGCTGCTCAGTATAAGTAGCATGATTATCGTAATGAAACTGAATGCAGTTGACTATGGTCGATGGTGAGATAACATCGTTTGTTTTTGTAATAATGTTTTCTGAATTTTGGCTAAAGATTGGTGAGATGGAAGTATAATATCAATCACACTATGTTTACAGATTTGTGAGATGGAAGTATAATATCAATCACACTATGTTTTTGGTTGAAGGAGTCAGTTAATGCCATTTACTGGTTATTTGAATGGCAGATGCTGGTGATTTTCTGTGGCTCTGGTGTGGTTAAAGTTGGCATGATTCGTCTCATTACGTTCCAGATTACTGACAGAGACAGTTTAACAGGTCTGATATTAGTCTTGCAAAACAACATAACTAGCCAAGCTATGAAAGCTCTGGATCTTTTCAAATTCAAGATTGAAATATTCCAGGTATGACTCCTAAGTAATTAATCTTACTTTCATGCTTTGCATATGTAGATGTTATCAAGAAAGAGCAAAAAAAGGCCACTGCCTAGTTTTGTACCTGCTAATGTAGAATCTTGAGTAGGAACACTAGAGTTTTACCCTTCGGTGATTTTGCACAAAGTGGTTGTTTAGATGTAGATGTATGTAATCTTCATTTTCTCTGCTCCAAACCCAGGACTCTTAATATTGGAGTGGGCAATGACCCTTATTTTTCCTTGTGTTAAAAATTCATTACGCCATATTTTTATTGTTGTAGTGGATGGTGTGAAATAGCATGCAAATCCAGTTTTAGGTTGTCGTTTGAATTAAACATCAAATGTCCTTGTTTGAGTTGTCTTCTTGATGTCATATTGTTGAGTGTCTTTGGGTTCTTATCCCTATTCAGGGTGGCTTATGGGAGTTATGTGCTTTAGGTGGTACTTTTACAAGTTGATTATGGCTGCATTTTCCAATTTTCTTTTGTTCAAGAGAGATTGGAATGTTCTTCATTGAGTGCTACCAGGGGATGTCCATTATGAGAATTAACAATGGTGGAAACTTTCTTTATTGCTTTCTGTTAATTTTCAACTGGTTCACTTACTTCTATCAAGAAAATTTTAATTATGCCTCCCTGGTATATCTTCATAATTACTTCTTGATTGCAAATAAATGAAAAGTGATATGTTGAAATTCCACTGCTTTGCGAATCATGGGGCCATGAGCATGTCAAAATTAAATTAATTTTTATGAAGCGATCAAATATCAAAATTGCGTTGACAAAGATGGTTTAATGTTAGAAGTTGTTTCATTAAAAAACATGTTCAGCTGTTTTGACAGAGCCGTGCAACAATAGAACAAACTAGACTGCATCCCTGTTCAGGTTTAGAATCTAAAATGCAGGAGTTATAGTTGAAAATCAATATTGTTCAGAAGAAATTCTTAGGTTACTGTATGCCCAAACTGGTTAAGTTGTGCATTTTTTTATATTATGGTAATTTAGGGCACCCTCTTGCTTTACAGCATAGACTGCGCAGAACAATTTCTACTTGACCTTTATCTATATAATTTTGTTTTTGGATATTAGACAAAGGGTGAATAGTCAGACCGTAACTGCTGATCTTAATGTAGCTTTTGGCGATATGTAACTTGTATGCTGATTGCTTTTTGTGCTCCAGTCACGAAGTTCTCTAATTATGCTCCTAGTACTTGACGATGGTTTGGTTTGTCCACAGATAACTGACTTGCTTGTTAATATCACAAAGCATATATTAAAGCCAAAGCATCAGGTGCTAAGTGAGCAGGCAAAACAAAGGCTCTTGAAGAAGTACAGTATAGAAGAAAAGCAGGTCAGCTTTGAAACCAAGAAAAGCTACAAAGGATGTCTCCTGGAATATATTTCTCTCTCGCTCCCTTGTTATGTTTATTGTTTCTTAAATGGTTAATAACTTTTCTTGATTGATTTATATGAATATTGTCACAAGGATATTAAAAAATAGCAGGGATGATATAGAATAAGACAAAAGCAGAAGGCTCACCTTGAGAAAATATGATCATCTGAGTTTCTTTATCAGATGCATGGTAATGATCAATGCATCAATACAATAGATTCTAGCTGTATTCAGTTGATTAGTAAATGATATAATTTATTCTCCCAAGTATTTGCCCTAGTTGTGGAGTGGTTAATGATGCAAAAGTTGTGTTTTTACTACACAGTCAAGGCATGATTGTGACTGATTCACTCAATTTGAGTGATGTTTCATTTCTCATATTATTTATAGTTTACTTGGCTGGTAGCCTCATCTCTCAATCCTAATATTGATCTTCATTTCCTGTTATTTGACAGCTTCCTCGAATTTTAAAGAAAGATGCAATTTCACGATACTATGGACTCGAGAGGGGACAGGTGGTGAAGGTCACCTATGACGGTGATATTACCGGTTCACATGTAACTTACCGTTGCGTCTGGTGATGTAATGTGTTGTTCACACTATGTCACACTGGATTTTTTTGGAACTGTTGTTTGTTATTCCAGCTTGTGTTATGGATACTTTTCAATGATATTTTATCATTGGTAGTGTGTAGCAATCTTATCTTCTCTATGATTCTCTTTCTTTCTGGTTCGTAGAGTGAAGCACAACTTGAACCAGAGAGTTGGAGAGAGTATAACCAGTAGTTTGTGCTTGGTTTGAAACTCAAGACCATAGTTGGAAAGTTTCAATAAAAAAGAAAAGCGGGATAATCAGATAAGACTATCGTTGGGCTCCATAGATAAATCCTGCACTAGCTACTTGACAATGCTTTTGCCAAATCTGGTGAAGTATAGGCTGGTCTGTTACAATTTCAGGACAGATGATGCAGTGGGAAAAAAGTTCTGAAATTGTTTCCCCCTCCCATTACAAAAAATGATTGATTTTTCCTTAATTTCATATCATCATGAGACCACTCTGATAACAGTAAAACCCTAGCTCTCAAGACCAAAATGTTATTCACTAATACACAGTGCACTGCCGGGAGAATCAAAAAATGAGTACCCCATGCATCAAAGACACTACAGTATAGAACTGAGATTTATAAATAGCCAATCAAATGAATACACAGTTATCATGAATCCTTCTGCCCAGAGATCCTTCATTGTTTATGTTTAACTACATTTTCATGAAGCTTTGGTTAACTGGGTTGATGAAAAATCTTCCTCAACTACAAAATCATTATTCGGTACGTGCCCTGCCTTCTTCATTTCTGCATGAATATCATGGACTAATGAATAGATAAGATTAGATTGATAATGAGACTTGTCACGAGCTAAGAACACATGAACCCTGTTTCCAACCTCAATCCAACTGCAACCAGGCTGCTTCTTCAATCCCTTTTCTTTCATTTTCAACCTCACTCTCGAGGCTTCTCTCCATTTCCTACCAGACGCATATATGTTAGATAACAACAAATAGGTGCCTGCATTCTCGGGATCATCGTTTTCGAGCTCTTTTGCTGCCAGCTGCCCTATTTCCAGATCCCCATGGGCATTACATCCGGCAAGTAGACCGCCCCAGATAGAGGATGATGCCTTGGTCCCTATCTGCTTAATAAAATCATAAGCCTCCTTGAGCCTCCCTGCTCGGCCACATAAATCCACCAAACATGCATGATGATCCTCTCTTAATTGTATGGAATTGTCTCTCCCAAGCTCGTCAAAATAGTCGAGTCCCTCATCCACCAGACCAGCATGGCTGCAAGCATTGAGCAATCCCACATAGCTAACATCGTTAGGCTTAAACCCTAAGCCCTGCATGTCCTCGAACAATTCAATTGCCTCCATCCCACATCCATGATGTGCATAGGCTGCAATCATACTATTCCACAAAACCAAATCCCTCTGGCCTATCACTACGTCATCAAATATTTTCCTTGCAATACTCAACTCCCCGCATTTCGAGTACATATTCAAGAGTGCAGATGCGACAAATGTCGTATCCTGATGAACACTTTTACTGATCAACATATGAACTTGCTGCCCTTCACCAAGACCAGCTAAGTCACTGCAAGCTCCCAAAACATTGACAAAGGTCCCCTCATTGGGCCTGGCTCCGCCATCCTTCATCATTTCCACAAAGACCTTCAATGCTGATTCACTTTCTCCCTTTTGAACATACCCGGTTATCATGGTAGTCCAGGAAACAACATTCTTTTCAGGCATCTCATTGAACACCTTCCTTGCCCTTGCTAGCTCTCCATTCTGAATAAACCCTGTGATCATTGTATTCCACGAGGATAAATTCCTTTCAGGCATCCTCTCAAACAGAGCAAAAGCCTCATCCAGCCTCATATTCTTGGCATAACCAGTAACCATCGCATTCCAAGACACAACATTCCTCTCTGGCATCCTATCAAAAACCTTTCTAGCCTCGTCAACTCTACCAGACCTCGCCAACCCCATAACCATCGTAGTCCATGATATCACATCTCTTTTAGGCATTTCATCAAACCTCCTCCTAGCCTCCTCCACCCTTCCACATTGAACCAACGCAGCAATCACAGCATTCCAAGAAACCACATTTCTCTCGTGCATCCTCTCAAACACCTCAATAGCCTTATCTACCTCCCTATTTTGTCCATAACCATCAATCATTGTATTCCAAGAAACAACATTCTTCACTGGCATCACCTCAAACAACCTCTCAGCTTCCTGAATCCTCCTCAACCTCACATACCCACTTAACATCGCAGTCCAAGTGACCACATCTTTAATTGCATCGACTCTATCAAACAAACTCCTTGCTTCCACAATCAATCCGAATTTTATATACCCAGAAATCAATGTTGTCCACGTCACCACATCTCGTTCAGGCATTTTGTCAAAAACTTGACGTGCGTCATGGATATTCCCTTCTCTACTTAGCCTAGTGATTAGCCAATTGGACCGTGCTATATCAGAACTGCGAATGCAATCTCTGTTAGGTACCGGAATTTTGCTTGAATGATACATATTACATAGAATTAAGGGTAGTTTATTAGTTTTTCTTGAATAGAACAGAGAGTTTGATATTTTGGACAATAATTGCATTTCAGAACACAACAATCGACAAGAACCCAAGCCCGGTAGGTTAAACTGAAATTTAATTGAGCCGGGTCTACCAGTTTGAAAAAACAATTAAGGAAAAAATTACCCAGTTAGATCATATTAAAAATCTGAGTTGACTCGTTACTATATCATTTCAGGTTAAATTAGATCAAAACTTGGTTTCTTGAGTCTTGACCTGTTAATATTTTTATCTTTTCACGTAAGACTCGGTCAAAATCTAGATTTTAACATGTTATTTTAAAAAATAAAAATAAATAAAACGATGTTGTTTTGATTCTTTTAAAATAATTTAAAATTTATCTTTTTACCATGGTATGGATTTTATCACAAATTAATCTAATATTTAAAATTATAGTGAAAGTAATGATCCACTAATTTTTAAACTTTTGTTAGGATTTGAATATAAGAAAAATCCAATTTTTTAATTGTTTTAGATGAGATGTATGGAATTTTAATGGCTCAATTCATCTTGTAGATTTTTAAAAAACTTTTGTCAAAATCATATGTATAATCATTTCATTGTCCATTTAATAATATAAGGAAAATAATTAAAATTAAAGGTCTCACAATCATTTACAATAATAGCGTTAAAAGCCAAAAACAATAGTCAATATATTTCGTTTCAT
This sequence comes from Salix udensis, assembly GCA_029204005.1. Lineage (NCBI taxonomy): Eukaryota > Viridiplantae > Streptophyta > Magnoliopsida > Malpighiales > Salicaceae > Salix > Salix udensis. Next base: position 28,580,658 of record CM055034.1, read on the forward strand.
ATCTCTAAAACTTTTTTTTTTTCAGGTTAACTCGCGTGTACCTTAACTAATTTTAAAAGCTGTAAAGTTGACGACTATATAAATCTCCAGTAACTATTATATTAGCAACCAAATAACTCGAATTTAAGATCGCAGAAAAAACAATTTTTTTAGTTCCAACCTCTTATCACTGGGCCACCTAATAGATAATTGATGTATGTAGAACTTAGAGTGATGAGTGATGTCTCTATAATAGTTTTATATCACGCAATATCATGATATTCCCATCACTTTATTTCTAGCATCTTTAAAGTCAATATAAGGCCTGTTTGGGAGAGCTGTTGCGGTAGCTTTTCAAAGTGTTTTTCGTGCTGAAATATATCAAAATGATGTTTTTTTTTTAATTATTTTTGACATTAGCACATCAAGATGATCTAAAAACACCAAAACATATTCATTTAAAAAAAAAAAGTTGCGGCACGGCGGGGAATCGCCGTGCCAAACAGCTTCATAATCTATGGAGCAAACTATATAAAACAGCCACGATTTGTTTTGTGGATGAAGTGACAAACAAAGGTTCAGGTATGAGAAGGATACAGAGGCTCGACAAGCGACCAGGAGTTCAAGCACAGGAACACCTTTCATTTTATTTACATAACTTGCCAAGGAAATGAAACGAAATCCACTCGTGTGCCTCACTAGCACAATCCATTAGGAAAGGGTAATGGTCCACCATCAGTAAATTATCCAGTGAGCTAGGGCTGACACTCCCTGAAATTTGCAATATTGAAAGCAGCAATCGAGCCTCTCTTCTTATTTTTTCTATTTTTGTCGATGAATAAGAAATTTATTTATTAAAATAAATAGGAGGCCGATCAAAGAATATAGCCTTCAAGTGTCACACATGTAGATCATGCCAATCAAGGATTAATTGAGCTTCATACTAAATCTATATCTCAACCAAGTGAAAGGGATTAAATGAGACCATGCTAACTTGATACTCTATAATTAAATTAACTCATTGTCTTAAACCTAAAGTTTAAGGTATTATGTTAGGCCTAAGCAAGGTAGTCAAATTCGTGAGTCAACTCGCAAACTCGTACGAGTTTGCGAGTTGGCTCAGCAAACCTGGTTGGACCGGAAAGAAAAATCGAAATCGGTCAAACTCGGTCAAAATCGGGTTGACTCGTAAAATCGGGTTGACTCGTTCCGATTTTACGCGTTCGGTCGGCTTTGCATTTTCATCTTCAGATTTCAATCTTTCTTTTCAAAATAGTCATTGAAGATGAAGATTGAGAAAGAAGAGAGCAAAGGAGAAGAAGATGAGGGAAGAGGATGAGGGAGGGAGGGCGGCGGCGTGAGAGTGAGAGAAGAGAATTGGAATCCTTAGGGTTAAGTTGGGGGGGGGTTTCTACTTTCTAATGGGGGTCTACGGGGGGATGGGTTATAAATTATTATTAATAATAATAATAATAGGTTTATACGGGGGAGGGGGTTATAATAATAATAATAATAATAATAATAATAATAATAATAATAATAATAATAATAATAATAGTTAGCATAAAAAATAATTTAAAAAAAAATCCTATTAATTTAAGATAATAAATAACATCAATTAATTTCAAATACAACAATCATAAAAAATATACAATTACTTGAAAAACTTAAAATAAGTAGTTTAAATTTCAAATCTCAAATACTGTGGGTCTTTTAATTATATTTAAATTCATTTTTTTAATTTAAATATAATTAAAAATAATAATTTTATTGTTGGAGGGTTTTTCAAAAGTAATTATTTAATTATATAACTTACTCCTATTAATTGTATAATTAATTGTATAATTAAACGATATATAAAATAATTGAACTTTATTTAAAATAAGATAAAAAAAAATGTCCATAATTATGCTATTTTGTATTTAGAAATATTTTACATACAATTTTACGATTTTGCTTCTCTCACGATTTTAGTTGTAATTCAACGATTTTTGTACGGAAAAATTCAGGTACGATCTTACGATTTTACGATCTTACGATCCGATTTTTCGGAGCCCCTTCCGATTCGTGTCAAAATCTTGATTTTGACTACCTTGGGCCTAAGGATATTATTTATATTATTCTCTAATACATCAAACCTTGAAATATATTGTCTCACACTATCTTGTGTTATCAGTTAATTTTAACTAGAAGAAAAAAATAAGAATGGTGAGATTAGAACATATGACCTTTTTGGTCAATAAAGCTTTTATAGCATATAAATAAATAATCTTAATCTAAAAATTTAAATTATTAGATGAGATTGCAAGATATGATTTATGTTAATCTCTAACATGCAATACAGGTCAGCACTATGATTTTAGTAAAAGCTTCTCAACTGTCAGTACCAACACCATGGTATCTAAAAAACCACAAAATAAAACTATCTAGTAGGTGGCCTAGTGATACGAGCTTGGAACTAATGAGTTTATCCCCCATGATGTCAGGTTCGAGCTATATGGTTGTTTATATGGTAGCCACTTAAAACTTACATGATCATTAACTTCAAGGCCCGTGAAATTAGTCGAAGTGCGTGAAAGCTAACTTAAACATCCACAATAATAATTAAAAAAAAAAAACACAAAATAAGATGTCTAAGACGCAAACACATGTTGCCAAACTTTGAAATTCATGCATAAGCATATAGAAAGAGATACACAACATGTTTAACCAAGTGAGGGGTCAAATAAGACCCCATCAACTTCTATTAATGATGAAAATGACATTATGGGATGAAAAAATAAAGCTCCTGAAAAACCTTGACAGAGAAGCATGATAGCAATATAATAATGAATAAACCACCTTGTACCGCTAGCTTCCTCTAGAAAAATGATGTCAAGGAAAACACTAATTATATGTTGAAGTTACAACTTTATTCTAGTTTTACATTTATGTTAAGGTCACCTCTTTCTCATGTTACATTCAAAGCAAGCTCTACATCAAGAATACTAGTAACTACATAAACTATGAAAATAATCTCCTTTTTTATCCTAATCACACATAATTCCTTGAAATTTTAATAGACACAAACACAAACATTAGATAGATTGCTTAGTCATGCCACCAACAAAATAAAGATATAATGCATGGAAGACTAAATTAAAAAAAAAGAAGTTATTTTGATATTTTAAATTCCAGCAATTAAGTAGTTGTAGTAGAATTTAACAAACACCAAAAGATATTATATTGATTTAGTAATTGAGGGCAAGGAATATAATTGAACCCTATATATGTGTGTGTGAGAGAGAGAGAGAGAGAGAGAATCAATAAAAAAAAAATCAATTTCTAGATTGAATTAGATAAAAAAAAAAAAAAGGTTTGCAGATACATTGAAGATAAGGCAATAAATACAGGAAAAGAGGGAGAGAGTTACCTAATTTTGGAAAAATGATCAACCAACATGAAAAAAGACCAATATCTCCAGTTCTAAGAGAGTTGACAAGCTCATCAACAATAAACAAACAAGAAGAAACTCAGCCAACAAATTCCACCCACGCCATATTAGTCATCCATAAGCCATGCCTTATGGAATTGCCATTCCCCCTCTCTATGTTTCTCTTTTCCTTTCTTTTTTTCTTTTCATTTCCTCTAAAACAACAAATTCATTGTTGTCTTTTTAGCTTTTAAGGGATAAAAGATAACTCCGCCTTAAGATCAACCGTTTTACAAAAAGTTTTTTTTTTATTATAGAAGATGAAATCATAGAAATGGAAATACTTGTGTCAAAAGTTGATATTCTTCATATTAGTTTATGAGTTATTGGTATTATTATATCATCACAACCATAATTATTAACACCATAAACACTACAACCATTGCAATAAGTTATTATTGTTATTATTATTATTATCATTGTTGTTACTCATTTTTAGGCCCCACATGCTAGAAATGGCATAGATCCCTTTTGAACCAAATGCAGGAGTTTAGCTCAAGGTTACTGGACGATTGACAAAAGTAGAGGGTAAAAATATTTTTTCAAACCCTGTCTTTAATTTTTTTCGAACCCTATCTTTGTTGCCTTCTACTTTTCTTATCTTCTTCCTTTATTGCCAAAATCATCAGGATTCTTAGATTAATTAGAAATTATCATAATGTTTTCTTTGTTGCCTTATGGTTTTCTTATCTTTCTCTTTTGTTGTCAAAATCGTCAGGATTCTTATCTTCCTCTTTTGCAGCAATAATAAATTATCTATCATCGCTATCATTGTTGTTACTCACTTTTAGGCCCCACATGCTGGAAATGGCGTAGATCCCTTTCGAACCAAATGCAGGAGTTTAGCTTAAGGTTACTGGATGATTAACAAAAGTAGAGAGTAAAAATGTTTTTTTGAACCCTATTTTTGTTGCCTTTTGCTTTTCTTATCTTTCTTTTTTGTGTTGAAATCGTTAGGATTCTTAGATTAATTAGAAATCCTCATAATGCTAAAGTCATTCTTTCTTTATCTAGTCTTTAGAGCTGGATAAATCCATTAGAGTTTGCACTGATTTTGCTCTAATACCAAAATTTTCAAACTTAGACTTTGAATTTGACTTAGTTTCGTGCAATATCTGACTACCCCAACTATATTATGTCATTCATGACATGTTCAAGAATTGATTTGAACCTTTATTAGATTCTAGAGGCCATTATTATTATGTCAGATTCTTAATCAGATGGGGATGCTCGACATTGTTAGTTTTCAAATCAGATCAGGAGATTATTTTTTGACCAAGTAGATTGCGAGAAGGTTATGCTTTTCAAAATAATTTTTTCTCGCTTCTGATGCTTCATGAAATTTTAATCTTGTACGTATAAATGACTTTGGATTTTAGAATGCTTGATTTCAATATCGAAAGCTTGAGATATTCCCATTTGAATGTCCAATCCTACTTGGTTTTTTACCAAGGAAATTTTTTAGGCAAATTCTATTCTTCAAAATGGTTTTTTCTCGATTCAGATTTTTCATAAAAGTTGTAGTCCTGTACATATATATGATTGTAGATTTTTGAATCAAATGATGTTGATATCGAAAGCTCAAGATATTCTTGTTTGAATGTCCAGTCCTGCTTGGGTTTTTTACCAAACAAATTGCAGGCAAATTATATTCTTCAAAACGATTTTTTCTCGCTTCATATCCTTCATGAAAGTTGTAGTCATGTCTAGTCCTGTTTGAATTACCTAATTTTGATATAATAATCTCAAGATATTCTCGTTTGAATATGTAGTCCTAATTGGTTTTGACCAAGCAAATTGTAGGCAAATTATGTTCTTCAAAATGATTTTTTTCTCGCATTGGATCCTTCATGAAATTTGTATTCCCATACATATAGATGACTTTGGATTTTTGAATCACTTTATTTTGATATCATAAGCTCAAGATATTCTCATTTGAATATCTAGCGTAAAAGAAGAAAATCTTGCCGCGAGAATGAATTCTAACCCGAGATTTACAAGTCTTATTCGAGAGACCCAATTTAATATTTCAATAATTTACCAGGATAACCAGAGACCAATTTTAAATTTGGGAAAGTTATTTAGTCTCGTTGGAAAAACAGGGGGCCATTTTAGGAAACATCACAATAATTTTTGTTGTTTAACAGTCACACGGGGTTATATTTTGTTTTTTTTCACAAAACCAGCGATGCTATTTTTTTTTTACTATAGGTGTAAGGTTGGATAAATTCCTCATAATTTTCACTAAAAATGATTTTGCCGCTGCCGCGAATTTGTTTCCTTAAGACAATTTTTGACCAAGCAGATTGTGGGTAGATTTTATTCATCAAAAAAAAATTCTCACTCTGAGTTGTTCATGAAAGTTGTAGTCCTACATGTTTAGATGACTTTAGGATTTTGAATTTCTTGATTTAGATATCATAATCTCAAAATATTCCCATTTGAATGTCTGGTGTAAAAGCAAAAAAACTTGCCGCGATAGTTACTGTTTATCGAAACAACCCTTGCTTGCAAATTCTTTTCTTTTCTCTGCAACTTCCTGTTTGGTTTCCATGATTTTTTTCACTTGATCTTTAAGCTACAAAACATGTTTTTTCTGCCTCAAAATCATTAGAATGTCAACAAGAATATTTTTTTTCCTATTTTCTTTTATCTAATTGCAGGAAAAAATATTTTGCATCCTAGATTATATGCACTACATCTTCTCTAAATAGAGTTATGTCTAGACTATATATATCTCCCCCCTTCTGACCTAAAAGAGAAACATATAAAGAGGCGGAAAAGAGGAAAAAGATTAAACGATGAGAGAAGAGAAAGAAAGAAAACAGGGCAGAGAACAAGAGAGAGGTAGGCACAAAACCTAGAAAAAACACAACAGGTTCCCCCTTTGCCACAACGTTTCCCTCTCAACCAACAACTTCCAACAATCCCTTTCTCGACCATACATTTCCCATTAGCCACCATCAACTTCTCTAGCGCTTGCCACTGTCCCTAGAAGCAGTGATCACCGTCTATGCAGGAGCTCAACACCATCGTCTTCGGCAGACAGTTAACAATTTAGTCCCCATGCATTCTCTTCACTTTGCATTTTAAATATATAATGTGCATAGCTTTTGTTTTACTGTTGAAGTGAATTATAATTCACTTAAACAGTAACCAATGAGGCATGCATGAGACAGCTCACGCATGCCTCTCCCTTGCCTAACCAGGTCACTTGTTTGGGTAAGTGACCTGACTCTCTCTTTTATATATATATATATATATATATATATTTCTATATATATATATATATATATATATATTTTCTTCTAGAAAGATATAAATAAAGAAAAAGGAAGAGATTTATTATTTTTCTGCATAGTTGTTTTAAAGTTTGTAATTTTTTATTGCTAAGAGAAAATACCAATCTTGTATTTAAATTACCCAGTTTTCGGCGCAATATGACAAATATACATATTCGTGAAAAAAATATTTTCATGTATACAACCAACACGCTAACATATCTTGAGCATTCCTTTTTTTTTAAAAAAAAAAACAAATATTCAAATTTTAAAAGAAAATATGTTTTAATATGGATTTCATAAACACAAAAATTATTTTCTTGAATTTTTGGATTTTACAACGTATTTATAAATTTAAATGGGTGCAGACCAATATTGCAAAAAATACAAAATGTTATTTTTGGGGGATTCATATATATATATATATATATATATATATATATATATATATATATATATATATATATATATATGGTAATATTGGGTAAAGAAATCTCAAAGGTTAATACCCAAAACATTATTAGGGATAATTATCTATTTTTCATTGTCAATATTTGGGTTAAGAAACTCTAAGTGGTAAATATACAAAATACTTTTCTAGAAATAATAAGTCATTATTATTTATTCAACACACCCTTTGAAAGAAGCCTTGATTATAAATGAGGAAATTTCAATTTTTCATGCCATGTTTTACGAGTCGTGAAAGCATTAGACACTAAGGCTAAAATAGGCTTTTAAAACACTCTCATTTTCCTTAGATTTCTATTTTTTGTTCATTTTCCTTGTGATTTACGAGTCGCGAACATTTGAAATACTAAAGGGGAAAATGAGCATTTAAGCACATCGAATCTCCTTCGATTTCGATCCTAGTTGTCTCTTAATTCATAGGTTGTAAATTTATTTTAAATCAAACACATATTTCTCAAAAGATCTATATTGATTCTCCTTTGCCTTATATAGACATATTTAAAGGTATGATCCATTTGGCCAAATGTACTTTCTTTAGACTTTGAACCCAAGTCTATTCATCATAGCAAACATATCCTAGGATAATTGATGAGATAACACCAACACTATAGTAATCATAAGGCAAATCAAAACATTAAGCAACTTACCTTAGATAAGGCGTACTAGGGGTGCTAAAACATTTCGTTTACACAATCAGTCCCTTGCTTTAGAATCTATAAAAGACTAGTTAGGTTTTCTAGTGACCATAATACTAGGTAGCGACTTTCTTTTCGCAAAACAAAAAAACCCTGACACAAATCCCTGCTCCCAGGGGGGTTGTCGTGACATCATGCTCTCGCGGAGGGTGTGACAATCATTAGTAACGTCACTATTATTATTATGATTATAACTAAAATTATTGTTACTATTACTGTCTAAATAATACAAAAAATTAAATTATTCAAAGGAATAAAACAAAAAACCCAAAAACTTTAACAAAAGAGCAATCAAAAGACTAGGGATTGCAATGCTAAAACTATAAACAAAGAGGATTGCCATGCATTTTGTTGCCCGTCGCCGCGCGGTGTCCCCGAGAGGGATCTGAGGAGTCGCCACCTGGCTGTTGAGGGTCGCTAGGAAAACCCGATTTGTACTGGTCTGGTCAGAGATTCAAAGGTAGGGGACTGGTTACGTAAAGGAAAGATATTAGCACCCTTAGTACGCCTTATGCAAAATCTCATTATGAAGTGGTCTCCTGGGGGACTTACATTTCTCAAGTAAGTATACATGCATCATCATGCATTGCATCCCCATCTTCACCCCCATCTTCCATCCGGGTAGATCACCCGTCATAATAAGACCCCATTTTCCATCCGGGTAGGTCACCCGTCATAATAAAACCCCAATTCTATCCGGGTAGGTCACCCGTCACCATTGAGACCCCAATTCCATCCAGGTAACTCACCATAATCACATCAAGATAGACAATGCAGATTACCTCAGGTAAGGCGTATTAGGGGTGTTAATACCTTCACTTTACACAATCAATCCCCTACCTTTGAATCTCTGACCAGACCAGTGCAAATCAAGTTTTCCTAGCGACCCTCAACAGCCAGGTGGCGACTCCTCAGATCCCTCCCGAGAATGTCACGCGGCGACGTGAGACACATTTTAGGCTGCAAGAGAGATAAAAGGGGAAAAAAGATCGACCGACCACTGACAAGTCTTCAACCACCATAAGATAACACACGCACCACCGTGTGGAAGAAGCCAAAGCGACGCATCCAATGAGGTGGAAGATGAACATTTTTCACCGCCGCTTGATGCCACACGCGTCGTTTGTATGGCGTAGACGAAAAACAATTGTTAGCGTGTCAGGAAGACGCGCTAGCAATTTTTTGAAAAAAAATAATTAAAAATATATAATACCTAAGCACACCCTCCAATGCCCGTGTAACAACGAAAAAAACACATGAAAAATACCAATATACCCATAACACCAACTCTTCACTCTTGTCTTTTCTGAGGATAAATCAGTATTTTCACAGCTCATCAAAAATAGAAAAATCAACAATATCCTTATCAACAACTCTTATTTTTGTCTCATTAAAGGGCAAAATAGTTATTTTATTGTTGATTAGAAATCAAAATGTGTATAACACTATGCAGTAGTTAACATATTTTTACTATAAGCAGGGACAAAAAATTAATAAAAAATAATAAAAACACAAACACGTTAAAACCAATAATTAAATTTTATAAATTAAAAAGTATAATAATAATAATTATACTATTAGAATCCACGATAAATAAAATATGTCAGTAACTATTGTGAAAATCCCACACGGTCTACCCACAGGGTTTTGTTTTTTCTTTAATTAATATCGTAGGGTTTTGTTTGTTCACATTTTAGCTCCGTTCAGTGGCGCCAGTGATTGTCCTCCGCTAAACCAGTCCAATACCCTAAATTTCAGTCTTATAATGACAGCTTTCTCTCTCAAACCCTGTTTTAGCTCTCTCTATACTGAACTCAGCAACAACCAGGTGAGAAGGATTTCTTTCTCTTTGTGCGTGTTTGTTTTGTTTATGGACTCAATGGGCTAGTGATTCTTAATTTTTGGGTGTAATGAATTTGCAGGGTTTTGGAAGTGGGTTTTTGCCTACAAGTTTTTGGGTTAAAAAGGACTGCAGTTTAAAGGGGAAGAATTTGATTATTGTAAAGAAATTTGAAGTGAATTGCTTGAAAGATAAAAATATGGATGTGAAAACTTCAGCTTTGGTTGATGGTGTAGCAGAATGTTTAAATGGTATGTGCTTTTGTTTTGTTTTTATTGTTATTTGAATTTATGAGCTTACTGTGTTTGCAGTTTTTAATGTAAATCTTGCATATTTTTACAGAAATTGAGACAAAGGAACCTAGTGTTTCGACAATATTGATGAATTTTGAGAACAAGTTCGACCCTTATGGTGCAATGAGCACACCTCTTTACCAAACAGCTACATTTAAGCAGGTATTGTTGGAAGGAAGCAACTTTATGTGTTGTGTTACAGATGATGGTGAAGATGAAGGGGTTGTTTGACATTGAGTCTTAACTTGTTTTTTTTGTTATTTGTTTTTTGCTCCAAAATTTTTTTTTAGTATTTTTGGATTGTTTTTATGTCTTAATTTAAAATTAAAAAATATTATTTTAATATATTTTCAATTGAAAAACACTCTAAAAAGTAATTGTTATGGAACTTTCAAACATACCGAAAGTGTATGTGTAATGTTGATGAAGTTTTAATGTATTTGTCATGTCATGTTTATAACAAAATTGGGGCAATAAAGTAACAAGTTTGGATTGCATGTGATGAGAATAGGAATATAGAGTCATGTACAATAGTTTAAGAAGCTTGTGGAAGTTGATATGCTTTTGACATGGACTTAGTTCCCTTTTATACGTGATATTTCCTTATTCGTATGGCATAACGCATGCTTAGCATCATTTCATTTTGGGGGTTTTGATGATTTTTTTTAATGCTTTGTAGTGCAGTCATCAGCCACAGATAATGGTCAATATGATTATACTAGAAGTGGAAATCCTACCAGGGATGCCTTAGAAAGGTATTTTTTTTCTTTGTTGGCATGTATAATGCTGATGAAGCAGTTTTCACAACTATTAGAAGAATAGCATTAGTCATTTCCTTGCATCTTTTTCCTTCTAAGCTTATTTCTGCTTTTACTCTTATGTTTTTTTAGCCTCCTGGCAAAGCTAGATAAAGGAGATCGAGCATTATGCTTTACAAGTGGAATGGCTGCTTTGGCTGCTGTCACTCATCTTGTTGGGACAGGTGTTTTTCACTCTTTTTGTTGTCTCTTGTTTGCACACACAATCTGTTTTTTAGTTAATATTTGGTATTGTGGTAGTGGTTGCTATTTGGTATTGTGGTAATGGTTGCTTTTCTGAAGTGTTTCTTTTGCTTCAAAATGCATTAAAATAATTGTTTTTATTTATTAAAAATTATTTTTGATATTAGTACATCAAAACAATCCAAAAATACCAAAACCAATTAATTCAAAGCAATCATTTTTTTTTAAAGTGTGGTTGGTCCACGGAAACAAACACACTTTTAATCTACCATGCCACATTATTAGCTATGTCTCAAAATATCCCCAGTTCATTATAGTCTGGAGATTGTAGTAGGCTCTAAGCATTTGGCAACTGTAATTGCATAGGTTTGAGGTTATGAGTTCCATACTCAGCACATGTTTGTGTAAATTTGTCTTTGTAGAAAGTCTACTTTGTTCTTAATATGGAAAGAAATACTTAATATTGAATTTGTGTGGAATATTTCATGTTAACTTTGTTCAATGCCATCTTAGGCCAGGAAATTGTTGCTGGAGATGACATTTATGGTGGTTCTGACCGATTGTTGTCACAAGTAACTCCGAAGGCTGGAATTGTGGTTAAGTTAGTATGGTTTCTTTTATTCTTGTTTATCATGATCCTGTTGTAACTGAAATCTGAGATACTTATGCTTAGCAATGTGCAGACGGGTAAATACAAGTGATTTACAAGAAGTTGCATCTGCAATTGGTCCCCAAACAAAGCTTGTTTGGCTAGAGAGCCCAACTAACCCTCGTCAACAAATTTCTGATATTCGTGTAAGAGTTACTTTTTCAAAGTTAGGAAATTTGTTTGTTAATAAGTATTATGTTTATTGTTATTGTGATAGAATATCCTAATTTGACCATTTGGAGGTTAGGCTGTAAGGAAATGTTTGCTATTGATGTTCTATGTTGTTTATATTATGCATATGTGAATAAATGCATTATGGTTATCCTGATTGATACTGTTCAAAAAAGAAGATGTGGCTGGTTTATAAAAATGGCTGACCAATAGTAACCCGCAGCGCAGGGATATATTGTTCATAACTATTCTGCCTGTCTGTACTAATTAGCTATCAACTGTTGTGTTCTTACTGTTTATTTTTATTTACAATGGTTTGCTGATCTTGTCAAGGTTTCAGAAAATTGCAGAGATGGCTCATGCACATGATGCTCTTGTCTTGGTAGATAATAGTATTTTGTCTCCTGTATTATCACAACCGCTGGAACTTGGAGCAGGTATGGCCAATGCATTATGGTTGTAACAATTAGGTACTGCAGTTCTGCCTGGTGCTTAGTTTTGAATTATTCATGTCACTTGCAGACATTGTGATGCACTCTGTGACAAAATTTATAGCTGGACATAGTGATGTCATGGCAGGCGTACTTGTGGTAAAAGGGGAAAGGTTATGGATCTTTCTTATGTATTTCTTAGTGCATTTTATAAGGGATGTCTTTTGTTTCCTTTACTATCTTTAAGTTTTAGCTAATGATTGTGTACTTGTAGAGGATATTGTATGTCCACCTTTGTTATTTAGCGTCATAGCATGCTTTGATGTGTGAGAATTTTAAGATTCCATATGAGGATAGAAAGTCTGCTCTCTTCAGAGCTCTTGTATATCCTTCCAATCAGGGTTAAAAATTGCTTTAGCATAAAGAAACTAGGGGTGAGCAAAAAAATCGATTAAACTGAGAAACTAAAAAAAACTCACAAAAACAAACAGTAAAATAAACCCGATAAGAAAAAAACTTGCATTTTAACCCTAGCAATTAGCAAACCACCCCCCCACCCCCCAACTTAAAGTAACAAAAGCTCATAACCAGTCACCTGCTCAATCTAAATTAGTATCATTGTTTCTCAATCTCTCTCTATATCAAAGTTGCTCCTCCAAGCTCTCTGCTTCTCTCAATATCTCTGGTTCTTGCATGTTATTTTCCAAAGGCTATTTGAGCCTTTTGATTTAACCATGGTGAGCTTTATCTACAGATCAATTTTGTGCCCCACTTCTTTTTACTCAGGTCAATAAAAAATGTCAACGATTGCAGATGTATTCATATGAAAATGAAGGGGTTGTGTCGTGTAAAGCTAATGGTTTCACACTTGTTGGTATTTACCGTGCTCATTTTCCATTTTACACTTCTTAGTTCTTGTCAGTAAACATTCCATTTTTTTTTCTTTAATTTTTCATTTTACATGGTTGTAGATGTGCTCATTGTTGATCTGCTTCGTCTATTGTAGAAGAAGCACCTGTCAATAGCCCAAACAACTATTTCAGTTTTTTTTTACCTGGTTTAAAGCCTTAAATAACCAAACTGAAAATAATCAGTTTAAACTGGTTTTGTTTTTTTAAAAAAAAAAAAAATTGGTTTGGTTGCTTTTTTTGAGTGAAAACCAAACCAAAAATGCTCACCCTTAAAAAAAACCCTTGGCTAAATACAATTCTACTGCATTATGTGCATTTTCAGCGTATTTCACTTGCCTTTTAATAGCCAAATGTGATTTAGAGTTGAAATGCCCAACCACCTGTGTTCTTGCGCTTCTTTGTTTGCATACTGTACTATTAATGCCAAACAATTTATTGTGTTTGCAAACAGTTTTTTTTCATCAAGCTTATGGAGTTCCCATTGATGAAGTTGTTTTTTTCCCTTGAGTGGATATAATTGCTGTATTCTAAATTCTGTATTGGAACTGTTCTGCATGACATAAGCTCATGCTTTAAGTTGAGAAACTTAGTATAAATACTTGAGGTCATTAATCTCCCTTAGCCAGTATAAATATCTGCAGTGACTACCTTCGTGGATTATTTCTTTTAAACATTTATAATTTATTTATTTATGAAGTCTTTCCTGCATTTCCAGCTTGGCAAGAGATCTGTATTTTCTCCAAAATGCAGAAGGCTCTGGGTTAGCACCGTTTGACTGTTGGATTTGCTTACGAGGCATCAAAACCATGGCCTTACGAGTTGAGAAACAGCAGGTGCTAATTTCAATTCACTAATATTTATTGTATATCGTACAATCTGATGGGTGGAAAAACTGAGGTCAAACTTAACCAAATAGTTAATATTCTGATGACCTATATGTAACAACTCACTCAGTACGATCTTTTCCTTTTGGCAGGAGAATGCACAGAAAATTGCCGAGTTTCTTGCATCACATCCGCGGGTGAAGAAAGTAAATTATGCCGGTCTTCCTGGTCATCCTGGACGTGATTTGCACTATTCTCAGGTGTGCCTGGTGTTAGACATAACATAGATATTTACTGCATTCTTGCAGCGTGAAATTTATATATAAGAAAGCCCTTTTATTAACATCTCTTGCAGGCAAAGGGTGCAGGATCAGTGCTTAGCTTTCTCACAGGATCACTGGCTCTCTCGAAGCATGTTGTTGAGACTACTAAGTATTTCAGCATAACTGTCAGTTTTGGTAATCATTCTTCCTACTCAAAGCTTCTCATGACTTGGAAATATTTTTGGTGGTAATTTAAAATCCAATTGATAAAACCTCAGAGATATCTGCATGGTGAAAGATTATGTTTGGAGATACAGACCACTATTGCGTTTGCATGTTAGAATTTGAATGCATGTCCACTTAATATGCAACCAGAGATAATGAAGCTGAGAAAAAAAACACCAGAGGGATTTCGGAAACAGATTATTCCTCGTGTGTATTGAAATCTTAGATCATGGAAGTACTAATTTTATGTTTGGTTTCCGCACCGCATAAGACATTCAGTTGATATTCAATATCACCATAACCTATGCATCTCATATGTCTTAAAAGCTAAGGTTGTGAATCTTGAAAGTTCTATGAGAGGGTATTCATTTGCTCCAATATACGCTTGCGGCAAGAGGCTTGCAGATTTAATGTCTGCCTCGTGTCGCGTTGCCTTCAATTTTAAAATCCAATCTGTAAACAGTATATAGATGAGGATTGTCATGTTGCAAATCCTGTCTGATCAAATTGAAATGATTGTGAATGTTTTGAGAACTGATGTTTTTTAGCTCGCGCATGGTTGCAAGCTGCTTCCTTACCATGTAATTTCTATTGCAGGGAGTGTCAAATCCCTTATAAGCATGCCCTGCTTCATGTCCCATGCCAGTATACCAGCTGCTGTACGAGAAGCCAGAGGTCTCACCGAAGATCTTATTCGTATCTCAGTGGGGATAGAGGATGTCAATGATCTGATTTCTGATCTAGACCATGCAATAAGAACTGGACCATTATAGATGTTTGAGTGTCTCCAAATTTAACCCCAAACTGTACGCCAGCCTCCCTCCTGCCTTTTTACTTGTAACAGGCAATTGTTTGAATTATTTTGAAACTGGCATAATTATTTGTTACCTGGGGTGTTGAAATATGGGATGGTGTTGTGTTGCTCGTGTCAACAATATTCATCTGTGCATTCAAAACAATAAAAGTTGGTGGAGCAGTTTTCCAGCTGCTGCGTGTGTAATTTCTTTTATCCAACTCTATCCATGGTATATGCAATCAACTCGAAATAGAAACAGATCAAAACTACAAGATGGTGTTTGTTTTGCTCGATGACAAAGGACGGGGCAAGTGGGCACTTTGTTCTACGACTGCCCTAGAAGATTAGCTCCCCTTGTTCAATTTTGGAAGGACACCTTTCCTGGTTATGGCAGCCAGTAAAAGATTTTCGAGGCTGAAATGAGTGAAACATTTAAAGCTGCATGATTGGTGTGAGGCCAGCAGCAAGCATTTATGAAGTTGACTTAACAAGCAATACGAAGGAGACGAGCAAAGATTTCAGCCACATGTCCTAGAAATGGACTGCCTAGTTGTTTTCTTAGCTGTACAGAGCTCTCACTTTGCAATGCCAGTTTTTGTATGATTGAAATTTAAGGCATTATCCAATTATATAGTCCAATCATTGAGCCACCCCAAATAAATAAATAAATAAATAAATAGTATATAAGTTTTGCAACCAAAGGGTGATATTCACCATGGATATTTTATTTATGGTCACAAAATATGCCATAACTAATGCATGGTGCTTTTAAAAAATATATCAAAATAAATCTTTATTTTATTTTCACATCACCAAGGACTTTGCTGTTATTACAGTACTATAATTAGTGTATTTATATATAATTATTTTTTAATATATTTTCATTAAATTAAGATTTAAAATAATAAAAAACAAAATAAAACTGGGACTTATTTAGTTATGCATTAGCTGAGTTGTTTTCAATTAAGGTGGACAATATATCATTGTCATTCATGCTCATCATCACAGGTCCGGAAATTCCAAAAGGGTCAACTCAGTCCTTCACCAAAACTCATCCAGTCATCATGCATAACGACCGCCTTTTACACCTAATTTTTTTTATTTTTTTTTATCTACTCTCAATGAACTCAAATATCTATAAATTCAGTTACAAGTTTGAATCATTTTATAATCATTTAAATAGAGAAAATCCCATAATTTGATCACCCTATTTATCTCCTCCAATAAGAAATATATTTTCTTTCCAACAAAATTTATTAATAATAATAATATATTTAAGGAGACATGCTTACTTCTATTGTGCTCTTGAATTTAAAGTGATGAGATTGATATTTACAAAAAAATATTATTTTTTAAAAATAAATTCAATGGATATAAGAAAAGGTCCTTAAAATTAAATAAAGAGCCTTTATTATTAAAATAATAATTAACATGGACTTTTAAATATTTTTATTAAAGTAATACGAGAATTTGAATAAATTAGATAACTCAAATTGATTATTTGGACTACTCATCAATACCAATTTATTATTTAAATATCTTCTCCTTCCAAATTTAGGTTCACATTAAAAAAAGAACAGCAAATTTGGTAAAAGAAAAATCCAAAAGTTGACCAATATTTGACCAAGCAGTACGCCAACAAAACTAGAGAGTCCCAATCAATCACCACCACCTGATCTCTTCACCTGTCCCCACAGCTCGCACGACTATCCACGTGGCATGATTCCATGCTTCTTCTTCCCACCCATAAAAATAAAAATATTCCTCTTCATAACCGGATAAAAAAAAGAGGCACAATTATCGATCCATACCCCCCCTCCCTGTTATCTCCTTTTTCTCTCACAAAATTTCCTATTTTTAAGGTAGATTAATAATAATTATTATTATTATTATCAAACGCTGTATTTTATCCGTTTATTATTATTATCATTTTTTCTTATATTTATTTAACTGTCTGCATTTATTTATTTTACTTTTTGTCGAAATTAATGTGTTTTTTCTCTTTTCTTTGATTGTTTGTTTGTTTGTTTTGTTGTTATTGTGATTTTTTTTGGTGAATTATGGTGATCAGGTTGTCCTTTTTGTGATTTTGTTGAATTGTGACCGGGTCTGTTTGATTTATGAGAAAATTGATAGATAAGGGAGGAAAAGTGTTTGGTTTCCGAGAAGATTGAGGGGGAATGGTGTTTTGGCTTGGAAAAGCTTTGAACTTGGTGCAAAAGGATTTAGCTTTATAATTTTTTTTATTAGTTTTGTAATTAGGGACTTGGGAGGTTATGTATGAACCTGAATTATTAAGGAGAATTAGGGCTGGATGGATTGCAATACAAATCTTGTGTTTGAACTGTTTTTCCCATTGTTAATGGTTTTTTTTCCAAAATTTAGAGATGAAGGACGAGTAGTGTGTTAAAGGGTGTTTTTAAGCTTGAAAAGGAATGAACTTGGGTGAGAGAAGGATTGAAGATGTTTATTTTCTTCGTTGTGTTGCAATTAGAAGTTAGTGGTTTAGGATTAAATTATTAACGAAAATTAGTGCTAGATTCAAAGGAATTCAAACTCAATCGTGAACTGTTCCTTAAATGCTAAGTTGTAATTTGATTTTTCTGAGGCTTATTTGCGGTGTTCTAATTGTTATTGGTTATTTAAGTCCAATTGGATGCTCTGCTATGGACATTTTTTCTGACACAGACACCTTGTTTTTACCCTTTTCCTTTTCCTTTTGGGTGTTCCTGGCAGCTGAATTTACCGAGTTCTAGTCTTTATTCGAATTCTCACTACTTAATCCTTTGCTTAGGTGTGAGTGCCTGGGCTGCCATCTGGTGCAAAATTACATGGTTAATTGACTTTTCTTCTTTTTGCTTTACTGGCATAGCTGATTTTGATGGAAATTGTCTCTGGTTTCTTGTCTTACATCTGATAACATTGGAGGATAATTCGTGAATATTGATTCTTGTTTATGCTTGTTTCAGTTTAGACCCTTTTTCATCAAATCTAATATTTCTTGAAGCCTCGAGGAAATAGCATGGAAAATAAAAATAGAGTAATGGAGGATATTGTCACATAGAAGGTTATTCAGCTTGTTCTCCTTTTCATTTCCAATATCAAGAGATGTCGAGTGGACCAGTGAGAAGGGTCTTACCAAAAGACATACAAGTGGTAAGTCGTCGATCTTTGAGCTTTAGAGTTGATGGATTTTTGATATGTGCTATCTTGTTCTACTAGTTTTAATAGCAGAATTATTTTGTATCAAGGGAGCAGCCAATGAGGATAGTTGAAAAATGCTGATTTTTGTTTACAAAATTAGTTTTGATCTTTGGCTTCCTCAAGCACCATGTATAACAAATGTAATTCCAAAATGCTCTCTTGATAGGCTACCTGACCCTGTGTTGAATTGTTCTAGTTGATTTTCATGGAGATAGATGCCAAATTTTTTGAACTGATTACATGTCTTCTTTGCTAGATAGAATTGCCTTATATATAACATTCAGCACATTTGATTCTTTCCTCAGGCCTTTCCCTGATAAATACTGAAATGGAATCTTGATTTTAATATGGATATCCAGGTCCTAATTGGAGAGTCTTCTTCATGTGCAGTAAATTTGGAAGTATTAGCAGACAATACTCACCTGTATATGAGATTAAATCTCAGGTTCTTAAGTTAAAGGTCAACTAACAGACAACATTTTCGTTGTCTTTCCATGTAAGGGTCACAGTTAATAATACCCAGTGGGAATGTATCTTGTCTATAGGATTTTGTAAGTTCAAATCATTATTTTGAGCTAACAGGTCCATTGGCCTTTTTTGTAACACTCTTCTAGCTATGCATGTGATAGCTTGGCTTTATTTTTATGTTGGTGACTCAGTAGTTCTTTTTCAGTGCTAGCCATTCAACGTTAACTAATTTGGAAAAAAATCGTAAATAACCAAGGAGAACAGGACAGTCTGGACACCTGCTATGAACACAATACCCAGTGTGTCCATAAAATATTTATATGAAGAGATGCTAATTAGAGATTGTCTATCATCTGTATCTTTTTCCTTGGGAAAATGGGATTCTATTTTCATGGGGTTGAGGGATCATTAAATAAGCTTTTAGACCTTGACATAACTATGCAGTCGTCAAAAATCTCCTTTGGCTTATTGATGTTTTTTTCCAGGTGCAAAATCTCATAGAGCGGTGTCTTCAACTGTACATGAACCAGAATGAAGTTGTGGAAACATTGTTGGCTCAAGCAAAGATCGAGCCTGGTTTCACTGAACTCGGTAACAATTAATATTGGAACTCCTTGATTATGTGTTATGGAAAGTCTTAATGAGTAGATTCTACACATTCTATTTCCTACAGTTGCACTTTTGATGGGTTGCTTATTGTCTTCTTGACCCCTTGAAAGTGCTGCTCAATGTCGTGTTAGGATAATTGGTTTTGAGTTTTCCCACCCTTTTGAAGCATCACTAGATTATTTGTTCTTTACGTGATTATTTGACAAAACAGTTTGTAGCACAATGCTAGTGGACAATTTTGCAAGAGACTATCAATTCATGAATGGATCCACTAGGCATCATCAGTTTGCCTGTCTCTCTGGATGGGAAGGGTCACATCCATCGGTGGATTCCGCAATTGCTGTAACTTTAGCTACTGAATGGAATTTAAAAAATCTTCTAAGTATTCAATCACATGGAATAAATGCACAAGGACTGGAAAATAAACAAGTTGAAAATGTTTGGGACCAGATATTGGTTTAGCCATATTGATTGATATTTTGGAAATGCTCGCATAAACTTACTTAAAGAGAGTTAACTCCAACTTTTTTTCTGTAAGTAGTGGGTTGGAAGTGTTATTTCTGAAAAAAGTTGAATTGGCAAGGCAGTTGGTTATGGTTTCTTTTCTTTCCCCCTTGTTTCCATCATTACATCGAAACTAATTTTGTTTAGCTCAGGAACAACTTCAAGTAAGGTGATCTTGTTTTATTCTCAAACTTGTAAATTTATTTTCCAGTTTGGCAAAAGCTTGAAGAAGAGAATGGTGAATTCTTCAGGGCTTATTATTTGAGGTTGAAGGTAAAGCAACAAATAGAGGAATTCAACAAGCTGCTTGTACAGCAGGCACACTTGATGCATGACCTAAATTCAACTGGAGTTGCCCCAATGCCTACCTCTAATGGATTTCATATCTCACCATGTAAGACTGCTTTTCTTCCCCATGAACATTTTACTCTGTCTGATCTGTTGGTATTGACTCATCAAAGAACATTGTGATACATAACTCTTCGCATACTTGGGATGCATCTTTGCAGTTGTGCTTTGTAACTAATGTGATTTGATTTCAGAATCATTATATAACTAACATAAAAACCGTTTGGTTGGAAAGAAAGCAAACTTCTATAAGTGAGAGATTAAAGGAGAGGAGAAATTGTGGGCTTCTGTGGGGTTTTGTATTAATATCCAAGTTCATGATGCATATTTCAAAGTTTCCCAAGTACTAGCAATTACTCTATATTAATAACTAGTAGCCAGTTATTTAAATCTCTTTATCAGACTTGCTACTGGCCATTTGCCTCACTCTCAAATGAATTTGTAGGGTATGGGAGGGGACTTGTGTGAAAAGTTGGAGGTATCAATTTTTTTCATAGTGGAAAGATGTTAAAGATGGTTTCCTTGTGGTGCTCTTTTAATAGATTTCAAAAATCTCCTTCTCTGTCAATCTGTATTTCTGGAATGTGCTATTTTGTAAGGTTTTGCTTAATAGCGTGGTAGATAACACAGTTTACTTCTTTTTTTGAATTTGAATTTCAACTTCTTAGAAATCATTTTTGGATATTTGCTTTAAGACTGCTTTTGTTTAGATTGTTTCTTGACATGTGTTTTGATTGCTGAACTATGTTATCTAGAATGTCCCGATCAAAATGGTATCATTGTGCTTACAAGGATCATATGATTATGAATCTTTTCTGTAGTTTCTTGGTAGAGCATGCTTTCTCGAAACCTGTTATCCCTTGTATGATTCCCACTTTTTTTGGGCAACTGATTATGGTTTCTTTGTCAGTGCACCAGAATACAGCATGCTATGGTCCAGATCATACAGGATCAACCTTGAAGCCAGAGAGCATGCATCACCCTGTTGGCTCCAGTTTGACTAATGCATACACTAATGGTGGATCATCATTGCACTCAAGAATGCATGCTGCTGTTGAAATATCTGCTCGTGCCAATAGAATTGATGCAGCTCCAAACATGCTTTCAATGCAGAGCTCAAACATGGGTCTGCTGCATGGAATGAATGGGGGAATGATCAAATCAGAAGCTGGTTATTCGGGTACTTCCCCTTACATGTTTGGCACTGACGGCAATGTCCTAGAAGCACGCCCATCAATTGCGGATGCATCTGTTGCATCTTTCAGTAGTGTAGACTCCAGTTCACAAGCCTTGAATGAGTCTATTCTGGACGCAGACTCTTCTTCATTTGGATTTTTAAGTCAGATTCCTCAGGTTTTCAGTCTCTCAGACCTGACAGCTGATTTTACCCAGAGTTCAGGTTTATTGCCCCACCTTATCTCCCTCTTCTCTCATCTCTTTATTCTCCAATTCCCCAGCTCTCCCTTTGGCGCACTTTTGTGCAAGATTGCTATTTTTGCTGTTGGTTGGCCAACTGAAAAGTTAGGCAACAAACTTTTTAGAGGACTCGATTATGAGACCTGAGTCAGCCCTTTACTCGGGTCCTCTATTGCATGTACTTCTGTGCAGAACATTGACTGGCCAATTTACAAGTGTTACATTTGTTTGTATTCTTTGTTCAGAAATATTGGAGAACTATTCAAGATCACCTTTTCTAGCAGCAGATGACAACTTCCCAGATTCTCATGAAAGAGAACATCCAGGTTTTGTACCCCTGTTTCTCATAATATTTAGTGCATCCGAAAGGAGTAAGCTAACTGGTTGCCCTGAATTTACAGGAGACAATAGAATGCTGGACTCCATATCAGAAGGCATGAGTTATGATGATTTTGGAAGTGAATAATAGCCCTAGAATTTTAGTGGTGAGTTCTTTGTGCAATTTTTTTATTTTGAGTTGCTCATGCTTCTAGTATTTATCTAGATGGTTATCTGTACACTCGTCTATCGGCAAAGCATAGGCTTCAATTCACCTCTGCTGTATCGGAATTAAGTTCTTCCATTGTGATATTTCTATATATAAGAATCTGCTAGAAATGGTTTGTGTTAACACATTCTTCATGTCATATTTGTTTGGTTTGATGAACATGTATACTTCTAAATTTGGTTTTCATAATTTTACTTATTCTCCAAGATGGAAATGTGGGGATACTTCATGCTTAGAGTCACATCTTTTCCTTTCCTATTTAATTTGTTAAAGCATTTATTTTCTTTACATTTTCATTTCTTTCTTTCACAGTTTTGTTATTGCAGGTTCAATACAGGTTTTGTAAATAGCAATTTAGCATGGGAGAAGCTTCAGATGTAGAAACCACCGGAGATATTGATTGTCGTGTGTAAAATCTCACTGACTTCAGTATGAAGTGATGACTGTTGACAGTAGGATTGTTTAGGGTGAAAAAAAAGTTCAAAATAATGCAACAGTACATTTTCTAGTACCATGAGAATGCATGGTAAAACAAGTTATACTAAATCTAGGTGTTTGTCGAAACATATATTTGCAGGTTGTGTGATGATAAGGTTGTTCATGTTGATTGTTCTTTTGCATTATGTAATATTGGGATTTCATTTTTGAATAAGATTCTGGATTTGATATAATTCTTCCTCTCTCTAACATGGCATCAGATAAGTTTTTTGAAATGTAAGACAATAGTGCAGATTGGACTTCTGTTGATTCTGTTCTTGTGTGTTTGATAGATTGGCGGGTGTGTTTTTCAAAAATATTTTTTGTTTGAAAATATAGCAAAATAATTTTGTTTTATTTCTAACATAAAATAAAAATAAAAAAACCCCATAAAAAATACTGAAATAATAATTAGTTTGATTTTTTTTTAATGTGAAATGTGATTTTAAAGTGTTTCTAAAACCGTAAGCTAAAGTGTTAAGAGTTTGTTTGATATTATGGTGATATATTAAAATAATATTTATTTTTTATTTTTTAAAATTTATTTTTTATATAACATTAAATAAAATTTAATTTAAAGCAAATAAAAAGATAAAAACATTTCAAGTTTTTTTTTAAAATATGTTTAAAACGCAAAAATAAATAAACCCAAAAATGCTTTCATTTCTCACTAATCTTATGTTTTTTATACTCTATTTTATTAAATTATAATAAAAACAATAAATTAGAGAAGTAAATGAAATGGGCGGAATTTTTTTTTTTGGAACATAAATAGGCGGAAATGATAGGTTGGAGAAAGAAAAGAAACAGAGAAACATGAATTAGGAAATTAGCTGGTGGAAGTTATGAACTGTGAAAATATGATCAGGGTCAGATGAACCTGTACTAGAGATTGTACCTCAAAGAGAAAGAGACATGATCCAGGGATGAAGACGATGTTGCATGGTTGCAGCAGCGCAGCTTGCAAGAGTGAAGACTGAAGAAGAAAGATTGGAGGGGTTGTGAGAGAGAAGATGTCGATTGTTTTTGTTGAGATTTGGGAATTTGAGAATTGAGACTCCGAGGAAGAGAAATTCAGGATTAGCTTTGGTTCAGACTTCACACAAAAAACGATTTGGCTTTTCAATTATATGAATTAATCAATATAAACTTTTTTAAAGGCCGGAACAGGAACGTTTCGCCTGAAATATGGCCGGAAAATCCAGAGTGAACCGATATTTTAAATGAGATAAAAATTAGTTTTACCGGAATGAAATTAACAGCTTTGATCACAACCCTTCCTTCTTCTGATGATATTTGAATGTGAACATGGTTATAATGAGGCTGACCTTTTCTAATGAAATACTATTTAATACAACGAGAGTGAGATGGTAAATGTGCTGACCGTATCAGTTTGGTAAGCAGGATAGAATTGAAACAGAGACGAAAAGTTGGGACAGAGATACAGAAACAGACGAATACATGGAAAGGAAAGGAACATGTTTCAGGCTCAGCTACCACTATGGGCCTCCCTATATTGCCTATCAGAATCAGTTCCACCATGGGTTTCAGAGTCTAATCACATGAAGATGCATTGATGACAGAAAAAGACATTTTACGGATTATGCTAACAAATACAGCGACCCTTTTCTTTAAAGTTGAGAAACAATCCAACATGGTCCATTTGTATACAATTGATTGATTCTTACAGCAATCGAGTTGATTTCACTTTATAAACTGTAATCTTTTTATTTTATTCATAAATTTTAAACTCTACAGTCTTGATTTAGTCTGTGTACTGCTAGTATTCAAGATAAGGAAGTTTAGGATTGAACAGTTATAAGGGCCTATAAAATTTATAATATTCATTGGATCAACTCCGAATTTTAAGTTACAGTTTTTTTTTCTTGGTAGTTTAACTAGCAAAGACAAAATTGGAATGAAATATTTTCATGTAAAAACTGTATAGATGAAGCAACTCTATTCTACACTTCTGTTGAGCCTGTATTAACCAGCATTGACATCTAGAGAGGGGAGAGAACTCTCTGAATTACATTGTAAGAGAAAAGTCCCCGTGATTTATCAGACCATGGTAGGAATGCCATTATATCTAGGTCTGGTTCTATCTGGTGAAAGCCCTTCTTCCATAGCTTTCCTCTTGTTATTGTTGTGTTGTAGTAGTAGTGCTGGTGGTGGTGGTGGTGGTTGTGGTTGCGACTCAGGCTGTGGCTGGGGCGATGGCGGTTGCACTGGTTGTTGCTGCTCATCTGACTGAATTTCTGATATTTTAAGCTCTTCTTGATCTTCTTCTTGTTTTTGGTTCTTGATTTTAGTTTTCATCATGTGAGGTTTAAGCCTATTCAAATCAGATAGTCTTACTGGCTTCAAGAAAAACTCCTCTGCTCCCTCCTCTAAACATCTGTGTAAGGAATGAAATTATGCCCACTACTCAGTTTTATGGCATCAAAAATCAAATTATAGTTTCCTTAAAAATTTTTTCCACAAAAGGCAAAAAAATCCAATTCTAGCTTGGTCTGGTCTTTCACCTGGTGATCCTTGAAGGAACATTTTCAGATGACATGATCACTACAGGTATGTTTCTGAGTGATGATGATTCCTGCAAGAACAGAGGGAAAAAAGATTAAAAAATATGCAAGTCTATTTAACAACCACTGTATGATCTCACGGGTGAATAAACATGCATTAAAAATCTTTGATGGGTGACATGACAGAAGAAGGGTAGCACACAGAAACAAAGGAAATCTCTCAAAATCTTGACCTAGATTTGTTTAGATACAAAATAGGTGGCAAAATATTCGTATTAGATTTTCTTTGAGATTCTCAAGCAAGTGGCATTAATAGGACAAGCGTTGACAACCAATCAACTATTATCATTCAGACCCTGAAAACTTTCAACCTGGGAAAGAATTTTGAAGGAACCCATCTTGCCAGTAAAAGAAATGGATCTTAATGGGAAAGATTGAGGAAAAAGAAGCGAATATATGATGACTCAAAATGAAGACGAGAATAAAAAAAAAAAAGGTTACCTTTACTTTCTTGAGCAAATCATAGCCTGTCATGCCAGGCATACAGTAATCTGTAATAATAAGATTCACCTCCACTTCCTGCAAAAAAAAAACAATCAAATAATCGAATCATAAAAGATGGAAAAATATCAGGAAAGAAGAGGAATCTCTGACATTTGAGAGGGAACCAAAAGAAAATCTAAACTTTACCTGATGATTGTTAGGAGAACCAAAAGGTGTGTCCGGGTTGCCTTGTTCATCTTCTTGAAATCCCAGAAATTTTAAAGCCTTACTACCAGAATCAACTGTAGTGACTGTTATGACAAAACAATCAGAGCCCAAACAAGAAAAAACATATCCCATTTCATAAAAACCATTCCTTTTCAACCAAAGAAAGTAAAGCCCGTACCTTGATAGGATGATGTCTTGAGAAGTCTCTCAATCAGCTTTCTATCTATTAAGCTGTCATCAACAGCTAGAACATGAAACTGTGAGCGTGAATCCGCTGTTATTGCCATTGCATCCAGCTCTAGATCCAATATCACCCCAATACAGAAGAGAAATCTTGTTTATGGTTTTGGTTTTGGTTTTGGTTATACTAGTATTGTTTTGTTTTTGGTCGGTTGGCTTTTGTGGTGATGTCTCTATAATGGAAGGAGGAGAATAGAAGAGGAGAGGCCTATTTTGTAGTAATAAAATGAGACCTTGACAGCAAATTCCACACACCCCACAAAGCAAGATCCGACCAGATATCTTTTCAGATCTTGCAAATTTCCCAAGTTGATTTTAGTATTGAATTAAAGGGCAAGCAATGCATTAAAGAAAAACACAAAGACCTAATAAAATAAAAGAATAAAATCTTCATGGGAAATGTTAAGGGAGAGGAGAAGATAGGTTTTAACTACATGGCCCAACATATAAGCTTGGGAGCATAAGACTATATATATATATATATATAAATAACAATTACGATTATTTAATATAAGAAAAAATAAAAAATATTTAATTTTAAAAAAAAATAAAAAAAAATAATGTCAAACATCTCATGATCTTGCCATCTTGGATGAAAAGAAAAAGGAAGGGGAAGCAAAATATAGAGAGAGAAAATGAAGAGAGGGGGTAGCAGTGGGACCCATCAAAATCCCCGAAGAGATTCAGGTGACGTCAGCAGAGGTGCCTTTTTCTCCCTAATGTGAAATCATGTGGCTCTTGCCATATCTTGAGCAGAGGGGAGAGTGGTGTGGTCTGTGGGCAAATAGAGGCCAGTTTTCTGCCTTGATTCCCTTTCAAGATTTGCTTCCTATGCCCATGCATCACACCCACATACATGATCATAAAACATTGCTGCTGGCTTTTCATTTCTTTATGCCCATGCCATGCATGCATCGAGCCGGGGCTTGGACAGCTGGCATTCAACTCTTAACCTATAAAAAATAAATATTGATGGCTATTTTAATATTTCCACTCATTTTTCATCAGCTTGGTGATTCCAGCAGGGGTGATGATTTTCTGTTTTAGTTTGGTTTTAGATTGAAAATCAATAATCAAATTGGATTTGTTTTAAGGATTTTGAACCGAAACAAATCAAAAACTAGTTTGAACTACTTGATTTTAATTGGGTTCGGCTCAATTTGTTTTTGTATCCGATCGACAAGCGTTTATTTAAAAATGTAGTTGAGCGTGTTTTTTTAAAGTATTTTTTGATTTAAAAATATATTAAAATATTTAAAATAAAATATTTTTTAAAATAATCACATTAAAATGATCTAAAAACACTAAAAAATATAATTTAAAATAAAAAAATAAAATTACTTTTGAAACACAATAAAAAAACAAAATGTTTAACTTAGTGCGTTTTTCTGGGCTTTTTGGGTTTTTTTTAATTGATATATCAAACTGATTTATAATGTTTTTGTATCGCATCGATAAAACCAGATCCTTGCAGACGTCTTTCAAGTAGGATTTTAGATGTCTTCTCCTTCCATCTTGCTGACAGGAATCCCTTGACATGGCATTAAGAAAAATTACATGTGCAGACAATACATTACAAAGAAAGATGAAAAAAGAAGAAGATCATAGGATCTTGTCAAACAATCAATGATACTGCAAATCCCATTAAAAAAAAATACAGTGAATAACAATGATAAGAAAATTTTATGAATAAATGAGTGAAAGACTTGTAATGAACAGTGAAAAACACTTTTAAAAAACAGTGTCAAATAAAATCTTAGTAAACTACCAAGCACATAAAATCACAGAAGCAAGTTTTTAGGGTTATGGTTAACATTGAACCTCATAACAATGCATAAAGCTAAGGAAGAAAGAGGGTATGTCGTTGCAAAGATACTAGAGCCAAAGAGAAGAGACAAGAGATGGAGAGGGAGGAGGTTAAATATTAAAAGACAGTCTGAGAGAAAAGAGAGCAATCCATAGAGACCAAAAAAAAGGAGGTGATGGATGAAAGGTTGCAGGAGGAAAGCAAATTAGGGTTCCAGAAAAAAATAAAAACCTTTTATACATGGGTTTGGTTTAAGATTTATTGACACTGCATTTCAAAAATATTTTTTATTATTATTATTTTTGGTGTTTTTATATCATTTTCATGTGTTGATGTCAAAAAAAATTAAAATTAAAAAAAAATGTTTTGATGCATTTCTGAATAAATTGTTTTTTAAAACAATCTCGAATACACTTACAAACAGACACTCAAACTCAACCGATTCGGTTTAGTTTTAAAACTTGGTCTTTTAATAGCCAACTTGGTGACCAACTCCGAAAATATGATGTAGGTTGAGTTTTATTTTGAAACTTTTTTTTTATACTAAAGCTACATTTTTTATTAGCTTGCCAAGTTATAGATTGACCTAATAACTCGCACCAACTTTAGTTTCGAGTTGGGTTAGATCTCGTAGCTTGTCTTAAAACTATAGTTTAGATAGAGTAGTTTAGTGTGATTACATCTGAATCTTGTTTCAATTATAGTTTATAAAGTGTTTGATTAATTGACACAATTTATAGTTTTTATATAAATAAACCCTACTTAAAACTCTCTTTTAAAACTTTGGTTAAGATAAAACTATAATTTATAGATTTTTTTAAAAAATCACAAATATAAAAAATTACTTCAAGCAAACAGTGGTTTTGTATTGATGGTATAGATCATAGATAAAAGAACTAAATTAGTATAATCATAAGAAAAAAATTAATTTTTATTGGAATTCATTCTCAAGAGGAAAACACGAAAAGCAAGGCTAGGATATTAAGTAACTGTTTAGGAGTATGATTGAAGTTATTTTTGAAAGTTTTTTTTATTTAAAAATATGTGAAAATAATATTTTTTATTTTTAAAAAATTATTTATCAATACATGAAAATGATCTAAAAAACATCATTTTTTTTTAATTTCAAGTAAAAATATAAAAATATATTTTTTGATGAATACTTTTGAAAAGGAAAGCTACATATGCTATTTCAAAGATGATTATAATTGAAAGAAGAAAAAGGTAAGGTAGAGAGACGGTCCAAGTGTTCATAACAGAGAAAGAAAGAAAAAAACAAGAACATGTCGCTTTACAAGCAGATCGCATGTCGATCCTCAAAATTGAATTAATTAAAGAAAGAACTTTGTACTATGATAAAAACATTGCTACTCACATGAAAACTTCTAGCAACTTTCCCTTGAATTGTAGTGGATTTTCTCTCACACCATTCAAGATTTGGGAGAACTGTTGCGGTAGTTTTTTAAAATGCTTTTTCGTGTCGAAATATATCAAAATGATATTTTTTTTTATTTTTTTAAAAAATTATTTTTAACATCAGCACATTAAAATGATCTAAAATTACTAAAATATATTCATTTAAAATTTAAAAAAATAATAATTTTTTTAGAAAAAACGTTGGAAACGCTATCCCAAAAAAGCTCTTGCTTGTTGAAATTAAAGCCATCGCCAAGCTGATTCCCATCTCTCTTTCTAGAAAGCCATCGAATTTCTTCAAGAAAATAGGTCAACAAATTCTACGTCAAATATCATTATGACTAGACCATAAATCTTTTGTCTGCCGTGCTATTAATGTTCCACTACTCTTAGTAATAGCCTTAAGACTCCACGTGAACAATACGTATTGGACGATTTAGTTAGTTTTAAATGATCAAAACAATATTGTTTTAATTAAAATTATTTTAAAGAAGAAATTAATAGATTTTAACCATTTTGAACGAGGTAAACCGGGTTTCAAGTAAACTTGAATTTTTAATAGAGTCACGTTAAGTCAATTCTTTCCCACATATTTTATATAACAAGTACACTAACCAAGAACTATCAAAATTTAAAAATAATAGTAAAGTTTAGATCCAATAGCAAGAAAACTAAGTAAAGCAAACGCGGCATCTGCAAATAAAATTAGTGGGGCCAAAATGTAGCTTAAAATCTTCAAATCTCTTGCCTTTCTCTTTTCCCCTTAGATTTGCACAAATTGATCCTGTAAATGATGGAGAAAAGTGGTCAGCATTTTGACAACCCGCGTTAACTTTTCTCGGTCATGATTTCTCTTTTAAAAGGGCATATTTCTGCTCTATAATTTTGTCGAGGGGCCTAATTCGTGAAACAAAAACCATGCACTTCTGCTTTTATCACAAGCATGGTAGACTAGACAAGTTTTCAAGAGTCGTATCGTGATAATAAATGGTTTGAGATCTATATAGTAAGTTTCAAGTTTGAGTCAATATATACATCTTTTATAAGAGTTTAGAATAACCGAGGTTTTACTCGCTCACCTGAACCTATAAAATATGTTTTCCGGAGAGTAAAGTTTCCTCGAATCCAAAACAAAAAATAGTAAACTAGACAAGAGTGGGAGTCTTAGTAGCCTGTCTAAAATTTGTGTTTCCAGGTTTCAAGTTAAGTTTATTTATCAATTTTTATATATCAAGATTGAGTGTTCATGGAAGACTTCTCAATGAAGGCTAGAAAACTCTTCGACACTTAACTCCTCGATGTTTCGCTTGAAATGTAAGCATTAACGATATATATTTTTCTAGTTTATGACATCGGTTTTTATATATCGAAATTGAGTGTTCATTAATTTTCCGTTTGGTCGAAGACATCTCGGAAAACTCACAGAAGAAATTCAACGCCTTAATGGTTTGCTTGAATTGTAAACATTAGAATTTAAAAAGGAGATGGGATGCATGCTCCCTTGCCATGTCAAAATTTTACCCCCTTGAGTAATCATGAGATGCTCAAGTTGAAAACAATTTTATATGAAACATATTAAGCGTCTGATTTGAATTATGATTGAGATTGTTTTTTAAAGTGTTTTTCGTTTAGAAATGCATCAAAATTATTTTTTTATATATTTTAAAAATTATTTTTAATATCAGCATATGAAAATGATCTAAAAACATCAAAAAATTAATTTAAAGTATAAAATAAACATAATTTAAAAAAAAAACAATTTTTAAATGCAGTACCAAAAATAGTCTAAATATCTAATGTGATGGCTAGAAGGGGATTTACAATATGTATTTTCAATTAGGAGGTCCAAATCCTGAGAAAGTTTATATTAGACCTAAAAAGGGTTACATAAATGATATTTTTATATGTTAATATAGATGTGAATGGCAACATGCCTTGTCCTAAACTAGAATGAAACTTAAATATTGAGAAAAAAAATGATATGAGAATTATGGTTTTTAAAATAAATAAAATAAAATAAAAATGAAATTCTTATGGTGTCTACATAATTCTGAAAACAATACCCCTGATTAAATTATACAAATATTAATTAAAGAAATATTCAACATCTTGTTTTAGGTTAATGAAAGCAAGTGGGGTCTTGGCCTAGCGGTTAAAGGGACTTGTTTCCTTCCTCTGCACCAGGGTTCAAGTCCCACCATGCATGTCTGTCATTCCCGCGATGTCTTACATCCTCACTGAATTTGTAGAATGTTCAGTATTTTAACGTATTTAGGTTAATTTCACACCGAAAGCAATACTTTTGTATTCTAGTTATTACAGTTACACAGAGAAGGATTCTTGCTAAAAGTCCAGACATGGATGGCCGCGTCATAGCTCATTTTACTGACTGACCTTGATTTGATTAGTGATAATTTGGATTATGTTGAAATCCTGCCTGCATTACCTCACAAAAATAGGACGATTACTGCCATTGGCTGTGACCGCTGAGCTAAATGTCTCCCTAATTTTAAAGGCTTTCACTAAAAGCATTCAAATTTTGTGAGAGTTCGTGTTGTCCTTTTGGACCTTAATTATTTGAATCTTGTCTTCACATTAATAGGGAAAATATATCGAAAAATGTAAAATTTCTAGAAATTCCTGTAAAAAAGTTGAGTGATAATTGAGATAAAAAAACAAATATATTTTCTGAAAAAAAAATACTTTTAAAATCAATCTCAATTGCACTCTCAAAAAGGCACATGTGGGTGTCTAACATCTCTTTTATATTGCCCTTCATAAAAAAATTTATATTTTTTATTTGAATAAAATTCACTATAGTTAAAGATAATATTTGAATTATTATTCAATTTTTTCCATAGTTTTTTGATATTTTTAGATCATTTTTCATGTGCTAATGTCACAAATAATTTTTTTCAAAAAACAAAAAATATTATTTTAATATATTTTTAAATAAAAAATATTTTTAAAATCAATATAAATCACATTTTTACTCTCTTCATAATTGCATGCGTTGTTTATGTAAACAATGTTTCCACCCATTTTTTTTTAATATTCTTTATAATTAATCTACAGCCATGAATTATCAGCAAGTTGCAGCCTATCACCAATAACTTGCTAGCAATAACTCCTGACTTTTATTAAAACAATAAAAAGGGTTTAACCAGAAGAAAATTATCTTTTTCTCAGCTCAATAAATAACGAAAAAATCCCATGCTTTTTGAAAAATAATTTTAAAGTCAATTGAGCATCGATTATTTGTTATTAAACCTACAAAAAAAAAATGAAAGGAAATTCCCTTCTTATGGCTATCTACAAACATTATAGAAAAATGAGAGATTCCCCGACAGACTTTAATTCGCTGCACAACCTGTCACATATATAATCCAATCCTGCAAGATTACTAAAAATTGTCGAGTGGAGCCACGTAAGCAATTGCCAAACATTACGGGGTGTTTGAGAGTGTGATTGTAGTTGTTTTTTAAAGTGTTTTTTGTTTAAAAATACATTAAAATGATATTTTTTTATTTAAAAAAAAATATTTTTGACATCAGCACATAAAAATAATCTGAAAAAACCAAAATAATTTCATTTAAAATAAAAAAATCAAATTTTAGACAAACTGCGGTTGGACCGCAATGCCAAACATGCTTGTGATACTATACCCTCCCTACTTAGCTCCACCAATAATAATTAGTATGTGTATGTGTGTGCATTGAATTTCTTTTTATTGATATAAATTTCAGCTCCAAAATTTATTGGTTGGACTAGCTTGGTCATGATCACGTAGACAGGGAAGGTTTTTTTGGTAGAGATGTTTGGTTTTTGTATTGTTATTAAACCTAAAAATGGTTTGGTGTGTCTAATTGAAATCTAGTCGGGATGAGTTAAAAAAAAAAAAGTTGATTTGGTATGACTTGTTTGACTTGGTGAAGTTAATTCGAGTAAATCTTTTGAATGAGATTATTTTATAGAAAATAGATTAAAAAAATATATGAATTTCAGCCCTCAACCAACCCAATGTTGTATTATAGAATTATAAAAGGAGAAGTTTAATATATATATATGAATGTACTCTAGTTAAATTAACAAACTCGTTACCTAGGTTATGAGACCTGATTTAATAGAAAAAAAATAATACATAAAATGTAGAAAAATAAAATAAATTAAAAACATTTAGAAAAACTACCCGATTCAACCTGATCTCTCTATATACTTGTAATTTGGATTCTAAGATCGAGATAAATATAGAAAAAACAAACTGAAATAATTAAAAAGTTTGATCCTCAAACCAACTTAGCATAAAATGACAAAATTGAAAAAGAAGCCAATTTATAAAAAAAAAAAAAATGCCGTATTTCTTCCTTGACTTCACAGGATTTCTATTTTTTGAAAATAAATAAATAAATAAAAACATTATGAGACCCAGTCCCAAATAAAGTCAATGTTAAAGAAAAAAATTGAGAAAAAAAAACATAGAGAAGATCTTTTTCCCTGCCTGTGCAATCCAGTCCCTAGTTTTTCTTAAAGAAAAGGGGCTAATACTTATCTATCATCGAAATCGGTACTCATAGCTTCAATTGTTTTAAATCAATAAAATCTTATTTAATTTTGTTAAACAAAGCATTAATCTAGCGATATTTTTTAGCAGCACCCTTAAAAATCTCATAAGCCATGCAATTAAAATAAATTATCAAGCTTAGTATTAAATAAACACAACTTTAGGGGAAGAAATGAGAGACCAAAATAAATAGAAGAAAGAAGCTAAATGACTAAAAATCCATTGTGAATTAATATTGTAATTGGAATTTAGTAATCCACAATGAAATGAAATAGGTGTGGGTGAATAGTTTCCGCTCACCCTTTATTTTTTTTCTTAATTTATATTTATAAAATAAATTAATATCTCAGCCAGAAACTAACCGCTAGTTGCTCATACCATTAGACTGAAAACATGCCAAATTCGATAATAATTCAATCGTGATAAAAAATTAAAAAAGAATATTTTTTTTTATCAAATTTAGAATAATTTGTTCCATGTTCAACCATCAAATCGACAATTTAATTAGCTACATTGCCTCGAACCAGATCTACAGTCATTGTCTTACAAAATAAGAGGGTTGAGATCTACTGTTTATGGTTCGAGTTTCATCTTCATAGATGAACACATAGGGGCATGATTTGGGAGGGTGGTTGCGGTTGTTTTTGAAAATAGTTTTTTATTTAAAAATACATCAAAATGATATATTTTTTAAAAAAAAATTATTTTTAATATCAGTACATCAAAATGATTTAAAAATATATAAAAAATTTCATTTAAAATAAATAAAAATATTTAAATTTTTAGGGAAAACAGCGGTACAACCATCGTCCCAAAACAGACTCTTAATTTTCGAAAAACAAGGTCAAAATGTAACCAAAATATACACCATTAATTACCTCCACCCAGAAGCTACCAAATCAAACCCTAATTTTCCCTGGACTCCTATAATTTCCTTGTTCAATAATTGCTATCCATTAAAGTGGGCAAGATCCCATTTGTTCATGAATCGCCATGGATGTTCTGGCCTTGAAGGGTCGACATGTACGAAGCTGAAATGAAATAATTGCACACATCTATATTCCACCATTCTAGACAAAGTTATTTAAACCTAAATTATAGCAGTTATATTGTAGCCGAGCCTGTCTGCCTAGGAACCAGACCTCACACGTTCACTCGTCAGTTTTCATGATCACCATGTCCCTACCTTTGTTTCACTGACATTTGGGACCAAATATACGAGTATCAGGATCTTGCCCTAATTATTATTTTTTCTATTTTCTTGAAATGAATTTGATTGAACATACACACACACGCATGTGTACACAATGGGGGGGGATCTTTGAACTGTAAATTATTTAATCAATCGTTGAACATTTAGGGTTCGAGCCCCCTAATTTTTTATGTGGATGTCAAGATTTTGAAATTCATTCTCTCTTTTGCAACAAATTAGCAATCCATACTGTTGAAAGTAAGAAAGCAACGTGCAAAATCAAGAAAATCAATGCTTCAAAACGTACATGCTGGGTTTGTAAGCATGAAATGTAATTTCTCTGCGTTTCAAAAATAATTTTGAATTTTTAAAAAAATTAATATTTTTAAGATTATTTTTTATATGCTAATATTAAAAATATATTTTTTTAAAATATCATTTTAATGTATTTTTAAACAAAAAATAATTAGAGAACTTTGACACAGGGAATTCTACTTGATTAGAAATTAGGTTTTTTGGGTGCCAAATAAATATGGCCCCCTCTTCTTGCATCTCTCCACATGGTTCCCTTCCTCTCCTTCATTTCTCCCAAATCTGAAAAAGATCGATGGCCTGATGAAAAGTCGTTTCTGGGTACCACGTTATATTGGCATATAAGTGGGCACTCATCATGATCTATTATAATCACCCTATCAAGAAAAAATAAATCATCATCTATATATTATAATCATTATTAATTAATAGGGTAAGATACGGCTTCCAAAATTTAGTTTTTCTTATTGGATTCCACTGCATGGAGGTCCTGGGATATAATTAGGGGAGATATTATTCCCGACCCCATCGATTGATGCCAGCAAATTGTTTTAAAATAGTGTTTTTGTACTAGTTTTCTTACATTAAACCGTGTTCATCTCTTTCTTAATCAGATCAAAACCATCCACATAAATGTTTTTTGACAATCCATGTAAGAAATAAATAATTTTACTTTAGGTATCTCGCTACAGAAATGTATCTTTTAAAATTCTAATCTCTTAATTTACCATGGTTTCTTCAGTCGAAAGGTCTCTATAGTAGTAAGTTAGGAGTTCATACGTTCGAAAGAATGATTCATACGAAAAAACAGTTGTTATGTATGGTGCAGAAAGAGTTCACAAACCAACCTACCTTGTTCTTATTATTTGAGCTCAACAACGAAAATATTGTTTAGGTCAACGTCGACGAAATGACAACGTTGGCATGCTGAGAAATTCTTTAACGTGATACGGTGGACCTAAGTCTGATCATAGTGATAAATCATTTCATTAATGGCATACTTCTAAGATGTGCTCCTTTCAACTAGAAATATCAACCATTTATGAACATTTCAGCCTTTGCCCCCCCTTGATTATCGAACAAGGGCAAACAAGGTAGATAATAAAATATTAAAAACAAAATTAATCTCTATATTTTTCCTAATTAGCCTGAGAAATTTGAAGGGGAGGGGGGAACCATACTACAAATTAACAAAGAGAAAAGGGGGGTGGGTGAAGGGGGTAGACCTAATAATGTCCAAGGAGGCAACCAATTATGATAAACATCTTAAAGGTCAGATGCAATGAATCCTCCACGTACGCTATTAGATTTATAAGATATAGTTTTACTTTTCAGATATCTTTTGGAGAATATACAAATTTAGATAAGAGATTAGTTAAAGCTCTATAATCAACACATAAGATTAGGTCTTAGGTGTATATCATGGCCAAATCATGGGCACCATAGCTTTAAATAAAATAAGTTTCATACATGGCCAACCCCATTTGCCGATGTTGGAAGATTTAAGCAATATAAAATTTATTTGAAGGGAAAAAAAAACTTAAACCAATGTAAGGACCAACTGGGACCTCGAGAATCATAGTTGTAGATCTACTTTTCCAATTATTATATATATATATATTGATGCCTATGGTATACGTAACTTCTCTCTCAAAATTTAAATTGGTGGATCATTCAATTGCTTGATCCATGAGAGGAACACAAGGTTATTAAAATTCTCTCACATATTAACATCTTGTTTATCTCTTAAATGATGTTATTCGTGGAAAAATAACCAGCAAGAAACATTAACTACAAAACCTTTGGCTTGTTTAGATGAACTAATTGATGCCACGTATATTAATAATTCCTAACCAGAGATAATTGCAATCAGAAATCATTATCATCTTAGCCCCCGGACGAATCATGGGAAGGTCAACCTTCAATGTGATGATAAAATAGATTTTCTTGGATCTTGTTTAGCACATGAGTAGATATGGTGATGGGTGTTTTATCGAAGTCAATATTAATTATTTGATATCTATCTAGCGCAAGCATTACGTGTTATGCTTGCCTTTCTTCGCAGCTGGTTGTATTGTACTCATATTTTGAGCCCTAATTATATAATTTGATTGACTTTCACACTTTGATTTCCATATCCGACGGGTAAGAATCAACCGAATGTTAGAACTTTGATTGCTTGATGTGTTGAAAAAACTCGAAATAAAAAAAGGTTTTGTTCAATGTAATATCCATTGGATTTAAATATCTCTAGTTTTTAAAATTGTTCTCAACTTATTATCCTTAACTTTTACGTCTTTATTCATAAAAAAAATATATAGAATTTCATTCAATTTTGAGAGAATAATATAAATTATATTTCATGGTTTTAATTAACAATTTTAAATTTTTAAATGTAGATGATTTATTAATTTATATTACCTAAACTAAGGTTGATTACGCTAGATACAACACTAAAGTGATAGGGACAAGGGAGGCAATCTCGAGAGATAATTGTTTGTATTCCCAAAGATCCTTTCGAGATTAATTTACACGCAAATAAAGTAGAGGTAATAAAAAAAGGCTACACTTAATTAATTATGTATTTTATAGAGCAACCTAGCTCGAGTTGTTAGCTTATATACAGACAAATCCAGCAAGCCAAAGGGACACTAGAATGGATTAAGTTAAACAAACCCTAATTCCATTGTTGGAAACGGGCAAGGACAGCACATCCTATTTCGAGAGAGAAAAGTTCATAAATTATCCTTTGTTTATTATCCTAATTAGTAATTAAATACATTTTCCTTCAATTCTTATTGGATTATAAACCCTCTTAGCTATCAGTTTTGTAATTATTATTATTACAAAAGAAAAATGATCATGAATGTAACTTGATATAATCTATTATAATAGTTAAAAAAACAAAAACAAAATTGAGAATAGAGGGATTGAATGTATCATTAACCCTCGTGAAAAGTGAACAACTTGCATGATGCATTTGGACATGGCCGGTCCATAGACACTGTCCGAAGCACCAGTCAAGCAGCAATCATCTCAAACGAGTGTTGTTTTTGTGTCTGAAATATGTATTTTTAAAAATAAAAATATTATTTCAATACATTTATAAGTAAATAAATAAATAAATAAAATATCTTTAAAACAAGCAAAAAGTAGGTATAAACATTTACAGCAAATTGCAGTGATTAACTATTCCTAAAGTGGCTGGTCCCAATTTCGCATTCCAATAAAGTTCGAGCAATTCCAAACAAAAGATCCTTTATAAATTGGGAGCTTTCAGGAATCATGATTCTTGCCGGGCATTGTGGGTCAAGTTTTTCTTTTCTAAAGAGCATGGAAAAGGCTATTTGTGGGGCTAAGGCGTTCATGTCTTCTAGCCCTTTTCTTTTTCTCAAGAGAAGAACATTGGTAAGCACAGGAAAAAAGTTGAGCAAATTTCAGGGAAAGAAAAGGACCGATTTATACAACTTTTGTGTAAAAATATGTGCTTTGACCTCATCATTGTGTGCTTTTTTTTTTTTTTAATAATGCAGCAAATAATTAATTTAGAATTTTATTGACATAAAATAATAGAGGGGGAGTGAAAGGAACATAGTTGGGTGTGAAATATGTATTTCCCATCAAATAAAGTCGAAGGGTATGGTTAAGAAATTCAAAATTTTAAGAGTAAAAAACACAAATTTATCATAGTGTAGGGTGTCATGGTCCCCTCATCATTAAACTAGACGTAATTCTTCCCACAAGAAACAATGTGAATGTCTTTTTCATCCACGAGCTTTTTAAAATTTCCATTACACCCATGTCGGGCTAGCCCTACATGGATGTGTCCATCTGCGAAGGATGGGTAAATTACTTGGGCAAATTGCGAACACGATAGGGAATTAAATATAGCACGGCTTGACAAGTTTATTGGTTTTTAAATGAAATAAAATTGTTTTACATAAAAATATATATATTTAAAAAAAAACATTTATAAGAGAAATTCTTAAAAAAAATCATTGTTCAAGTTTTATTTGGATTTGAACCGGAAAGCAAAACCGGTCCAAGCCAATAGGTGGATCACGAGGTCAACTTAGCAAACCGGAGCGAGTTTGATATAGGGTGAATATAAGATTCTATTGAGAATAAACTAAAGTTCAAGGACTGTAATGTAAAGTTGAAAAAAATATGGGTTGCCTGTAGCATTTCCTCCTATTATTATTCCTCTACAATTAAGATACGCGTCGGGTTGAGGTTTCTTATCAAAACCAGTCTCTATTTTCGATTATTAAGCGGCATTTTCATTCAGATTTGTATTGTATAAGAAAACATTTATTTCATCTTATAAAAAAATAAAATATTAGAGAGAATGATATAATTTAATCATGTAATATATAATTTCATGTAAAATTTATATAGTCATGCAACAAGAAAATAATATTTATTTTTTAAAAATAATTTCTAGGGTAGTACCATGCATAGAAAGTAAAATTGTGCCCCTAAGATGCCATATTGGGACATTTGTAAATGCCCCTATGATATCTTGTTGGGGCATCCAAAATCTTTCTCAAAATCATTTCTAGCCTTGGATGCCACATGAATGGATTATTAGAAAGTGTCTTGAAAAAATACCAAGTACAAAAGCTTCTTTACAAGCAATATTCTGCAATGGATGATGAAAAGATATAAAGCAAGTAACGTAACTTCATAAAGTAGAAAGTATTTCGATCGGCATATTACTTAATTAGAGCCTAATTACGCCCAACAAAGTCATGGCAAATAAAAATGAAGAACCATTCGGATTCACTCAAGTTTAATTATTTTCTACATGGGCAAGATTATATATATATATATATATTGCTCATGATCCAAAATTATTTAAACTTATTTCATAATTAAATATGAATCTCAGCTTCTTATCTTCTTTTTTTGTTAATATCAGTGTTCGGACTAACTTGCGTATACCTTAACCAATCCTATGAATCTTGAAATTAATGATCATGTAACCTTCCACTGATAATTATATTGACAATTATAAAATTCAAACCTAAGACAGCAATAAGAGCAAACCTCTTAGTCATATGTTTTTCTTTTTTCTTGGGAAAAGGTAAGATAGAATTTTAATTAGGGCAATAATATGGGTTTGAGTATAGTGTGGGCAAAACCTACCATGTATGATGTATCGTATAGATTGAAGTTGTTCATGGGTTTGGACTTAGTATTCAATTGCCAAAATCATCCAAACCTATTTATGATTCACCTTGATCCTTGGGATAATATAAGCTCAATCAATCAAGCTTAAGAAACAAAACGTTAATAACATCAACCTTGCAATCCATATGATAAAAAATAAAATAAAAAATTAATTTAAACGTTACTTCATCATCAAGTCATAAAAAATGATTAATTTTTGTCTTTCACGAGAAATTTGAACTTGAAAAAAGCAATCAATTAAGACTTTTATGTGTGAGCTTTTGGACTCCATAGTCAGAAGTTTTCAAGCTTAAGTTCTCCAAGAAAATGAATACTTTGACAATGATGGAATCAAATATATTTGATAATCTTAATTAAAAAACAATTAAGATAACCCTAGAGAACTTGACACTATACTTTGAAAATAAGCTGGGGCCACCTTCATTCAATTCCACCTCCATTGTTCTTGAAAATAATTTGAGCTTTGTATTTCATGGTAAACTTCCATTAAAGTAAAATAGGCTATATATTATCTTTTTTGTTCACTCTACTTCTTCAATGTATCTATAAGCTATAAATGTCTATGTCATTATTGTTATTTCCAGAGTTTCTTTATGTGTTTCCAAAGCGTTTTTATTTTTAAATTATTTTATTTTTTCTTCACTTTAAATTAAGATATTTCTGGTGTTTTTATATATTTTAATGTGCTGATGCAATTTTTTTTTATATTATTATTTCAATGTACTTGAAAATAAAAAACACTTTGAAAAATAATCGTTATCACGTTATCGAATAGACTCTTAAGAGTTTCTGCAATGTCCAAGATAAAAAAGGTTGATTCATTTACCATTGATCATTTTTATTTCAGAATTGGATTGAGTTTCTCAATAATCTATACAAGTTAAATTGAAGGTGCAGCTTGGTTAGGGTAAAGAGTGATTTGGTTCGAACCTAAAACAAGAAAATGCTTGGGCTGGCATGGTTTGCCCCTAGCTCCAATCGTGCCCTAGCAATTGGGCCTTCCACGATGACAGGTGCACTAAAACTGGGCCCGGGCAGTCTTCTTTCTTGGGGCTTCCAGCCCAATTCTCGAGACTGTTTCTATATCTGTTATTGTCACGTGTCTCTATGGTTTAAGGTATTTATTATAGTTGAGTTTGACTAAACGCAAGAATGGATATTATCTTTTTTTTCTTAGGTACATGGGATGACAGAAATCAGAAACTAATAATTCAATTTTTTTTAGATTACGATTTATTGGATCATGATCTTAGATTTTATGG
Organism: Salix udensis; assembly: GCA_029204005.1. Classification (NCBI taxonomy): domain Eukaryota; kingdom Viridiplantae; phylum Streptophyta; class Magnoliopsida; order Malpighiales; family Salicaceae; genus Salix; species Salix udensis. The sequence continues at coordinate 28,622,749 of CM055034.1, forward strand.
GAAGTGAGTTTTTATTTTAAATCATGATTCAAATGTCTTTTTATATAGATAAACCTAGCATAAGTTAAAAATAATAAATCAAAATCAAAATATTATGTTCTTACATAAAAACTTTTTTTACCATTATTTTTTATTTAAACTATAAGTTATCCTATAAACCTAATAACATGACATTCTTTACGAGTTTTTCTCTCTTTTTCTCTGCTATATCTATCATTTTCTCTCATAAGAATGCCACAAAGATTCCAATTTTTATGATACAAAAAGTCCCAATATAGTTGCCTCTATATCTGATCTTGATTTTGATCCATCAGGCCCAGGCTGCAAAAAGAAATCTCCTGAGATGTGAACCCTCAATTTGTATAGTATCTAATAAATTAAAAATTATAAGTAAAATGTGGTGAATGTATTCATTCTCTCATATATTCACTATTCATAAAATGTTTTCTTTTGGCCAAATCCTAAAATCTTTCTAAGCATATTTTCATGAAAAAACTTGCATCTTTCCTCATGTTTAAAAATGCAAAAAAAGATATCGTAACTAGTTTACGATTATCCGTTAAGATTCGACCAAAATGCTAAAAATCACTCACCAATTTTTTATTTTATTTATTTTCACATATCAGGATTTGGTTTTATACTTTAATATTTGAGAGCATAAAACTACATTGTAGAATATATCCTAAGGTATTAAAGATACAAAATAAAATAAAATATGATGCTAAAATTTAGACTTTAGAACAATTAGATTTTTGATCTAATAAGGTATGTAATCGTGCATGAAAAGAGATTTATCTTGAACCTTATAAAAGACCAACAAATAGAAGTTTAACATGGAAAAACAATCAAATAACAATGAAACATACCTTAGATAGGGTGTGTTAGGAATGGTGTGTCTTCTTCTCGCACAATAAGTTCTTTACTTATACTCTCATAGATCATTAAGTTTTTTAGTGACCTTAATATTAGGTAGTGATTCCTGAAAGTAATAATAAAAATTTTATAATTACACAAAACAATTTTTTTCATGCATCTCATCTCCATAAGGCCAAAAATTTCGTCACAATAATGGTAAAATATTTATACTTATATCCTTTTACTTGTTGAAAAATCAACTTTCCGATTTCTAAGCATACTTTTCGTAAAAGAAATCACATCTTTTCTCATATTCTTAAAATGAAAATGGGATATCGTAACTAGTTTATATTATCCGTTAGATTTTGGCCAAAATATTAATAATCTTTCAACAATCTTTTTTTTATTTTTTAGTTGTAAAATTTAATTTTTAGGGTGTAAAATTATATTGTAATGTACACCATAAATATTAAAGAACAATAAATGCAGTGTAAAAAAATTGGATCCTTGAACGGATAGGTTTCTACCCAATGAGGTAGAGACTCTCTCACGAAGAGAAATCTACTTCGAGTCTTAGAAAAGACCAGTGAATAAAAAATCTAACTTAGAAAAACAATTAGACAACAATGCAACTTACCTTAGTTAGGGTGCACTGAGGTGATGCGTCTTCCCTTTGCACAACAAGTTCCCTTACCCGAACTCTCATAGACCATCAGATTTCACAGTGACCTTAATATCAGGCGGCGACTCCTAAGAATTATAGTCGTAACTTACGATTATAATTTTTTCGTGCATCGTCTCCTTTTCGGAGATGACAGAGTGCGAAACATGAAAAACATCGTCGCAACAATGTTGAAAGTGTCATTTTATTAAATTTAATTTGTCTCTTATTCTTTTATTTTTTTAAAAAAAAATTAATACCTTGTTATTATATTTTATTTAATTTTCTATAGAAAATATGATCCTCATTACTTTTTTTCTTAAGAAAAAAATGGATGATTAATAATTTTTCTTTTTGAATTTTTAGTGTTTGTCTTCTATGAGATAATCTTAGTTTCATGAGTTTGAAGATTAACTTGATTTAATTTTTTCTTCACAATTTTATCATTTGTCATTAAATTATTAGGCCTTGAGTCTTATGATTGTTTTAGGCTTATCTTGATCTCATATCACAAGTTGTGTGTAAGTCTACTTAACCCAAATTGAATTAAGTTTTTTTTTCTTTTTTTTCTTTCATCATTTAGTTTATTTGGTATTTAACCTTCATTTTTTTTTATGTACAGGTTATTTCTATCTCATTATTAAATCGTGAATTTGGCATGATTACTCAAAGTCTTTTTCTTTTTTAAAATTGATATTTTTGTTGTTTTAATGGTAATTAAGTTCCAGAAATTTTTTATACGCTTATCTTATTCTCAATTAATTTTTATTTTATTATCAAATAAAATCATTGAGATATCTTTATAATATTAAAAAAATATTATTATATTATATTGACGGATATTTATCCTTTTCAATTATCTACTGGCATTTTTTATCATTAATTTTCTTAATTATATAATTAAAATAACAATATTAACAAATAACTAAAAGAATACGAAAATCACTATTCATTACTGTTCACACACTCTAAAATCACTGTGGACGCGAGCTTTTTCATCCGTGTGTCGCGCGAGTTCGTCCACCCTATTTTTTTTTTGTTTTTTCCGCCTGTGAACAGTGCATTACCGATTAAAGCCCCCGAAAACGACAAAATAGTGCACGGCTGCGGGGGGCTCTCTCAGGGTTTTTCCCGCTTTTTGGCACAATGCGCCGACGAAAATGGGCACGCAAAACGACAAAAATGCTAACAGGAGACGGGGGCAGGGCCGTCCTTTCCCATCAGGTATTTTCGTAATTATGGGTGGCGACAGGGGCGTATCGGTAATTGACCCATTATTTTATTATATTTTCGCGCGGACGGCCGGGCGCGTGTCCGTCCCCGCGCCCGGCGAGGTTCCCCGCCACGCACCACGCTGGCGGCGCGTGCGGTGTCATTCCGCCGTAAAAAATTTACTTCCGCCGTCCCACAAGATGCGCCGGTATGTCCTCTATCTTCCGTCGCGGCGCGTTCCCGTCGTAGATGTCCGGTTAAGCGGCGCCGGACGGTTTTCTCACGGATGTGGCTTTTCTCTCTCCTGCAGCCCCCAAAGTCAGCTCCGGTCCCTGATTTTTGTGTGAAGTTTAATTTGGTCCCTTAAGTTCTGATTTCGTTGTTATTACTGATTTATTCAAATTAAAGTTTTATTGTTTTCAATTGT